>ML682019.1:12339391-12571325 GCA_007922195.1 Podocnemis expansa
CTATCTATCTATCTATCTATCTATCTATCTATCTATCTATCTATCTAAATTCAAATTGGTTTGTATTTTTAAAACCACATTTCATAATGCACTTTAAAATGAATGTGGCCCTTTAAATTTCTAAATACCAGAGGAGATCCCATTAGGTCTTGTCCTCCTGTCAGTGTCTGAATGTGGATATTAAAGTCACAGATGCGGAGGAAATGTGCCCAGTTGGCAGATAACGCCTGACTGCCCTTTGACCCTCAGGTTAAACTGCTGTCTGGGCTGTGCAGTCCAGTAACCTAGTTCCAAGCAACGGAAAGCTGCCAGTTATCTGTCAGCATGCCAAGGCATTAAATCTATCACAGGGAGACAAAGATAAAGTATATTTTAATGCCCTTGCCTTTCATGCCCCTCTTTCTTATAAGAGATTGGAGAGGGGGGCATAGATTGTATATACTAGCTATTGTGGGTCCTTGGTTGACTATATCTTCATGTTTGTCAAAGAAAGGAGATTAATTCATGTACCTTCCAGAGACAGTAAATGTACTATTTATCTTTGGTCCATCACACCCAGGATTTTTCTACTGATGCATATTATGGCATGTTATTATTTGTTCTTTATGACCCAGTAGCCCTAAGGATTTTTAGTCTGCTGTATGATAGGTAGACTGGTGGTTTATCAAGCTAATACAATAAGACTGAAAAGCCAGAGCCAGCATCTTAGAGCCTCTGGTGTAATAAGGGAAAGGACAGGAAGAAAAAGATGGATATAGTTTGGATTTGGTCCTAATGGCACTAAATAGAAGCATGATTGATTTGTTGTTGTTTCTGTTGTTATATCTGGGCAAGAGACCAAAGTGGTTTGTTTGCACACTGAGTTTATGCCCTCCTTGGACCACTGCGGCGTTCCCAGCTAACAAGGTGCAGAGAGGCATTTGTCTGTAGGGGTTAAATAGAAATTATGCTTAAGTAGATTCAAATATGATACAGGTGTATAGGAGCCACTTTCCTGATGTGTGCCTGTGTAACTTTATTAAAGAATGCAGCCAAGAATATAAAGTACAGCCCTACAGTAATTCAGCTGCCCATTTCAAGGCAGGCCTTTTGAAAATGAATTTAAAAGACTTACAGGTGGATACTAATGAACCTATCTTCATCATCCCATTCATGTCTCTTGTCTTGCTTTGGTGTCAATTGAAAAATAGTGCACAGTGCATATCTGACTATACCCATAACTACTATATGCAATAATGAACACTCTTTTCTCTGAGTCTAAATTAAACCAGTACAGTTTACCCTGCTGCTGGAGGTGCCACTCTTTGATTGTATCTATATAAGGGACTTACCTATCCCCCTAACATCTGGTCACCTCGCAGTCTTTGGTTTATTTATCCTCAGCACATGCCTGTGAGGTAGGGCGGTTTTATTTATCCTTGTTTTGCAGGCAGGGAAATAAGACACAGAGAAACCAAGCCTCAGATTTTTTAAAGTATTTAGTTTTTGCTGTGGTCTGCATTGCAAAGCCTAACTGATTGAGGAGCCTAAACCTGTTTTTTTCCCCCCAGAGGGGATATAGGCACAAAACCGAATCTCAGTGACTATCACTGAGAAATTGGCTCCTAGGTGCCTCACTGCCTCCTCCTAAATCAGTTAGGTCCATTGTAATGTTGAGCACAGTATTGCCCAAACACTTTTACAAATCTGGACTTAAAGGACTTGCCCAAGGTCCCACTGGAAGTGTTTGTCAAAGCAGAAATTGAATCTGGAAGGGGGTGACATTGAGATCCTGAGCTAACGTCCTCCCATGGTTTAGATAAGAAGAGTGCAACTATACAGTTTTAAATATGTCCCTTCACTCTCTTATTCTTGCTGCTTAAGTCCTTCCTGCAGTTTCAGTTGGAGAAATTATTCCTCATTACCTCCTGCTGTTATATATGGTTGCTGGTGCAAAATGCTGCCTGCTTTGCTCTAGAGGTGCCTGTATGCTGGTGGCAAGTGAAGTACCCTACGGAAGATATTTAAGGTTTTTTTTTATTTATTTTTTTCCTGCTTCTACAACTTTTGCTCACAAACATAGCCCTGCAACTAGGTGTGAGCTTTACCTTGTTCATTGGAAGTTTCAAGATGGAAGACAACCTTAAAGAAATAAAGGCTATGTCTACACTTGGAGCCAAGGGTCGATGAGACATATTCCCTCTAGCTCTCATTAAAGTAGCACACTCAAAATAACAGCACCGTTGTGGTAGCAGTGATGAGCAGTGGGAGGGTTAGCTCCCTTGAGGACAAGATCTCTTGGAATTTTGGCACAATACTCAGGACACCTAGATCCTCATACCGCTCCTCATGCTATCGCAGTTACCCATCTATTTTCAGAATGCTAATTTGATGAGAGTTAGCAAACATACGCCTGTCATTTAGTTTTTACAAGGTCAAGATCTTCAGAACACTACGTAAGCACTTCTTATCCAAGCGGAAATGTGTCCAACACTTCCTTAGTTTCACTATTTTAATATGTTTATTTTTATTATTATTTATCGGATAAGGAGCCTCTCGCTGTAAAATCTTGGTTGTTTTCCCTGGTGTACGTGAAGGAGTTCTTGTCAAACTAGCAAGCGAGGCCAACTTCAAAGCTGAGACAAAGGTGATAAGAACGGCTGTTGTAACTGAATTGATAAGTTTACCCTGAGAAGGAGCTCACTTGTGAAAAGTTTATAAAATTTAATAGAAAGAATAAAATAACCTATAATAAGTGTGGATGGAAAATAGGTTAAGTTGCTTTGAATAACGAATGTTACAAACAGATGCAAAAGAGCAAGACAGAGAGACTAAATTAATCCAAACAGGGAAAAAAGACCATGCTGATATATTTTGAAGACTATGTTGAAATCCTGCTTGCTGTTAAATAGGGCCTGGGGTTTGCTATACAGAGACCTTAACCTAGAGTAGCAAGTGTGAAGTACAGAGTGGGGAATAATTGGTGCTTATATTTGACAAAGCCCCAAATAACAGGACTGTCCCTATGAAATCGGGACATCTGTGCACTTTAACTTGAATCCTACCTTAGCCTTCTTAGCACCATGGGAAGCATCCTTTCGCCCATATATTCCACTTAAAACCAGTACAATGTATAAGTTTAACAAGGTTAAAAGACTTCCTTTTGACTTAGTTGGTGGAGTGAATCCTATTTTGAATCCTGTCTTTATTATCATGAAAGATGCCCATATAAAAAGTGGAATATTCTGCAAATTGGTCATGGGTTGGCTGTTATAACCAATACACAAATCCAACAGGTTGGCATACACTATTAAAAAAACAAAACAAAATGAGTCGTGTGGCACTTAAAGACTAACAAATTTATTTTTTGCATGAGCTTTCGTGGGACAAAATCCCACTTTGTCAGGTGCTTCATCCATCTTCAAAGCATCTGAGGAAGTGGGATTTTCTCCCACGAAAGCTCATGCGAAAAATAAATCTGTTAGTCTTTAAGTGCCACATGACTACTTGGTGCTTTTTTTTTTCTTTTTCTTTTTCTTTTTTTTTTTTTTGCTGCACTAGACTAACACGGCTATCCCTTTGGAAATACACTATTAACACAAACACCATGAGTTGGTAAACCTTGTAAATACAAATCTCACTGGGCTGGTGGACGTAACACCCAGCATTGCGCAATCTTCTTTTATTTTTGCATTAGTTCCCTCTCCTTCCCTGATCCTCACCCTACATCTTCAATTCTGTGCACTCTCTCTCTGTTTTTGGGGGTGGGAGAGGGAGCAGTGAGCACATCTGCTGCTAATGACAGCACCCATACAAAAGCAGCTATCATTTACTTTCATCTCTATCCTAATGGAATGGAAAATGGAGCAGAAAAAGATCCAGCGGAAGGTTAAGTGCTCTCTTATAACTGAAGAGGCTTTGGACGAGTCACTGAAGCAAGGCCTCCGTATGTGTATGGGGGTTGGGGAGGAAGGGTGATGGGTTGTACCTTTTTCCACTTTTGGATGAAGTCACATTATTACAATTAACATTGCAGTGGGAATGCACAGGACAAATGGGAGAGAAGGCAAGGAAGCACTTTTATGGCAGGAGATGAAGTCTACACCATAGATGGTAATTGAAATGGTCCAGCCATTAACGCCACTTGTTTTTATGTGAGGCAAGAGGTGTAAAACTGGTACAAGAAATCCAAACCAAGAAGGGCCTGAATGACACGTGTGGAAGAGCTTAACACATATATACTCAACCCAAGCCACAGGCCACTACTTGGCAGCTACAGGCCAACTAAAATACATTGGACTCACTGATGTGCCTAGAAATACCCATCAGAAGGATGATACACTGAGGAGCTGGGAACTGAATCATAAAGGTGTCACTTTCTTGAGCTTGGGGGACCCCATGCATGTTAGCTTAGAGCTAAGAGTAGCAATGGGAAGTCCTGTTGTGAAAATGTATTTTGAGTGGTTGATGGGCTTTAGTATCCAGAGAGCGCACTGGTTCTTTAAAAAAGTCCCAGTCAAATGGCAGGGCTAAGACCTCCTTCACTTGTGGAATAAGTAATGGTGATAGCTGAATGTTATTTGACAGTAGTTGAGGCATGGGGGAGGAGAAAGAGGAGAAAAAAGAGATGAAATACTGGAATAAAAGTTAATTAAAAATAAAATCAAGAGGAACGTGTCCCCAGGGCCACCTCTTTTGCAGAGACCACCTGTCAAATATTTCTGTCTATAAGCCCAGGACTGTGAGCCAATCTACTCTACAGTTTTTTAATTTTTAATGCCTCTCTCCTGGCCTCAGAGGTGGCTCAGAAGCTGTCACCTGTATAGATACAGATGTGTATGATGCATGCACAAAAAGCGAGTGCTTGGAATTCAGGAATTGGCACCATTTAGGAGAGGGAACTGCCAAAGGAGATTGTGAAACTGTAGAGAATAGGGTGTCCCGAGAGTGTTAGGGCTTGTCAGCTCTTTAAAAAGAAAAAAAAAGTAATCTCAGTGCAGTTGAAGTGACAACAGGGGTGGTGGACTGAAGTCAGGTAATTAGAGGTGTCGCTCACACATAAAGCCTGTGAGGGAGGCACTCCTGAGTTCTAATCCTGGAGCCTTTTTCTGGCAAGACACTTCACTGCTTGGCCTCAATTTTTCTCATGTAAAAATGGGTTCCTAATTAATTTTAAACCTGACTCACAGGGGTGTTTTGAGGCTCAGTTGGTTAATATTTGTAAAGCATTTTGAACAATAAAAATGCTTAACAGATAAGCAGCAAATACAGTTATCCTTAAAGTAATGGCTAACCACCCATCTGAAAAATACAAGCAAAGCACTGATTATTGAAATAATAATTAGATAGTGCTGCAAATACCTATGGTATTTTACAAAGATGAAAGCATGGACTTGTCTCCAGGAAGATGACAATGAATTGTTTCCAAGTTCATTGTTGTCACATATTTTCATGTACAAAATGTCTTTAGTCTTATGGCCTTTCAGTCAGAATGGCCTTGTTTTAAACAATGAAACAAGAAGGAAGAAAAAGCAAAGCATCTGGGGGAGAGAGCATGGTGTATACATCTGACTGTTGGCACTAAAGTTCTGGTGAAAAATTGGACTGCCGGAGTATGTACTTAGAAATACCAATGGGTAGTACTCAGGACATAAAAGTTCTCACAGTTTCACAGCTGTTTGCACTACAGGTAAACATCTTTGCACTTAAACTACATGAATTACATAGCATCTGGGGGTGGAGGGTGTTAGTAGCTGATGGGATGGAGAACAGTTAGGCAGATTTAATCTATAGTTTTTGGCTACAGGCTTGGGCTTGCAGAGTTCCAGCTCTGTCTTTCTTATCTCCACTTACATCTCTGGCACTCCACTGGTTGGTAGGGGGGTGGGATTGATGGCTCAGATTGTTCTTTGTGCCAGCCGATCAGATTGTCTCCTTTGCTTTGAGTTTCTCCTCTTCCTCTAGTGGGATGCACAGAAGGAGAAGTTGAGCCTGAGATTCATTCATTGGTAGAGTCATGGCATCTGCAATTTGGTGAAAAAGGGAGATACAGGAGACAGGCGGGGACGGGGTTGGGAGGAAGGGAAATGGAGAAGCTGGGGCCGGACCGATGGGCTTGTAGCATTTGGGAAGTGGACAATCCACTTTCGATTTTTATGTGTAACCCTGCTGCCAGGGCGAGTTGGCAGAACAAGGGATGGGCTCTATATAGAGAGGTTTCCAAATAATGATACAGCACCAACCAGTTTGAGCCTCCACCCACTCTTCTGGGAAATCATGCACTATTCCCTGGGCACCCCAAAAGGGTAAGGCTTCCCTGCTTGCAAATATGAGTCTGAATGTAGTATACAGAATTTTTAATAGTAATACAAACAGAATGTAAAAGGCCCAATAACAAAAATCAGCACTGATGCGGAGAACCAGTGCAAAACAGGTTCCCAACCTGATCCCACACAGCTAATAGCACCTGTGAACTCAATAGCAAAACTGGCACCGATCTAGAGAATCGGTGCAAAACAGGCTCCCAACAAACCTTAGGGAATGTAGGGAGTGTCTTTCACACCAGCTGTCTACTGGTGTCACTCACTTCATCCACTAGCACCATCCTTTAGCTCTGCCTGCTGTCCACCAGCTCCGCCCACTGGTCACTCACACTGCCCAGCTCACCACCGGCTGCTCTCACCATCTGCTGGCTCTGTCCACCGGTCGCTCACACCACTCAGCTTGCCGCTGGCTCCTGTCACCGTTCGCTGGCTCCACCCACCAGTCACTTGCGCCACCCATCTCGCCTCTGGCTGCTCTCACTGTCTGCTGGCTCCATCCGCTGTCCACTGGGCTCCATCAACCAGTCACTCGCGCCACCCAGCTCACCTCTGGCCACTCTCTGTCCACTAGTCACTCAATCTGCTGCTTCTCTTCAGTGATTTCAGCTCAGAGAGAGTTTGCTTCTCTCAGTGATTACAGCTCTTAAACCTCAAGTAGCTGCAAACGGCTACTTCCATTAAAATAACAAAGACAGGCTTCAAAGGAGCCCAGCTAGATCTGTCATTTGACAGTACGGCCATGGGGTCAGACAAAACATCTCAAGCATTCCTCCAGAAGAAGCTATGCAAACCCCAGCCTTGTCTTGACTTTTCCAGGCTGAAACAGGCAGAAGCCTCTCGTACAAGTCTCTTTTTAGCTAAGGGTAGCTTTTACCCTTTAACTAACTCAAACAGATAGGGAAAAATCAGAGAGTAGCATATCACAAAAGACAGTATCTCATATTTCCCTTCAGTAGAATTACAGACATTGACAGATTTGCGATCAGATCAACCCCAAATACCATTACCCATATTGCCCTGCAGATGGAATGGAAGAAGGCTGCTCTGAGGAAATGCCAGCCCAGGAAAAAACAGGGATGTGAGAAAGGAGATGGAGATGGAGCTGAACATTGTAAATGGAGCAGGATCTCCTGTAATTTTAAGGTACAGTTACCAGTGCTAAACTTTAACTCGAGGAAAGGGGTAGGGAGATGTTTGTCTCTTGGTCACTGGATTATACTCTGTTGTTTTTTTTTAATTGGAGTCCATTTTACTAGTGACAAACAATGGACACCAGGCAATGGTTATTCAGTTGCCTGTGTGAAATGAACTGGTGGTCTCTATCTCAATCTAGTGGATGATTGTCCACATCATAAACCATACCACCACAGTTGTTTTGTCTCCAGCCAATTGACACCACAGATACAGGTAACTTCAGCAAAGGAGATTACTCCAAGTTCCACATTGCAACATTACGGCAGGAGAGTTGCAGAGAGTGCATGCACCACTTCTGCTTGTGCCGTACCTTTTGCAGAACTAAATAGATGGCTTTGGTTCTTAGCACTATTAATCTGGAGCATTACATTTGTTTGGAGGAGTGGAGAAATAACGGTAGAAGCAAAATGACTATAATTGAATGTAGTTCCAGTTATGGTGATATGAGGGCTGTAAATTGCATGGTTTGTAGGTCTCTAATTTTGTTTTGTAGGGATTAGTGATGCTGTAAAGGAGAATCTGTTTGCATCAGCAACTTAGGATGTCTCAAGGGGATTCCCAAGTTGTTAAAATACAAATGACGGTTGCCTTTTAGTGCAACATTTTTTTAACATTTGTTCTATAGTGTTTCAGAGTTCTCTGCAAACCCTGTTCACCTGAGCCCAAGAGCAGTTATTAGGTATTCAAGTATTATGCAGCTTCACATGGTACAGATACCGAGGTTGATATGAAGGGCCTCTTTAGACAGTGTAAAGTAGGCCAATCTGTTGGGTCACCATCAATCATATTGACCATTTTGTCTCATTCCATTTGTCCATATCCATCTGTTGTCTCTCATCTTACATTAGCCTGTAAGCTGTTGATGGCTGGGATGGTCTTTTTCTTCTAAATTTGTAGAGCACCTAGTACAATTGGATCCTCATTTCTGATTGAGGACCACTACATTTAATAACAGATCAATGACCCACTCTCTATCCTTCAGCAACTGCAACCTCCTTTCTGTTTGTGGAGGCTTTCTGGAGAATGAATGAGTGGATATTTCAGTTTCATGCCTTTGAGTGAGACTGTCCCTGGCTTCAGAGATCAAAGGTACAGCAAGACAAAAGAGAGTGCAGATTTTACCTCACTGGCATTCTTCTACACATGCCTACCAATGGTTCTCAGTCCATTTCTGGAGGGACAGATTTGAAAAAGAAAGGGCAGTTTAGCATCTTTGTTGATAAGAAACAAATGAAAGTTGATATTGTGCTGTGGACTTCTGCTACTGGAGATTGGGCTGAGATCTATCAACCCATTGCTCTAACTGTGAACCACACAAGCACATTTTGCTTTACAAAAGTTAAAATAAGTCATTATTGATGAAGAGGTCTATTTATAACTGAATTATACATTTTCTAAGCCCTCTTGAAGCTGGGATCTTGTAGGAGGAGAAAGGTAAGAGCAAAAGCAGAATCCATCAACATGTTTGATCTGTGCCAGACCAATTAAGTCACTTAGAAACTTTTCAGTCTTGATAGGTTTTAAATGTCATTGATTATATTTTCTTGTACAAGCATCTTCAGGAAAATATTGATTACTCAGTGTATATTCCTTGACAACTGACTCTGAATGGATTATATATACTCTACTCAATGAAGCAAAGAGGTGTTGATGAAGAAAAATTGAACTGTATCCCCAAGATAATATTCTTTCTCACTCTCAAGACAGTGAGTATACAGAAACCAGATCTTCACTACAGAGTAAAAGAGACTAAGTGGCTGTGTTGGGAGTGTCATAAAACTAATATTCAGGGCATAACTATTAATTGCTGTAATGTAAAAATGCCTGATGTAAACTTCTGATGACCTTCAGCTGGGATCTGGAGTGCTTTGTGGTTGCTAAAGATTAAGCAAAATGAGATTTCCAGTTTGGCAATTTCCATTTTGGATAATTACATTCTGCTTCTCTAAAAGCTGCCTTGCAGTTTCAATTGGCATGACATTTGTCTTCACTTCCTGTCCTAAACTGATGTATGAGTCATGCTGCATGCTCTTCAATATCTGCTGTGCTCCACCCCAGAGATAGCTGTGTTTCAGTGGTATGAAGTGTTTTTAGCACCTTATTTTGTCCCGTGCTTGTGTGCAAAAGACACAAGCATGGACTCCAACAGGGACTCCAACAGGGACTTTGGGGTGTGGAAGGATGGTGGGATTAGTGTTGTTTGTTGTTTGTGAAAGGCATCTCTTTGGATTGAAAGCCTTTAAATGGTTGAGATCATTGTAATGGAGAGAAAAATAAAGAATCACCATATGAACAGAGGGCAAGAAAATTAAATCAGGTAAAAGAGAAGGTGAGGGAACTTCCACTGCTAAAGGGTAAGTTTGTTAGTGTTGGTTGCACAGTCCACAAATGCTCAATGAGAAGTGCTACCATTCTCATCTTCCTGACAGTGTGACTTAAAGAATTGTTCTTTTTATTTAATTTGTTTCTGGAATGGCCATGTGCTTTTTTTTTTTTTGTTGTTGCCTTGACTAGAAAAGAACCAAGTTTGTTTTCCTCATTGGCATTTATCTTTAGAGGGTGTGTGCATGTGCTGTCGGACACCTTTCAGAGCTGAAACCCATGAACAACCGCTGAGTAACAAAACAACAACGATGTTGTGCTGCACTTAACATGATTGGTTTACTTTTGTCTTCATTGGGAGATTTTTATGCTACCATTGTACTTTGTAATAGACAAGAGTAGCAAATAGACTGTAGCCTTCAGATACGAATGTTACTTTGCAAGGGGTGATGCTGTTATTTTATAAAATTTTTGATGTGCAGTCTAGAAGAAATCTCTGAAGAGGGATCAGTCTTTTCTAACAGCCCTCATTTTTATATAGAATCGAAGGTATTCATATTATGTCTTCATCTTCTATATCTCAACTAGTAACAATATCACAACTACTCCCTTCTGACAACTATATTCATTTCTCATTAAAGATATTTCATGTTTTATTCAGGAATTTAAATGAAGCTATCAGCGCTGTAATAGCATCAGTTTGGGATAACTATTTCTCATTGATGCCAGCCTCAAGTGTTCTAATTAATATATTTTTAGCTCCCTGGCTGTCTTTAGACTTAACGGTTGAATATGAAAGACAGGGCGGAGGGAAAAAAAAGCCCTTCACCCCCATATTCAGATTTGCATGGGAAAATCTTTGAAAGCAGGAATTTGGGTAATTATGCATTTCCAGTCCTTGTTTTGCTCTTGACTATTTTCAGCTAAGAAATATCTTTCAAGACATAGAGCCCTTTCTGAAAGGGGCTGGGAGAAGAGAAACACATTAACAAGATTTCTTCTTCACTGACCACTTGTAAATCAAACAAAAAAAAAGTTACACATTTTTTATATCTCAGTTCCACATGTACCATGGAATTTGCACTCAGTTTCTGGTGATTGGTTTATTTTTTTCAGCCCTTTCTCCCCAGTCCCTACCAAATGCCCATTTCTCCAGTCACAGATTATTAAAATCAAACTTGTTCCATTGCACAAATAGGATGAGGAACGCAAACAGCCTCCTGTTAAAGTTCTTAATGTTGAAAGGAAACTCATTTGATGCTGGCACCATTATCAGTGGAACCTTACTATTCACCATGCATTTCTTCTATCTTCTTCTTCCCATCTTTTCAGTTGTATGAAATGAAGCTGGGATTTTTTTTCTTTCTTTCTTTTTTTTTCTTTTTTCTTTTTTGGTATGTTATTCTGTCACTGGAATTCACAGCACTTGAAGTCACTTAGAAGCCCAAACTATTTTCTCAAATCACTTCAGTCTCTGTGACTCTCTCTGGCTGTAGTTTATAAATCACTCTTGTGGTGGACTATCTAGGGGAGATCAAGACCCCTGGAAGCTTGAGTCATATTGAATTGCATTGTGTAATGAAGTGTCATTAGGAGTTTACTATAAGGGGGGAAAAAGAGGCATTATAAATAGGCTAATTCCACTGGCACTTATATGTTTTAAAGGTGTTATTGAAGATAGAGGGTGGTAGCATTATTTGCTCCCAATTTTGCTCTCGTCAGCTTCAGCTAAGGGGTGGCTCTTGAATGTCAGAGGAATGGGAATTTTCGAGATAACCTGCCTCAAAAACCTGGATTTTTTTTTATTTGAAGCAACTACAAAGGATCATTTAGGGTTTATTTAACTTGCTTCAAAGCTTGCAGCTAATCTAGCCTATATTGTCTCAAATTGCAGCAATCTTTCCTCCTTCATAGCAGTCCTCTTTATCTTATTCCCAGTCACTTAAAATCAGGGACGTTGTGCACAGGAATAAAACTATGGCTGCTTTTGGAGAGGGGACATTCTGTGCTACCTCCCCTCACCCACGGCTGGAGGAGCTGCCCTCTCTTTCCCCCCGTGGCCTCAGGACTAGTGAAGCTCGCTCCACCCACAACCTGGCCCTTGAGGAGATCTGGGCTCCTGCCATTGGTCCATGCCCTTACTTGCCCACTCTTGAGCATACCCCTGCTTAGAAGATAATCTTTTGAAAATGTTTGCATAGTAATAGATGTGCATTTGAACAAGCACTTTCTGACAATGAAAGGATATTTGCTGGGAAGTTTACATGATGGTTGCATTTTTCTGTCTGATTAAGCTCTGCCGAGTAAAGCATCTTTCTCAAACGGGATGATGATAACAACAATGATTTTATTTGCGTGTTTGTTTCATTTCCAGATTAGTTATCACAAGTTATCCATGGTTGGGTGTTGCCTTCGTTGTCACTGACCCCGTCTGGCTGGGCTTTGAGGGGTATCGAATGCTTGGATAGCCTTATTGTGATGACAGGAGTGTCATGGTGAGAACAATGACCAGAAACAGGTGCATGGCATTCTGGGAGATATGTCAGGAACTCTGGCTTGTTGCCACTGAAGTTCAGTCTCATCAGAAAAAAGAAATTGCAGATCTAGTTCCGTGAAGTCAGCTTCCATGCCATCTGTAGGGTTTTTGTGTTTGGTGTAAACAGGACTTGCGCACACACCCCAGAAGTACTAGCAAAAGTCTGGAGGGTCAGGAGTTGTGAACACTCAGATGGGCATATAAATGAGGTCTGGTGATTGGCTGGCCTTCACCGAGGCTTTACGTAAAGCATTTCCTTGGGCTTCAGTTGATGGGTTGCTTTGTTACTCTGCCCTTGTACTTGCATAACCTGGGTTGGAATCTAGCCCAGTCCTATGAGATGGGGGGTCACTCCAGTTTGATAGCGTAAGGTCAAAATGGAATGAAGCTGGGATATCTCAATTGAGATTTGAGCATATAAAAGTATAAATCAAAAAAGCAAAATCCTTGAAGGGACGTCTTGCAGCTGTCTCGGGAAATGAAAGGCTTTAAAATAAGTAGATTCAAGAACGAAAAACAATCCTGTGGCCTGTACAACTACTAATAACATCTACCGTTTGCTTGGAAAACATGAAGATAGTACTTCTCGTAGGGAAAAGTACAGAACAGAGTGTTACAAACAAGTCTGAACACAGAAACTTTGCTGTAGTGTCAACCCAGCAATAAAGGGGCGGCTGTGTTAGTCTAGTTCAGCAAAACAAACAAAGAGTCATGTGGCACTTAAAAACTAACACATTTATTTATCACATGAGCTTTCATGGGAGACAATCCCTCTTCATCAGACACTTTGAAGATGGGGAAACTTACAGAATGAGAGAAAACAAATGCAGGGCAGTGGACTGATCCTATGACTTACACTTCCCTGCATTTATTTTCCTTCCATTCTGTAAATTCTTCATCTTCAAAGTGTCTGACAAAGTGGGATTTTCTCCCACAAAAGCTCATGTGATAAATAAATTTTGTAGCCTTTAAAGGTAACCCAGCAACATTGATTCATTATATTTCTTTATGTAATATATCTTCTGTACACACACACACACACACACATCATGCATTTTTACTACAACTTTTTACCACAATGCAGCGTGAAAATCCTGTTTGATGATTCAGATAAAGCTATGGCATCTATCAGGTCCCCTGTTCTGTGTCCTTGAAAATTATGGATAGTCCCAAAGTTCACCCACTGAGTCACGAAAGGGGAAAGAATGAGGTTTTTTTCCCATCCACATTGCTCCTGAACTCTACTGTCTCATTTTGCTCCAGGACACTTATAATTTTATGCTTATTTAAACAGACACATTTCTAGTTTATGGGCATATTCCAGAAAAAAAAATACATGTAGCTTAGAGTATAACTCTGATGGGCAAACACCTGATCCCCTTTAATAAGGGATAAAAGGGAAGCTATTTCCTTGCCAGATCGCTACATTACAGGGCTTTGCTAACAGTTGCACACTGGTAGCTTGCACTTCTGACTAGTACACAGCCCCACACAGGCTGAACTTGCCAGTAAAGTGATTATAAGTGGTTTGTGAAGATGCCACTTAAAACCTACTGCAGCAGAACTTGTATGTATCAGTGAATGCCACACAATGATGATTGCAAGACAAAGTTTAAGCGTTCAGGATGTGCACATCTGCCAGTCAAATCTGGGCTAGAGGTGGATCTAATTGAAGTCTTAGGCCACACTGGACTGAATCCCCACTGTTTTAAAGATTCAAAGAGGTTTTTTTGTCCCTACTAGTTTGATTTTGTTTTATTGTTTTCTATGTTGAAAGTAAGTATGGTGATCAGAAATCTGATAGAGGAGCTCTGATATTTTTGGTTTTTCTGGTGATACTTTTCGTCTTACATTTAAAAAATTAGTTTGTAAGCGTATAACACATACTGTGTGTTCAGTAAAACAAACAAATGTGTTTTTTTGTGTGAGCTTTTGTGGTGAAATCCCACTTCATCAGATGCTAGAAAATTGAAAACATATAATAGTGGAGGGAAAGATAAATCCTGTGGTTACACTTCACTGCATCAGGTCACATTATTTCAGCAAATTAAACAAGCTGTATCAATTTAAGCAGCATGGAATAATGTGTCAGGAAGTGGTGAGGTTTAGAGGGGTGAAAATCACTGTTTCTAATAAGCAAGCCACTTTATGTCTCTATTCAAAACCAAGTTAATGATGTCAGAATTCTGACTCTGTGGTTTCTCTTTGAAGTTTTGATTTAGAATTAGTTTGTTTAAGAATTGTTAACAGACATGTCCTTCACATAGTGACTGGAGAGATTGAAGCGATCCCTTATTGGTTTTTGAATGTTGCCATTTCCAGCGTCAGATTTGTGTCCATTTAGAGACAATCCAGTTTGTCCAATGTCCAAGACGGAGGGTCATTGTTGGCACATGATGGCATATATCACATTGGTGAATGAATGGGTGAATGAGCCCTTGATGGAGTAGTTGGTTTGATTAGGTCCTACGATAGTGTCATTAGTGTTGATATGTGGGCAGAGTTGTCAGCGGGGTTTGTTGCAGGGGTATGTGCCTGCCTTACTATTTCTGTTGTATGGTTTGTAGTTGCTGGGGAGTATCCATTTAAGGTTGGGGGAGGGAGCTGTCTGTAAGTGATAAAATGTCTGCTTCCCAAGTCTTGGGAGAGTAAGGAATCATCTTGTAGGATAAGCTGTAGATCCTTGAAGATGTATTGCAGAGGTTGGAGTTGGGGGCTGTAGGTGATGACCAGTAGCATTTTGTTGTTTTCCTTCTTGGGTTTGCTCTGCAGAAGTTGACAGCTGGGTATCCATCTGGCTCCGTCAATCTGTTTTCTCACTTTCCCAGGTGGGTACTGTAGTTTCAAGAATGCTTGACAGAGATCTTGAAGGTGTCTGTCTCTGTCTGAGGGATCAGAGCAACTGCGATTGTATCTTAGGGCTTGGCTGTGTGGTGTGCCTTGGATGGAAGCTTGAGGTATGTAGGTAACTACAATGGTCACAGGGCTTCTGCTATAGGGTGGTGTATGTGAATCCATCACTGTCATCTAGCTACAAGCATTGAGTTGCCTTACACTGCTCTTGGAGGTGTCCAAAGCAGCTGAAAACCTGTGGGTCTGCCACAGAGCCTGGTGAAAGATATAAGGGATGAGCTCCTGGACTCATTGACGTCCATGGCAGAACTCTCTTAGGTGGCAGGATTGCTGATGCCAGAAATCAATTTGTGTGTCTACCTGTTACATAAACTACTTATCTAGGTTCTTGCTGGTTTGGTGTCTGAGTTCAGAAAGAAAGACCAGATGGCAGTGGGGATTCCCATCAGTGGGACCCTTTTCCAAGGAAAATACTAGGTGGCTGTCTGTAGAGGTCACTAATGTGGATGTTTGTGGTGCCTTAGACTATGATTTAGCCCACAACATCGATCCACATAGCCATAGACCTTCTGGGAGGGAAAGATATATAACTACTTCTCTTTTGAATGCCTTGCAGTAAGTTGGTGCTGTATAGCTTATGGGGACTTCAGCCTCAGGCTCTATTTTCCAGTTTAGGGGGTAAGGAATCTTGACTCTACTTTGACCATCTTTATAGGGCAATGCTCTTTTAACTGGTCTTTTTAAACTTGTTCCAAATTAAGAAAACAGTTACTCCAATAAGCCCCAATGCCTCAATCAGGAATCTTGCTGGTCCCCAAAAATGTTCATCCACAGGTCCTGCCAAGTGCCAGCCTCAGGGCTTGATCCAACTCGTGAGCCCCAGGCCTGGGCCAGCCTGCTGCGCCAGCTTGTGGGCCCAAGCCACTGCTGGCCCTGAGCTCTGTGAGCCTGAGCTACCAATGATGCCCTTGGCCTCAAAAAAGCTTCTCTAGAACAGGCAGGGGTTCTGATACAAAGATTTAGTGTTAATCTTTGCTTGGTTTTTTATACCATGGTTGAACCCTGTTTGCTCCAGAATGACAGGGCGCTTTTGCAGTGCTGCCAATGGGAAGCGGAAAAGCCAGGAATCTCATAAGAAAGCAGACTAGCATGAGCGTCCCAGTCCAGTCTGGCAAGCCTAAGAAGTTCATTTAGTTCTGAGAAATTTGGAAAATCAGCAAAGTCAAAGCCAAATTCCAAAGCTAATGAGACAAACCCAAATATCCAAACCTAGTATAGATTCTGAATGGAATTTGGAGTCTGATTTATCCTGATCACGCTTTACTATACTGTTTATACAAATCAAATGCAAGTGTCCAAGCAGGATTCCCCGCAGTTAAATTATGTCCCCAGCAGAGCAGGTTTTGTAGACTCTCCATGGTCTGGTGACCACATGTGGCTCAATTCTGTTCTTTCCTTACTGGGTCAGTAAAGCTATCATCCAGAATGTGCACTATGCTGACTGCAGAGATAGGCAGCCATTTTGCGTTCAGTTCAATGCAGTCTCTTTCTAGAAAAAAGTTGAACACAATGTGCTCTCACAGTTCCCTTTAGCTCTTTTTAATTATTTCATATCTCCAGAATAGAGGCTGAGTCTGACTAAAAGTGCAGTTCCTGATCCTGAAGGTCTGAAGTCAAATGGGGACTTTATGTGAGCGAGCCAGTGCATTTTCATTGTTGATTATTCGCTTGCCTGTTCCTCCGTGTCTTATTATAACTTGATCTCTTCTGTTAAAATGTTTCAGAATTCTCTCTCCATTCTGAAACCCATTAAAGTTTATATAGCATCAGCTGCTTGAGCCTGACAGCTCTTCCCTTTCCAAATGAGAAAGAAACTGCACCTACTCGGGGAAACTAATGATATTGAAAATCTGTTGAAAAGGGAAGTGGGGGAGAGAGGATTAAGGGTAAATCCTGGTTTGAATCCATCCTTTTGTTTCATTGTCAATGTAGCCTCAGTTTGATGTATCAACAAAACAAAAAACAAAACAAAACCACACACACCCTAAAAACACACACACTCACCCTAAAAAAATGGGGTGGGGGACCAAAACCAAGGAACTGATGTCAAACGAGAAGGGCTGGAGATCATATCAAAATTGTCTGTAATATTTCTTCAAAGCCACCATTTGCTTTTGCGAGCAGAAGGCTATTATTCCACCCCCCTCTCCTTGCTAGTTACACGATACTACTTGGGAACATGTTATCAAAGACTAAGAATCAGGCCAATGGCTGCTGATGTTAAAAGGACATGACATGTGCACAAGGCAGGGCATAGGGGCTGGCTGCACATATTAAAGTCAAACACATCACAATCCGATTAGCAGAAATGGAGTGTGTGTGCTCTCTCTCTTTTTTTTTCCCCAAGTAATACTTCTCTGCTTTTTTATTGATTTATTTATTTTTGAAGGAAGTAATTCCCTTCCCAGCTTCTTGTGCACTTCCCTTTTGCCCCCACCACCTCCCCAGTCTTGCTTTTTCACCTCATGGAGCTGCCTGAGAACAAGAGTTCAAAGGGAATTGGAAGAAAAAAATTGGAAATATTGCAAATGCAAAGAGCTCTCTATTGTCTTTCTGATTTATCATGTGCAACTGGCGATTTCTGTAAATCTAACACAAAAAGTTATAAATTCTCAGAGCCTGGGACAGAAAGATAAAAGCAATGCATGTTATTTTGGGAGAATTTAAGCTATATAAAGAAAAAAATAATTTTATTAATTTCATTTTTGCTGGACTACTGCTTTGAAGGAGACTTTTATTTAAACGGTATCCTTAATTGTGTGCACTGCTACATCCCTCCCAATATATTAATAAACGATCAAAGATTTTATTTTATAAGTTCTTTTATATCTTTGTGCTAGTATTTCAAAAGGTGCAAGTGCAAAGAATGCATACAAATGCATTTAGGAACAGGAGATGTTCAGCGGCTGTTTCTTTAATGAATAACATTTTTATTAGCATGTAAAGTAATTCATGGCTGCAATAGTCTCTGTTCTGTCCCTCATAATGAAGAGGAAAAATAGATTTTTTGGAGATGAGGCTATACAATATTCTGTGAAGTTTTTTAGGCAGTGCCCTGATTCGGTAAAGTGCTTAACTTTAAGTATGTGAATAGTACCAATGACACTAATGTCAATAGCCCATGGATTCTAAGCCCCTTTGAAATCAGTGCTTTGCTAAGCAGAGATGGATTTATTCATGTGCTTAAAGTTAAGCAGGTGCTTTGCTGAAAACGGGTGTCCATAAAGTTAAGCAAAACAAGTGTTTTAGTAGTATGGGAATTTAGAAGGTATTTCTTTACACACACGGTGGTTAATAGATAGAATTAGCTAGAGGAAACTAGTGCTCTGTGAAGAAGAGACTCTCCGATGAGACAAGCAGACCTACATGGGCATTCTAGCTTCCTCCCTCCCTCAAACTTCCTCTATTCCTATAATCTCAGCACAGATGTTTCCTTTTTAATCCCTGGCCCCAGCTGGCAATGCATCTCTGCTCTACTGTACTTAGCCGCAATTACCGTAGACATTAACTCTGCACATGGTTAGGAAATTGACTTCTATTTCTTCCTTGGAAATCTTGCTCGTCATCAGGTTTTTAACAGCTAGAAATAAAGGCTATTTGTGTTCTGATGAATCCCATTCCCCTAACGAAATGTAATAGAAACGGAAGAGTCAGGGAACAGCCTTGAAGATGACTTAAATCCTAAAGTCTATGCTCTACTGATCAAAATGCCCTCTTACATACAGAGATGATCTCCATGTTGTACATGTGTAGGCATATGGTAAATGAATCACATACCTATGACAAACACCCGCCTGCCTCATTGGGATTTATTGTAATTTCCTAAGCCCTAGAAGTCATTTGTAATGTTTCATTTTTGACAATATTGTTTCATTTAGACTTGTATCTTAATGTGTATTATTTCAAAACAAAACATTGGATTGTTTCAGTCAAAAAACGGCAGCATGGGGACCTCATCCCTGATTTTCATCCACAGTGAAATTTTCACCCAATTCCACCCCTTTTTTAAAGTTAGAAGAGTGAAGTGAATTGGACAAGGCCACACAGTGAGCTAATGATGCATCCTGGGTTAGGACCTGGGGCCTTCTGACTCCTAACTACTTGGTGCTCATCCCTCAACTTATCACATTCATGCCCAAATCAAGAAGCATCAGGCTCAATGTGCAAAAGCATATGTAAATTTTGCTTGAATGCCATTTAATGAACTTGTGCAAATAGGTATTTGGGTATGCACATATCCATCTGCGGATGCGGCAAACTGGACTTGCACACACATACTGGGGATGTATACACACAACTGTGTCTGTCCATATTTCTAAAATAATATAGTCAAGTCTTAACTCAAACTTGAGCAAACCTCTTATAGAAACCAATGAACTGTACTGAGGAAAGACCTCAGGATGTGACTTAGTTTGATGGAGCGTGGTTTAGGGGTTAGAATATACCATGATGGCAAGTCTGCCCTGGACCTCCTGAATAGATAGAATGATTCAGCATTTGGTTCCCATTAACTTATTGTGTACTGGTTGGGAGCCAAAACTGGAAAACATTCATAAAATGAAAAATTGAAACTTGAAACATTCAAGAAAAATTTCAGACATAAAAAGTCATTCCTTTCCAAATCCTGCACAGCGAAAATGACTTAGAATTTAAAAACTTTTAATAAACTTCTCTCTCCCATTTTTGACCTGCTTTAGTTAGTTATATAAAAATCCCTTTCAGTGCTCTAAGGTACAATGTGATGTGTGGATGGGAATCCAGGATAGCAACTTTGGAAATTTAAAATAAAATAAAATAAATGCAGCTGTGTTGCTGCAGAGAAAACTAACCATGCAAAATCTGCCATGTCAGTAAAAACAGGAAGAAAGAAAAAGGGAAAGTTATTCAATTTGTTGGCTTTGGGGCTTATTTCTTTCACTCCCATTTCATGTAGCATGACTAAAAATGCCACAAATTGATTCATTTTTATGATAAATAATAATCTACGAAAAGTATTTGCTTGTTTCTTCCTTTTTTTTTTTTTTTTTTTTTTTTTTTTGCTTTGCAGTAATAAACTCCTGTGCCTATTTAAAAGAAAATCTCAGACAAATTTCATGTAGATGCACTGTAAAAAAAACCCACTGGGCACAAGATCATAGCCACAGCATGGATAAGTAGAGACAAGCCTTGTCCAGTACATCTCAGAACAGTTCTCATCCAACTTACCAGTTCCTTGGGCTAGTGACAAGGCTCAAGAAGTCATCAGATTAAGAAACTACTACCCAAATCCGAGTAGTATTCTTAAGGGATAAGACAACTTTGAAGGATTTCCCTCTCCGCCTTACACACACTTCTTAAAGTTCATAAAAGCTTAACAGAGCTTTGTTTAAATTAAATGTCACCACTAAAGCCATATTTGACCTGGTTTAGTTCGTAGTTGAATAATGTTTTAAGTGATCTAATTTGCAATTACATATAAATCCAATGAATTTAGTAAAAATAGAAAAAAATGTTACATATCTTGTCAGTGAGTAAAAAGGACCTTAGAACCTTGACCTAAATGGGGAATTGGATTCCTAAGTATATTCTCCCATTTTTGGAAATGATTCCTAAATTTAACATGGATGTTTGTATTTAAAATGCATTGGCTAATGCCCAGTTAGATTTAGAGGTTGGAGCAACATCTATTGCACTTTCCTACTCTGGGGTAGGGCTTGGGTGTGGTAGAAAGAAGAAAGAGGCTGAGTTATGATGGATAAAAAATAGATTTTTAAACTGAGTCTGAAGGACAAGGCTTATCCTTGTCCTCTCCAGCCCCCAGATGATCACAGCTTCTGTTGTCTAATGATGAGGTAGTGTCTTCCTCAACCTAGGGCACTGCTTCCCCGCCTACAATAAGACTTCCAGTCCTTTACATTTTTCCTAACTGCCGTCTATGGGTTGGAGGGAAGAGGAATGATCACCTCCAGACTAGGAACAATAATGGAAGGCAACAATGACAGATGGAGAAAGGAATAAATTGAGGGGAATGGATGGACTTTCTTTTTCTGCTCACAGGATGTTGTGAGTAGATTGTAACATCTGGAAATTGGTTTACCATTTTATTTCTTCAAATAGTTCTGGGTATTTCAAAATGTGACTGCTTTGATTACACCAGACGTCACATGGTTTTCATTCTGTTCCCTGACTGGATGAACATATTGCTTAGAATGATTGTTTTGGAATGAATATTCTTGATTACGAATTAAAATTTAGATGTCCACAAATATTCTAAAATAATGTATTAAGCTTGGTTATTTCCATAGGAAAACCTGTTCCCTAAAATGCTTGCCATGTTAGTGAAAATTTGTTCAGTGTTTGCCCATATGAGCTTTGGTCAGAGAAGTTATGTTAATAGCCTCAATAATTTTCCTTTTTCAGCCACATCTATAAGCAACAAAAATTGCTCAATGAGATTTTTCTAACTGCCTGCATTGCAGCTGCAAACCAGCATTGGAAACTCAAGCTATGTTTTTTTTCCTTCTTACACTACCACTAAAGATCAGTGCCAACAAAACTTACATGTTGTCTGCATGGAACTGTATGTGTCTATTCAATATTATTAAATCTAGTGCTAAAACAGGGAACAGGAGAGCCCGGGTTTACACTGAAAACATTTGTCCCTGTGGAGTGCAGGAAATCTACCAACATCTCTTCCAGCCTTCTAAGAGAGCATTAGAAGCAATAGATTAAACCAAAACCAAAACCCACCACTAAAGAAAATGGTAGTGCTATTTTAAGGGGACGCAGCGGCCAGCAACTTCAGAACCATTTAAAATCAGGCAGGCAGAAAATAATTCTACCTCTGCTGTTTAGAATCAAGGAAAAAAGAAAAGGGAGAGGCCTTTTAGGTCAACCAGTCCATCCCTTGCCAGTGCAGGCATGTTCTTTACGGTATACTCACATCCATGAGTGCTCTGTCCAGCCTGCTTTAGCATTGCTCTAGCAATGGGGCATCCGTCCACTCCCTGGAGAGACCGTTCCATTTATTTGCTATGAACTCACTCTATAGATTTTTTTAAAGTATTATTTTTATTTTCATTGACAAACCAAGCAACAAAGATTGGTCTGCCAGGCCCAAACATCTCCAATTTGCAGATTCTTCTGGCCTGGGAAAGGCTTTCAAGCAAGAAAGGGTCACCCTTCCCCCCCTCGCAGCAAGTTATCATGAAACCCTAACCAATGCAGCATCTCATTCATCCCCTGAAGTGTAATCCCTTTAGATTTCAAAAATCCCCTGAAAACATCCTTTGCTCCTAAGGGTGAGAAATAACTGTTTCCACTATGGAGTGAAAAGGCAGGTATATGTATAAGAAATGGACATTACAATTCAACATGTGTCATGCCCCCTATTTTTTTCTGCTCTCAAGGAATTGCATATCTAGCTCTGGTTCTTGGTTTTACTGCCTCAACACTTTAGGCCCGATTCTGGTCCCTTGTACAAGGCTGCTGTAAATCAGGAATAACTCCATTGAAGTCAAAGGAGCGAGGCTAGTGTACAACTAGTGGAGGCGAGACTGGAATCAGAAGCCGTGTATTGCGGGTGTCCAGTGTAGCTTTGTGTCCTCTCCTTCATCTTGCATTCTTGATCCAGCCACAAACAGAACAAGTCAGGCCTGACTCGTACACAGGGAAATGGTTAACGTGGAGTGGCAGTGGCAAATTGCTGCTTTATCTGCCTGTGCGCACACAGGAAGCCGGGCAAGCACCAGGCTTTCTGTGCTAAGGGGAGTGCTAATATGATGTATTAAATGTCATACTAACATCGCTTGGTATGCATATCTCTCCTATTGTACTGCCTGTTTATGCTTATTCAGCCCTTTGAATAATTTAACACATTTCAGACTCCAAATTATCCACAACAATTTGACGGGGCTGCTGGCAGTTTACTTGAAACACTCAGTGTTAGGTCAAAGTAGGGCCCAAGCACCTGCTAAATAGAAGGACACTTAGTACTTAGCAAAGCATAATTAGACCTATTTTTGTACACCCTTTAAAAAAGGGTGAGTGTGTTTAGGCTAATACCAGTCATAGCATAGGGGAGCAGGTACTATACATTCCACTTGCTGTACACCCCTGAAGCCATGCATAATTCGGGCCAAAGAATCAGAAACATGGATTATAAGTGGATAATCAGCATGAATGGAAATGAGGCAGGAGGTCAAAAGTTTGTCAGACAACAGCATGTCAATACTATAGGCCTGCTTTTACATGACTACAGTTTAGGACCAAGGTATGCAATGTTAAGGGCTTCAAGGGGGACAGTAAAATAATGTTGTACCAGCCTCACAACAAGCTTTTAAGGTCTTGTGGTAGCTATTAAAATATTTGCCAGCATTGGTTAACCATGAATTTCCTCTCCTTTCCTTGTATTTGCTTCTTCCATTCTCTGTTATGTTGGTATTAACATTTTCTGGTAGAAACTTTAAACACTGCAAAAGATAAGGGGTGAACCTTTCAAAAGCATGCAAGTGACATAGGTGCCTAAGTTCCATATTCAAAAGTGATTTCAACACTTAAGTTGCTCAGGTGCATTTGAAATGCTTAATCCTTATCTTTTGTGGTGTTTAATGTTTCTACCTGAACGTGTTAATGTTATATTTAAACCAGAGAATGAAAGGCATTCATTTCTCCTTCCTCTCTGCTGCTTTCTCTTTTGTGACTTAAGTGCCTAAATCACTTTTGAAAATATGACTTATGATTCTAACTCACTTGGGCTCTTCTGCACTTTTTAACCCTTCTGTGAAAAACTTAAATTTACCATTCTTGACCAAATACAGACAGATACTCATTTACACCAAGGTTGGCTTACTCCACTCTGGCAATGAAGGGAGCCTTCATGTGAATAAGAATCTGGTCCCTGAATGTGGCTTTGCCATTATGTACATATAGCCAAGCTACTTCTGTTAAAGTAGTGCATCCACATCACATGTCAGAATCAGGCCTAGCATACTGAGGTTACCTGCAAGCATAAAGATGTTATGGTGCTAAGATGCCAGAAACATCTATTGTCGATAGACAACATAGCTAGATGCAGAGCTGTTTGAAAAAGAAATTTTTGCCTGAGCTCTTGGCAAAACTGTGTTGATCGAGAATTCCCAAACAGCTTTACTAACTAACCTGAATAAATCCAAAACACTGCAGGGCACCGTCTAAGCTGATGCAAGTTGTCATTAGCTGCATTGAAATTAATGGAACTATGACAATTTACACAAGCCATGGATTTGCCCCTTTCCTTCTGAATGCCCTGCCTTTAGTTTAGAAGTGTTATCTAACATTGGAGGATAATTAATCAGCCACTTAGCTCACATCTAGCATTTTCACACACCGATCTCAAACTGCTTCACAAAGGTCTTTCAAGTGTACTTGTTTTCCTTTACATGTGGGGAAACTGAGGCACAGACCAATTAAGTGTTTCTGCATATAAGCTGAGTCTAGGAAGCCTCTGGGAATGGAATTCAGGTCTTCCAGGTTGCAATCCTGTGCCTATGCCAAGGTCTTTTTTATTTTTTGTATTTGACTCCTCGTGCTAAGCAGATACTGCAAAAAAAAACAAAAACAAAAAACGACAACAACACTTTTTGTAATTCTTGACTCAAACATTAATTCATTCATTTTGCCAGGATCACAGTTATTGCCAGAATTCTAGCCTTCAAAAAATCATGTGTCAGATTCCCTTGAAATTGCCTTAAAAATCATGAAACTTTGCAAAAATAGAGTTCTTATGTGTCTTTTTCCAAGTCTTCAGGGAATATTCAGTTCAGATTTTCCCCACAATCATAAAAGCTAGAGATCTACTTTTGTTTTTAGGTAAATGTAACAGTTTCATGTCATTGTGTGACTCCAGGAGGTGAGACTTTAAGAAGCATACCAAATATAGCAAGACTCGTGATAAAATCATAAAAGTTGGCAGCAGTAGCCTCATATAATTTTAGACTCCAACTAAGATCCTGCCATAATCTTACTTAGACAGGGTATTGCACAAAGAAATGTGTTATTCCTTATGGTGCCGTAGGACTCTGGTTGTTTTTACTGTACATAGACCAACACGGCAATCCCTCCCAAACTTGTCAGGGCTACTGGTGTCTGAGTAAAGCCCATAGGATTCAGCCCTTAAGTGAGCGTTGTACTGTGCCTGTGCAAAACCGATCAATCCCTTTGGGCCCAGCTGTGAATGTGGATTAGCCTCCAGAAAAGTTTCAGGTTGCAAAGCTCAGCTGCTTTTGAGTTGCGGGTAAGACCAGTGCTCAGCTTTCCCTATTGCAGTAGCGAGATTGCGTACCTTTTGTTTATACTCACATAACTCAAAAATGGGGGAGTGCTTTTTGCTTCAACTGTCATCAAATTGTTCATCTTCTGGATTCAGATCCAGTGTGAAAAATTTTAGCCAAAAGCAGATTTTTGGTTTAGAAAGTTATGAGCATGTAAAAATCTAACTTTGTAATGTAAGTTGAAAACCATGACTTTCCTTACCATTATCCATTAATCTGTGGCCACTGTGGTACATGAGTGCCTGCGTTGAGAACACTTGCACTGCATAGGTGTGGAAGGAGGCTGGGAGTACAGAATTACAGCATGTTATAAGTAGTAACAAATGTAGGAGAACTGCATTCCTCTAACCTCCCAACAATTAATATGTTTGACAGTCTGGAAAATGCTGGTGTTCTAGGGTTAAATTATCAATGGGGCAGTGATCTCGGAGGCAGAGAGGCCGTGCGGGTATGTAATACATAACCACTGTTTCGCAGGTAAGACAGTGTTTTTGTCTTCCTCCACGTTTAAAATGAAAATGACTTTCATGTCCATTAGAATTTTCCCTGTCTCCTGTGAAAGAGGGAGTTTGGCTCCTGGGCCGAGGGGGTTAACCACCCCCACAAACCATGGAGATATTCAAGAGCAGTAACGATGCAGCAAGTGTTGCCTGGTGTCTTATGAACAGATTCTGGCTTGAGCTGGCAAAAGATTGGAGATTTCCAAAGGGATAGCCGTGTTAGTCTAGTCCAGCAAAAAAAAAAAAAAAAGGAGTCGTGTGGCACTGTAAGACTAACAGATTTATTCTTTGCATGAGCTTTCGTGGGAAAAAAATCCCACTTTGTCAGATGCTTCGAAGATGGGTGAACTTACAGAATGGAATGAAAATAAAAGCCCACCCCATTCTTTTCCCGTCCTCTGTTTACCCCCCTGCCAGCAGCACAAATACTGGGTTTCTCACTTGGTCTGCTGCCGTTGTCTGAAGTGCTCAGACAGAGTGAACTCAGAAATATCCACAGGAGAGGGGAAAGGAGATGTTCTTTCCAAAGCACTTCCAGGTTTCTCACGGCATCCTGCTGCCCTTTTCTATCCCCACTTCTGCACGCTCCTAGAAACCACAGGAAGTGGAGGGCAGGGTGTGAAAGCAGAAGTGAGTTTTTCCAATTCAGGCTTAAAATCTCAGCACCGTTGACACAGCACCTGGTGCAGAATCCCTCACTGTTCTGAAGGCTTCAGCTCTTCCAAGTCTTGAGAAGCTGCTGATGCAAGGTGTGGGCAACGAAGATATTTAAGTAACAGAGGGGCACTGATTGAATGAACCCTCTAGGTCCAAAGTCCCACCCTGCTCTAGAGAATATGCTGAAAATCTTTCTCAGGAATTGGAATGGCCTTTCGCGGAGCCAAGATTGTATAATGAAATGTTTGCTTATCTTCCATTTAACCTGCTTCAAAACCGCCTGAGCCTGCATTGTAACCTTGGGTCAAAACTATTTTGGATAGCCGAAACTCATGATGAACACATGCTTCGGAAGGTTAGAAAGCCGTCAGTGCAGACATCAGATTCACTTCGTTTATTATGAGAAGGGGGGGTGGGGGGCAAATCCAGAAGTGTTAAGGGAAGCAAAGTTTGTATAAAACATGAAAAGGAGATGGGAGGGAGAACCCTTTCTGGTGACAGACTACATTGCTTAGGCAGCCAATTCTTTTCTTTGCAACTTAACAATATTTTTAAAATAAGGAGCCTGTGGAAGTAGCAGCCAACAATCCATCCTGCCAGCTGCTTGATTTGCCATTTCAGTGCATATATTCTCAGTCATAAACTAGTCATTGAATCCAGTTACACCACCCTCTCTCATGGTGAATGGCACCTTGCTATTTGTGTATGTGGTTGTTGGGAGGCCAAATGAATTTGATCTAAGTTAGCTGGTGGGGCGCACATCTTTACTGAAAGTAATCCACAGCCTTGCCTTGAAGAGGCTATACTTTTACTGGCTAACATCAAACTAAAGATGTTAAACTGGGTGTGTTAAATGGGGTTTGTAATTGAGTTAAACTAGTCTGATTAAATGGATTCAATTAGAAATAAAGCACCTTTCCTTCTACAGTAGACTTGGCCAAAAGTGCAAATCCTATAGCTCCCTCCATAGCCCGGGAGCATCCCAAATATAGTGGAACTGGGGCAATTCCAGTACATTTGAGGGTGAAGTGGCCAATTCTAACGTAATATCCTGAAGATGGGCTTTGTGGGCTTCCTTGTGTGTCTCCACAGAGCAAGGCTTGGAGGAGAAACAGACAGAGATTGGGGGACTGCCTGCTGCTAGATGGAGCTATCTGCCTTGGCCCACCAAGGAATGGGAGGACAGGACCTGTGCAGCATCATGACTTGTATGGCCACAAAACAGCTCTGCACCCGGGGAGATAATTCCTTCCTGATTCACCAGGTCTGCAGGGCCCCTCTGTGCCAAACCTGGTTTCTCAGGCAATGCATGGAGAACCAGATAAACCATTTATTATTTAGCTCTACCACCCCCTTAAGTCACCAAGCCTTGAAATATTTATTTTGGTTGAAGTTCCTTCCCTTAAACCACAAATATTCCCCCCCCCCATCTCTGTTCAGACACTTTTTTTTCCTGAATAAAGGACATTCTGCTGCTCTGTTGCTTTTCCTTTTCTTCATAATGCCAGCCCTGTTACGTTCAGCGCAACAAATATACTCTACCCATGTACAGTTTCTGCCTCATTTATAATAATTCTATTGTACAAGGTTTCCTGCAAAAGTAGCCAGCAGTAGGTGTCAGAAAGTGACTTCAAGAAATGATAGCAAGAAGTTCCACATGGTTGCTCCTTCAGCAGCTTCCCTGGCCAGTGGGCTTGATTTCTAAATCAAGAGCTGATTTTTTTAACCTGAGTGATTAGGAATTGCAGACACCCTCTGGCATCTCCATGTAACCCAGCTATGTTCTTTCTGACTTCTATATTAGCACCAACAAATAAAGCTGAATGAGAAACCTTATAGCTCATTCAGTCGCTGTAGAATTTGTGAAAGCCATGGTTTGACCCATTTTATTTAACTTTCTCTAAAGATTCTGGAGTGAAAAACTTAACTAATCACTTGTTAATGATGCATGATTCAGAAAACATTCTCCCTACTCTAGCTCTGCAGGGCTAAATGCTATAAATTCTCTATTCGAGGTACTTAGAGTATGTGAGCACCTGGATTTTAATATATTTGTCCTCCCTCCACCTCTGTGCAAAAGGGATATATTTACCCCATTTTTACAACTGAGCCACAAGAAGTATTCAAGCACTTAATATTTGTAGATTTTGATAGAAGTTTGGAGCCTAAATACCTTTGTGGATCTGGGCTAGATTGACTAAGGAGGTGAGATACCTTTGACTAACTTCTACTGAGGAGCTGACCCTTTAGTTTCTTTGGGTTAGATTCACAAAGGGAACTTAGGCATTGCACCACCTGATTCATAGCTGACTTATCACACTGGGGAATTCACCATGCTGAGTTTAGCTCCCTGTACAATGCATGGATAATGGCCAGGTACCTAAGGAAGGGGTTGTCAAGAGCTACCAAAGGGGAAGGGGAAGCTACCTGTGCTATCTCAGAATAAAAATGAAGAGGAAATGGGTGGGGCTGAGGACTCTGATCCTTGAGCTGAGTCTTCTGGCTCCTTAGTGGCAGGTTGGAGGGAATTGTCTAACTTCACTTGGGGAGCCTTTGTTTTCCTACCTCACAGTATTGTTGGGAGGCCAATTAATGGTTGTTCGGCAGCTAATCACCTTTGAGAATCTGGGCCTAAGTGACTTGTCCAGTATCATGCATGAAGCCAATGGCAGAGCAGGAAATTGAGCCTGGATCTTTAGGTTAGCATCCTAATCCTTGGGCAGGCCTTCTATCTAAGCATACGTGACTTGAGGACACACAGAGAAGTTCTTTAGAGAAGAAGAGCCCATATTTTACCTTAAATTGCTATTATGAATACACACCCAGATATCTTTGGACGGATTTGTGTGTCTCTATCCCTATCTTTTTGACTTCTTCTAAAAGGCTAGTTTTTTAAAACAAAAGATTACTAGACCTCTTCTCTTTGAAGTTCATCTGTTCTACTCAACATCTGTAAACAATAGCTTTTCCACACAAAACAAAAGGGCACAAACATCTTGCCATCAATTTTGACTTGGTAGAGTGATGTAACATATAATCTCTCTTATTTTTTTCCTGCAATTTGTTAGTGACTGTTGCTAGGTAATGTCTTTTCCTCTAAGCATCAGTGATCTAATGTGAGGGCTTTGAGAATGTTTCATTATATAATTAAGCCCTTGGTGGTGCTGACTTCTACATTATAAAAGTCTCAAATAGCTATTTCGTGTTAGAAAAAAGTTATTACAGTATTATTCATGGCAACATAAAAAGACACCATTGAGGGCTATGAAATATCTTTAGAGCTGTATAGTGCTGTTTCTCTTAGCATTACTGCACACATTTATAAGGCTCCCATCACTCTGGTGTCTGACCACATTGGACACAGAGTTGCTCAGGAACATACTTTTGCAAAAACAGGAAACATGGCCCCTTAGAACATGATGAGGCTAGATCATGGCGTTCCAATGACTCCGATATTCCACTGACTCCAAATTCTGCTGAATCAGGACGACCTCTTCATTTTCTAGAACATTAGCTGAATAGTGGATGGTAATAAATGCTGTGTGCTGATGACAATAGTGGGGGTGGGAATTGCTTAAATGGGATGCCTTTGGGTAACCCCAAGGCTGGGAAGGTGTAGGTTGGATATTAGGAAGAACTTTCTCACTATGAGGGTGGCGAAGCACTGGTATGGATTACCTAAGGAGGTGGTGAAACTTCTAAGATCTGGTTGGACAAAACCCTGGCTGGGATGATCTGGTAGGAGTAGTCCTGCTTTTAGCAGGGGCTTGGGCTAGATGACCTCACGAGGTCCCTTCTAGCCTTCTGATTCTATGACACATAGAGTTGGGCAAATAATCAATTATTCAGTTCAGTGATCAAGCTGAAGAAGCTGGAAAAAGTTGGGGTTAATCTGAAATTATTTCTTTTCTGTTTGTTATTTTTGCTGGAATAATAAATGAATGAAATTGGGTTGAACAAAATGTTTTGTTTCATTTTTAGGTATTTTTCAACTTCTAATTCTAACTAAGGTTTGGGGTGAATGTTCCAAAATGAAACGTCAAAATTTTTCATTTTGAAAATGTCAGAAATAAAAGAGTATTTTTCCTTATACTTCTTCCTTGCTATAATTAGTCACTGAATTTGACCCATATTCACAAACTGTTCTGGTCCACCTGAAATTGCATTGTTCAGGAAACTAGTTGGGCAAAACAAATTTGCTCCACGCTAGTAATATGTGTTGGTCACCCAAGAGCTATGTAACTGTAAGATTCTAAGCTTTATATTTTTTTATAGGCCATGTGTCTCTGAATTGATTTTTTGAAGACTGAACTACCTAGAGTCGTGCTATGATTCTTCCACATGTGATTTCTTGGGGCTGGGAATGCAGAGATGTAGGTAGCTATTGGACTGAACTCACAATTTAGGCCTGGAACAAGCTGTGATTTTCACGCACTTCACTTCCTGGATGCTTAGTGAATCAGGTAGGGGGGGGCCTGCAAACACAAAAGCGTTTATAGACCACAGTATTATTCAACCGTACATTGGAAAACCTAGTATAGTTTTCACAAGATGTGTTGGTGTGACCAAAAGAAGGTTTCCATGTAAATGTACCTCTTGTTCACACCACTTTGTCTTGTAGTCTTTATTTCCCCATGCCGTTTGTAAGAGATGACAAGTCAATCAGACTGCTGCTGTTTACACAGACATTTAGTAATACAAAACCACAGCCAGCCAGCTTCCATGAAGTGATGGCCCCACATTGACTGAGGGGTTTATTGACTGATTTGTTTAATGGGACCAAGCTGGCATGCTGGGTCTGTCTGTAGGGAGGAATGTGGGAGTGGAAAGGGGAGCTGTGTTTGTTTTGAACTTGCATTCCTTTTATTACTCAAAGCGATATTCAATATTGTTTTTAACTGCATTATTCAGCCATAGGGACAAAATGTGGTTATGAAGGAGTGGGAGAGGAAAACACAAAGCTCCTCTCCTTTTGCATGGCTCCTCAGGTGCTGCTCACAGTAGTCTTTTCTGAGCTCTCCACTGTGCAGGGACTGCTTGTGACTCCTTTGAAAGAGCATGGGGGAGAATTGGTGGATTTTTGTGTTCTTTCCCACTCTTTCTCTTCTATAGTTGATTTAGTGCAGGTAGAAGTTGCCATAATGACAGCTCTGGATGTGGAAGTTCCTCTATAGATGGGTACCTCGTGAACGTCACTGGCATTCCTCCTGTACCATGTTTATTAACTCTAACCCAGTTTTATCTATTTCCATGGCCCATGACCCAGTCAGTCTTTAGCTTCTGTTGATAGTCTTTGATGGAGCCAGTTAGAAGCAATTGTGGTAGTGGCTTTGCAATGCGCCTTGTTTGCTATAACAAAGGAGTAGGATCACCAGCTGATATCACATAAATCTCTCAACCACCCTTATATGATATCACCAAAGAATTGTAGAAGATTAGGGTTGAAGGGATCCCAGGAGGTCATTCAATCCAGCCTCATGCTCAAAGCAGGACAAGCACCAACTAAATCATCCCAGCCAGGGCTTTGTCAAGCTGCACCTTAAAAACCTCTAGGGATGGAGATTCCACCACCTCCCTCAGTAACCCATTCCAGTGCTTCACCACCCTCTTAGTGAGAAAGTTTTTCCTAATGTCCAACATAGACCTCCTTGTCATGGGATGCACATCTGTGTGGCCCTTGGGTAGGATCTATGTAATTTTCTCTGTTCACGTCTGCAATGCAATTGTGTGATTTTATGCCAAATGTGCCATGCAAAGTTCCTTTATGAATACTCATAACATATTCTACATAATTACCATTGTACCATATTTCCTGCAGCTTCATGTATGTATAAGATGTGAAACATGTTACATGGTTCAGACCAGCAGGGCTAGCTCAGCGTGGAGTCTGGAGAGATGCATGACAAAGACAATACAAATTGAGCTCCCTGGGTTGAGTGAAACACAGAAATTGCCCTCAGCCGAGGAGTGGAAGGAGATTTGAAAACAAATGCAGACACTTGGAAAGGTGAGGGGCTTTTGGCCAGAGACACTCCTCCTTGAAACATTCTCAGACTTAAGGCAAGATCTGGACCCTGCCTTGTATTAGGCAGAGATGGGCTGTAAAAATATCTGTCAGCTGAACATCTTGTCAGTAATCTTGGATGATGAGGTTAGGTTAGATACTGTTGTTAGATAAGCATGCATTTTTATTGTTTTTATTTGCTTGTGGTAGCTCCTGACTACTTTATTAAATGATTGTGCATTGATTTGCTATATACTCATTAAAATCATATTCTAATCAACAAATCAGTCTTTCTTTTATCTAAATTTGTGCAAACTTTAGGGGGAGTGAATGAGTGAGGCTGGGTGTATCCATTTAATTGATAAATGTAAAAAACAATGGGCAGTGATTGGGCAAGGGTCAGGATCCCTGCAGGACGTAAGTGCCCAAAGTCATCACTTACAACCCTCCAAGTCAAACCTCTACAGCACATCCTCAGGGATCAACAGCCTATTCAGCAAGATGATCCCTCACTCTCTCAAGCCTTGGGGGACAGGCCTCTGCTCTCTTACAGACAGCACCCCCGCAATGTTAAGCAGATACTCACCGGTAACTACAGACCAAACAACAGAACCACTAAAGCAAACACACATCCCTGCAACAAACCGTGCTGCCAACTTTGCCCACATAGATAACCAAAAGACACTATTACAGGACATAATAAACCCAGCAGCTCCATCAAAGGTTCATTCACCTGCTCACCCACCAATGTGATTTATCTTACCATGTGCCAGAAATGTCCCTGTGCCTCATATACTGGACAAACAGGACAGTTTTTGTGCAAAAGAATAAATGGGCACAAATCTGACATCAGAAGTCAATCTTCTAAAACCAGTAGGTTAGCATTTCAATCTTCCTGATCACTCCATTAATGATTTGCTAATTGCTGTGTTCAGACAGATGAATACCAGATCAAGGCTTCAAAGAGAAGCTGCAGAGATTGAATTTATTTGCAAATTTGGTTGCATTGCTTCAGGATTTATGAGGGACATGGGATTTTTCTCTCATTACAACAGTTGATTTGACTTCATCTTCCTCTGTATGCTGTTCCCTAGTGTTTGAATCTTAACAACTGCTTTGATTTGCTGTTAGAGTGTGAGCTGTTTGCATGACCTACACTTCTCTTCATTTATTTCCTGCCATTCTGTAAGTTTCCCCATCTTCAAAGCTTCTGCCAAGGTGGGAGTTTCTCCCACAAAAGCTCTTGCAATAAATACATTTGTTAGTCTTTAAGTGCCACAGAACTCCTTGTTTGCTTTCCTGAACTAGACTAATAGAGCTGCCCCTTTGGAACTTCACAAGTGAGTGGTCATCTGGCATAGTGAGGTGAGTTGGGGCTCAGGAGTGGAGATCAGGGGGTCACAGCAGCATCCTGGAGCAGATTCTGGCAGGGAACATCACTTCCCCATTGCAACTATTGCTCCTAATTTTGTTATCTACTACCAATGAGAATAGCCTAGTTCAATCCTCCCTGGAACCTCCTTTTACTGAGGTAAAAGCTGCTATCAAACCCCACTCATTCCTCTCTTCTGCAGCCTGAACAAGTCTATTTCCCTCTGCCTCTTCGTATAAATTGTGTCAATCAATCAAATCATAGGGTTGGAAGAGACCTCATGAGATCATCAAGTCCGACCCCCCTGGGGCTTGAACCCAGGATCTTCTGTATATTAAGCAGAGCTGCTAACCACTACACTGTGTCCCTATGCCTTAATTATTTTTGACTCCATTTTGTCCACCAGTTTATCTTCCTGAGTTAGGTTGGAACCAATTATCTAGACACTTCCATATCTCATTGTCAGATTGTGGTTTTTTTTTTTTTTAATTATAAGAATAGTAATAAATTAATTATTATTAATTATTTAGTTGCATTTTAAATACTGCAAAAATCTTAGTGTTTATCAATCATTAATTAACCTTTACTGTATTCATTTAAAATAGGTAGATAGCATGTCCATTTTACAGCTCCCTAAGATGGGATTTTAGGACTTGCCTAGAATCACTCTGTGAAGCAAGGAATAGAGGCCAAGAATCTTGTCTCCTCAGCTCTAAATGCAATACAGCTCTGTCTCTCAACAAACACACATCACATTCCCAGGCACAATCATTTCTAAGGTTAATTATCAGGGGCAAAATTCTCATTGAGCTCAGTCTTACAAATAAATGCAAAGAAAACCAGAACGTTATAAAAGTTTCCTTTCATTTGCATATGGGACAGAATTCTTTTTATCTATATACAGGACAGAATTCTAGAAATAGAATTCTAGAAATTCAGGACTGGATACAAGACAGAATTCTAGAAATTTACTAACGCTATAAAGCTATTAATTAATTCTAGAAATTACTATTAATGACTAAATGCTAGTGGTTGCAAGTTAACCAATAAGCTGATTGTAATTTCCTTGTTAAAACAGAGAATGATTAAAACACTGTGTAATTATTACCCGTCTCTGGATGTGTCCAGACACTCACTACCCGAGCACATTCAGTATGTGCAAAAATCTCAAGCAAATATTGACAAATACTTCCAGAACTGGCCATATAGAATCCTCGTCACATCATGCATGCTTCATTAATTTAAATCCAAGCCATTAGCTCTATTAGATGCTTGCTTACTGTACTACAGAAATTATTGCTGGGTATAAAAAAATTTTCAGCATGAAAGTATGCATATAATGGCTGTAATTTACTGCACAACATACCTACAAGCCAATGCATTAACCTTAATCTTTGTCACACTTGAACCAGCATTCCAACAGTATTTGGCATTTCATGAATGTAGCATTTATCGCTGAAGTTCATTCAAAGTTGCAAACCCTAGCAAGGCTTATCAGCTTTTACAAACCGTCTCTGTCCACTGGAGTGTGACATGCTGAATATAATTCTACTAGCTGTGCGGTCACTGGATGCAAAGTGGGTGCATCAAAGCAACGTTTCAGATCACTCTAAATGAATCATGAAATCAAATGTCCAAACAGCATTTAAATTCCTTCAGGTGGGATACAACCTGCACTCTGAGCCTTCTAAGTCAAATGAACTCCTCCTATGCTCTCTAATGAAGGAATGATGTCTTTACATAGGCAGGACAAGGAGCCATACACTAATAGGCATGAAAGAAAAGTGATTTGCCTACAGTTGCTCGTAAAAGAGGCTAGAATGAAGGAACAGAATCAGAATCCTGACTAAGTTTCCTGTCTCATTGCAGAGGTGTGTACTACAGGTTAATTCAATTGGAAGGGTTTAAAAATCTTTGGCTGGAAGACCCCATAGAAATGCAGAGCATTATTTATAATGATGCCAAAGGTATGCAGAACATTCTGTTTGCACAGTGTTGGTAAGAGGGACTCAATGGCCTGCGTCTCATTTAAGCCATTCTTGCACATGGGGCAGAGACAGATAGAAAAAGTGGCTCTAAACTGCCTTTTTACCCTCTGTGTTCTTGTGCAGATGCACCCCTGGCCGTGCAAACCGATACATACTCCTCTCCTCTTTCATCAGTCCCCAAAATGGCAGCTGATGTGTGGAGCATGGAATTGAGAAATGACAACAGGGCCAGCCTCAAACACTTAAAAATAACCAGAACCAAAACAAAACAGGAGCTAATAATAAAAAAGGGGAGGGGACAACTCTCTCATCTCCTTGGAGTCTTTAGGCTACATTTGAGCCATAGTTCAAACTTTTTCTGCTCAGCCACAAGAGCTAGAAATTTACGTTTTAAAACAAAATACATGAAAGCTGAAAATCCACAATCCTGAATGACACAGTTACACCAACTGAATTCCCAATATAGACAGAACTAGGGGGATGGAAGGGCTTTGCTGTTGTTTTGGATGTTTCCAAAGGGCTAGCCGTGTTAGTCTAGGCCAGAAAAACAAAACAAAAAAAAACAAGGAGTCTTGTGGCACTTAAAGACTAACAGATTTATTTTTCGCATGAGCTTTCATGGGAGAAAAAAATCCCACTTGCCTCTCAGGGAGGTAGAGTACCTGTGCTGACGAAATAAGCGCTCCTGTTGACATAAGTAGTCTCTTCTCCAGTGCTGTAAGGGTAAACAAGGCAAGAAAAAATTATTGCAATATCTTAAAGGGAATTTTGCATATAAAAAGTGTAAATCCACAAAGATATAAATGAACCTTTTTGATAATGAAATTAGGGTGTGTATGCATGTCAATTAGAGCTGGCCATCATAATGGCTTTGAAACTCTTTTGGCTGGAAAAAGATCTTTAAAAAAAATCATGTAACTTTTTTTTTCCAGAAAGCTACCCATTTTGAGAGTAAATGTTTTTTCCTCAAAACATTATTTTTTAGCTTTTTTTGTCTTTTTTTTTCTTTATCCATTTTTCCACTTTTCTTTTTTTCCTTCTGCTCCTTAACTTTTTAAAACATCCTGAACGTTTGGTAAGTGAAAAAAATGAAAAACAAAAAAGTGAACGTGAGTTAAAAAAAAAAAAGACAGGAACTCTAGCAAATCCTAGAGCCACACATTTTATTGCATTCAGCGGCACAAATGTAAGAGGGGGGAACAAACAAATGAAAATCTTAAATGAACTTATTTTAAGGTGTAGTTTTGCAAAAAAAGTTTTACAAATACCAAAACCCATTGCTCTGGTTCTGAATGAAAATGACTTTGAAATTTCCAAATGTTTTACAATTTTTTTCTATAAAGCCAGCTGTCACTGGAATGAGCGCTCCAAAAGACTGTTCAAGGTTGTCGGTGCAATAGTGTTCAGAACATTATTTAACTAGTAAGCCCATTGAGCCAGGAGTTGTCTTTCTGAACTCCCTCAGTACAGCAGCTAGAACAACTAGGATCTGGAATCCATTGCAAGGACTTCTAGGCTTGTACTGCAGCACAAATGATGAATAATAGTAATATTTAAGGCAGGGACTGGGGCAAAAGTGGCTTTATTCCACCTTTGTTTCTTCCTCACATAAGGACTAACTAGGAACCAATTCAATCTGCAGTGCAGACCAGGGCTACTTTAAACTGCCTGTGTCTCAGGAGGCCATTAAGCTGGGCCTGTGCCAGCTGGTGAATCGTCCTATACCAGGAGTCTTTCTTACTCTGCTGTCTTTATGACCTTCTTTGAACCATCATTAAGAGGTTGCAGAGCACCAGCGAACGGAGCCGTGTTCTACGTTGCACGTGCACAATGGGGCTGAGCTTGGGAGCGGTTGTCAGAATACTGCCATGTCCTGCCTCGTGGGCATTAGAATTATAATTTTTTCTTAACTCAGGGGGTTGGATGGGCCATATTAAGCATTTTTGTATTTTCACAGGAATGGCATTAAATGCAAATTACGATGGCCCACTAATCGCAGTGCATATGGCATGCCTATTCTCAGCCCCTCTTCCCCTCCAAAGGTTGCCCAATGCTGAAACAGGCTGAGGTGTAGGTTGAAATCTTTCCATAGCCAGCCACATCTTAGACAGAGTCTTTCATCTGATCCGGAGCATGTTACCTACCCTGACTATGAGAGGGTGGAGTGTATCAGAGTACGACCTCTCCCCGTAGTGACATCCGATGGCTCTTTGAAGTTCAGCTCTCTCAGATCAGGGTGGGGAGCAAATTCCAGAGTAAAGGTCTCATTACTGAGAAAGTCCTGACCCCAGCTAGATATATAGATTAAGACCCTCTGTCTAGTCTATACCTCTGTCATCTCTCTCATGGGAGGAAGAATTTCACTTTGAGTTCCCCACTCTATCTTCATTGTTAGAAAAAAGCACCGAGAGAAAGGTAGCCTGTAAGGGTCTGTGCCTCTCATTTATGCAGCTGGTTGCACAGTGTACAAGGGCAAGGCGGTTCAGGGGACCAGCTAAATCTGCCTGCAGCCCTAGTGACCCCAGAGGGGTATGTTGAGTTGTGTGGTTTTCTTCGTCTGTGCACTTGGCTACAGCAGTCAGAGAGAGACCTATGGAGAGAACCCGAAATACCTGTATAAAATGTTTTGCAAGGCCCATTCCTCACCATTCTCCTCCACAACCTTCAGAGGCAATAGTGCGTATGCCTCAGGAATAACAACTCCAGCCAATATTCAGTCAGTCCACCTAAGCCATATAGAGGTTTAATTTAACCCTAATGGTAGGTCAGTCTCTGTCTCCTGTACATATATATGTCTCATCAAATTTAGTAACCCCCTGCTGTAATCGAAACCAATGATCTTTAATGCAATGTCAGAACTTTTTTTCTCTGTAAATTAAAGGCCTGACTCTGTTCTCTCTGCCAGTAGATGTCCCTGTTATACGCATCTACAGTCATTGCATCAGACACTATATTGCAACTGTTACTTGTCTTGCTTGTGAAAATTGAGTTCATCTCTTGCCAGAGACAAGACATTGAACTTTACATCATTTCTGATGGGAATTGTTCGTATGGATTTTTTTTCTATTTGAGTTTCTGGTGTAAACTTTAATCAAAAAGCACAGAAACAGACCCCAAGAGCTTAAAGGGTAAGTTCACCCTTCTGCTTCAGAACCTTTTTATTTTTTCCTTTGTTGAATACATATAGATATAAAACACAGAACAGCCTTGGGATCGGAAAGTCAGAAAAAGGCCCTTCGGTTGCCCTCTGGTCACCATGTATGTAATGAAGATCAGGTACCAGACTATCATAATTTTTATGTTCCCCAATGGGTGTAAATTTGAATTTTCAACCTTTTTTCTACTGACAACTGTTTCTTACAGTTAATCAAAACTAATCCTAGGAGTTTGGGGCCAGATCCCCAGATTAAGTAAACTATTGTATTTCAATTAAACTGTATGGAGCTGTGACAATTTACTTCAATTGTGGTTCTGGCTTCTTGCTTATGAGGAATACACACACATGCACGTACTGTAAGGTAGCAAGGATATGATACTACAGATGACTGCTGGAAAGTTATCCTTAGGACAAAGTATACCTCTGCCATTCTTTCTTGGCATAAGTGGGAATAATTGTTACAGGTTAAAATTTTCTTTCCATGTTATTACTTTTTGTCTCACTGACTCTCATGAGTCAGTAGGTTTTCTCTGGCAAAGGACAGCAAATAGCTGTGTCTCCGGCCCAAACTGTTGCTGCTCTGACTATCTGATGAGAGGGATACATAGCCATCAGGGATCTTTCACCAGTATTTTCAGCCTTTCATTCTTTGGCAGCCCATTAACTCAGGTAAACACTCTTCATTTCAGTTTGGTGCTATGGTTTATAAGATTGCGTGGCATAGCTGGGTGCACAACTAACAAGCTGTTTTAAAATGTAGTATACTACAGATGTGAGTGGGAGAATGGTTGGATAGGGCACTATTTGGCTATAAATTCCAGCGGAGTTGCCATGTTGTCTGTGTACAGCAAAAATGAGAGTTCTGTGGCACCTTAAAGACTAACCGTTTTCTTTGGGCATATGCTTTTGTCAGATGCAGATTCACGCATCTGCCAAAGCGGGTTGGAGCCTACGAAAGCTTATGCTTGATGAAAATAGTTAATCTTTAAGGTGCTACAGGACTCTCATTTTTTAGCTGGATATATTTATTTATGGCATCAAGAGCTTTCTTTCTATAAATTTATGTTCTATGTTGTCACATCAGGAGAAAAATAAATGATAAATGTTTGATTATTTCAAATTTATTGCACATTACATCAGTTGGTATTATGGCTTCATGATATGTAATGCTCCATAAATTACTGGGAAAAAAGTCATGAAATTAAGGCAAATGCTGCTGGTAGACGGTAGAGTTGGGGGAGAAAAGACTCATTCCCCCCTCCAATTTTGTAATTCTGTGCACTGTTCTCATTATTGTAGTTAGAATGAGGGTTCTGAATAACTGCTTAACACACAACTGATGAAGATGGAAGTTACTTGAAAATAAAGCAGACAACAGGTGCTGCACCTCTCCCCATTTAATCCAAGGTTTCACCTAGAGTCATTGTTTTTCATGACAAACGTTTTCATAATTAGAATTAAATGAATTTTAGCAGTTGGTTTAAAGTTCCAAAGGTCAAACCCTGCAGTGCTTACCAAGCAAAATAAATCTAGAGCTTGGTTGGGTTTTGCCTGAGCAAGGACTGCAAAGGTTTGGCCCTAAGCCCAGGAAACCCAGATGTCAGCTGCTTTTGGTTAAGAGACTGTAGTACAGATATTTCTACCTAATGTTCCACTAGCCACCTCCCTGAGCCTGATGGAGAGTGACAATCAGACAAGGGTTGCGCATCTGAGCCGTCAAGGGCTGCATCCGAAACTAAAAGCTAAATCTTAAGGCAACTGGGATCTCAAACCTTATTGAACACGACAGTCTTCAGTTCTGAGCTACCGTGTCTAAAAGAAACCACCTACTAGAATGGTTAAGCAGATTCCCTCTTTGTCCTGGCAAGCAAGAGCCCATCCAATATGCATCATGTGGCAGGCGTGTATGTTAATCTGGAGGCAGGATGCACATGGCAAGTATTAAGTGTGGCAAAGATACTTGTGGGGAAATAGATGAAAAATCCTTCATCTACCTATATACTGACTGAGACCTGAGTTCAGGTGCTCTTGATTCTTGTCTATGAAGCCTCTTATACCACACACATCACCATGTTGTCTAGTGCCTCCTTGAAAAACATAAACTGAATTTTGAATAGCAGCTTCCTGAGTGGATTTAAGTGATCTAATCTACTCTTTCAGGAGGATCTCTCAGTTTGAGTCTGGACAGAATGAGAAATAGTTCAGGTTGTTCATTACTAATTTAATAAAGTCATGGCACCAAAGCCATTGGGCAGAAGGGCATGGGTTTTGAAAGGTCTAAAATGTCTCCTGCTGCTGCTAGGAATATATCAATCAGAAAGGACTCACAGGAAAAATAAAGCTGACTAACACTTTCTATGGAATTGGTCTTAACCAAGCTCATGAAAAGGGATTGTTAATTGCTTGTGTCTACGAGAGAGAGAGAGAGCGCGCTTATGATAGCAATACAGTCTTCAAAATGCTCACTTTGAGTAACATTTGTTTCACTGACAATAGTTTTATTCCTCTAAACACCATTGAAGGAAACACAGGAGGGACAGGCAGGATGGCAAGGACTGGGAAGTTAATGTTATTATCCCTTTGCTGAGGACTAAGAGTGAATTCTCATCAGTCGACTTCATTTTCTCAGAATTATTCACTCAAGTTATACTAACCTGTGAGCTTCAGAACAGCAAAGCCATCCAGGCAGTGCTTTTATTAAACACGAAACTGGTATTTACCTTTTACATCCAGTGGAGGGCAGTTAAGTTACATGATACAGAAACAGACTAAACTGTATTATGATAGGAGGCTCTCAAGAAGCTAGTAATGATTGGAATTAACTGTTCCTTTAACTGTGTGAAAGATCACTTAGACTACCTGAAAGATTTAAAAAAAAAATCTAGAAATCTTTTTTGCCTTCTAAACTTCCTTCTAGGAGTAGGAGAGTAGGACTAGATTTAAAAATTTTCTCCAAAAGTAGAAGAAAAGAGTCCTCTGTAAATACATATTTCAAGTGGTTTCTGTTTTATATGTTAATCAGTCTTTCCCATATCTGTATATTACCATCAGAAAGTTCTTGGTGTTTCTATTTCCCTTCTGCTATGTAACTGAATCATTTTTTTCTTTAAAAAAAATCTTGTAGTTGTTTTTTTGTACAGAGAGCATTTAAAGAAAAATGGCACCTTTTCACTAGATCAGCGATTCCAGGGGAAATAAAAAGGATGATTCTCAGTGACTATGGTGGAAAAAAAAAAAAGGTGTGGATTTTGCAATTATTGACCTATTATTTTTAAGTTCCTCTTTAAAAAAAATAAAAGGGTAGAGAGAGCATTCCAACCAGAAATAGAAACTTAATCATTGTCCTTGTAAAACTAGTATCTCTCCCACTCTCTATCTCTTTCTCTTTGACACTCCCCCCCCTCCGCCCCCTTGACTGATAACACTTACCTTTGGCAGTTAGAGTTCAACAAAATCTGAACTGAAAGCACAACTTTTCTGGATCTGGTCCCGCACTGCACATAAATAATGGAAATTTGGGGTTCCTGAGAAATGCATGATCGAGCCATCTCTGGCATCTCATTATCCAGAACAACATTCTAGCATGCCTTCATTGTGAATGAATCATTTAAATTTCATTCATTGCAAAGATGGATCATAGGTGGAGTTAAAAGAAGGATTTAAAAGCTCTGCAATCACAGCTGAATGTGAATAGCCTTGGCGTCAGAATTAAAGTGTTTCAAAATCTGATGTTGGCTTCTTAGCTGTATTTTCTACATTTTAAAGTATGTCTGTCATTGTCATTTCTAGGCACATGTTAAAGCAGCACAAGAATTGATAGGCCAATGTCAATCACAGAGTGTATGTCCTAAAGTAAACTGCTGTGAATAACAAACTTTTATTTACAATTTGTATGTCCATCATGCTTTCTATGGAGGATCTCAGGGCATGTCACAAACATGGATTCAGTCTTCAAGCACCCAGAAATTCAATATTATTATCTTTCTTCTCCAGAGAAGGAAACTGAGGCACACTGCAATTAAATAATTTCTCTGCAATCACAAAGGAAATATGTGGCAGGGCTCAGATAAGGCCTTAGGTCACCTTTTTCCAGTCCCATACCTTACCCTCAAGCTGTTCCTGAATCAGTTGGGAAATAAATATTGTCCTCACTGAAGACAAGCAGCTACAAAATAATTCCTGGGTTTATATATGTATAATATAAACACCAGCTGGAAGTAGACCTCTGAGGTTCTTTTGAATGCTATTTTTTATAATGATGTTAAAATATTTGGGGCCATTTCTATGGAACATATCTTTTATGAAGTTGGAGGTTTTTATTAGACACATAAATATACCTTTCTATCTCCAGCCCAATGTGGCAAATGGCAGGGATTTACTCTGTAAAGAAATGATTGGCTACAGTTCCAGGACTCCTTTAAGCATCCATCCGGAGTCTACAAATGGAAAAAGGACTGTGTGCTGGGCAGTCAACATGCTTACAGCACCAACCTCACCACTTGCTAATTTTTTTCGTCAGCATTGGCCACCGTCAGATGCAAAATGAAATCATCACTCTGTTGCAGTAGGGGATTGCTTTGCTAAAGAAAAAATCATGAAAATTAACCAGAGTCCCTGCTCTGACTGGGCTACCCCGGTTGCTGCGCTGTGATTAAGGGAGATTGGCTACCACCTCTGTTTCTCTCCCTGATCAAGCACGTGAACAGCGAAGGAGGCAGTGACTAAAGTCTTACCAGTGCAGTGTTTATGGCACTGAGCTGGTGTAGGTTGAGACGTAATCTGCTGGAGAAACCAGGGTGAGATGTGTAGTGGTAGGGCAAGACTAAGTTATTACACTTGGCCTTTGTTGTTGGTCACAGGACTAGACCTCTTTCTTGGCTAGGCTTTTTTTTCGCTAATATGCAGTAGTTGGACCTGTCTATGTCCACTTTATTATTAACTTTGCAAAAGTTAAAAAAAACAAAACAAAACAGCTAAATGCCAGGTCAAACTAGCTGTATCATGACAAACCAGAAACTGTCCCCTAACTTATACTTCTGGGGCACTCAGCTGCAGAAGTGGGCTAGGGAATTTGCATCAGCGGCTCGCTATGCAGCTGGCTCATCCTTAAGCTAAACAAAATCAGTTTGCCATCACATTGACTTCACAAGTTATGAGGCTCTGCTGCTGGGTCCAGCTGGTGAGGAAAAGGGGATGGGGAGGAGAAAGGGGATGGTTACCAAAACAGAGAGCGGGACTTCTAAGCAGGCAGACAGAAAATAACAGCTTTTCAAGCATGACAATTGGAGGCCACACCACACATCCACATAAACACCTCTGCTCAATTGACTGCCTAGATCCAGAGATGAGGCAAATGTGTGTGCCAGCCTGCCTCTGCCAATCTGACAAAACAGCTGGTTTGCTGAAGCCCACATCTCGAGAATATAAATACACAGAGATGAATTTACCCTTTACGGTCTCGCATATGGCAGGATTCTAATAATGGCTTATGAGGCTGCTATAGCGTTCAATCAATAGTTGGATTTCCTGCCCTAGAGCTTCCACCCACACAAACCCCAAACCAAATCAAATGAACAAACAAACCACAGCAGATACAGCCTGAGCAAGAGAAAGAGGGGAAGCACACAGCATGGTGACTGGATTTCTGGGAAACTTTGCCAGGGAGGTCTTTGCTTTGTAAAGCACAATCCTCCTGCTGCACTTGAATCGAGGCCTCTCTATTTCTTTATCCTCTGGACTGTTTTAATTACTTAATTTTAATCTTGGCCAAAGAGCATTAGATCTGACAGAGGGAGAACGTGATGGAATGTCATTGTGACAGGGGGAGGCTGATTTCCATTTGAGACAGAATACCTCATTTTTACCTTTTTAGCTCCTGGAAGAGTAAAAAGTGAGAGGTCAAACCTGCATCACCATGACAACCCTTGCAGCAATGGGTTTTGCACAGATGAAAGAAGGTGATAATGGAAATGAAGTTTCTCCCCTTTTGCATGGTATCTTTTGGGGTGGATTTCTTTTCCCCCGTCCTGCCAGGTGTGGCCCTGCACAATTACAGTTTGCTGAGGCAGAAGTCTTCGTTCTGCTTTAAAGCACTGACATGTTCAGTTTGTTTGTCTGAGCTTAGGCCTTGATGGAGGCCTGCAAGAGTGTGTGGCAAGAAGAAAGGCACACACTTTGCCTACATGAAGCAATATGATAGAGAGGCTCATGGGAATTAATCATGCAAAACACCAGAAATAGTCCAGGTTACTTACTTTTTGCTAGGCTCCCCAGGACCAAGTGTACCAAGTATTCAATCAATATCCAGGAATGAAAATTCACCTCCGTTCTCCATGTTGACATATGATTGGAGTCCAGTAATATTATCATGAGCCCCTGAAATAATGCAGAGGACCAGAAACTTAACTGATGGAGCAATAAAGCAATAGAACAAGCAAACCCAAGAAGGCATTCCACATAAACACAGAACCTTACATGGAAAAGCTGAAAGCTTGCTCCAGTTTCATCCCCCATCACAAGAAGGTATGCCTGCTAATAGCTAGGCAGGAGGCCAACTATTGGCTACAGACCTGATAACAAAAACCTCCTATCCTATTCTGTGCCCAGAGCTAGAGTATGAAAAAAAAAAAAAGTTCTTGTGTTGCACATACACTGTCCAGCAAAAGCACTGCTTGTTCTGCCCCCCCATGAAGACTTGAATTACACTAAGTTTGGAAGCGCGTGAATGTATGTCTTTTATACTATCTATGTACAGCACCTAGCACAATAGGATACCAATCCAGCCAAACATCTCAGAGTAATATACAATTCATAAAACTTGATTCTAAGGGGTACCATGGAAAGCTCTAAATTCCATGAGCCCATTTACTAAAGAGAAGTCATTAAAAATGTGCCATGTAATTTAGAGCAGGGATGTTGGTGTCAGAACGCGTGGCTTTGCCTCCTGGTTCCAGTGTATGATTTTGAGTTGCTTGTAGTTCTGCTCCCCCGCAGATGGAATAGATATACAGTGGGGACCCGTTAACACGGGACCGGTTAGTGCATGGATCTGCTTAACGCATGCTCCGGTCATGTCCCCGAAAGGCAGCAAGTTAACGTGTGGGACTCAGTAACATGCTCTGCCTACAAGCGGAAGTTGGCCATGGCAGGAAACACGCGGAGTGAGCTTTACCAGTGCTGCCTTTTTCTTTTCAGGTGCCTTCGACAGAGTCTTCAGGCTGGCAGGGAGCAGCGAGGATCCGGATGTGTCCCCAGCTGCTTCTGGACGAGCTGGGAAGGCCGTCGCGGGGGCCATCTGGATCCTCTCCCCACACCCCCGCGGCTTGCCGGTGCGGCGGAAGCTCCTTCACTTGTTTGGTGGCAGATGGGGACGAATCTGGATCCCTGCAGCCTGCCGGTGGTGGTAGAAGCTTTGCGCCATCGCCGGCAGGCCGGGGGAATCTGGATCCATCCCCAGCTGCCAGGACAAGCGGAGGAGCTTTCGCCGCACTGGCAAGCCATGGTGGTGGTGGGGGGGGGGCGTGGATCCAGATGGCCCCCCACGACGGAAGCTTCCCAGCTCATCCAAAAGCATCTGGGGACGCATCTGGATCCCCGCTGCTCCCTGCCAGCCCGAAGATTGTGTCTTCAGGCTGCCTCGGGTCCCTTGGTGCTGGCTCTGTGCTGCCAGCACTGATTTGTGCGGGGGGAGTGGTGTCTGCTGCGTGCGCATGCACAGAACTTGGGGGAGCCTTGGACCCTTTTACCCGCGGTCCGCTTAACGCATGGTCGCCGGGGCTTGTCTCCCGACTCCCGCGGGTTAATGGGTCCCCACTGTACCTACTTCAGAGCCTTGTGTTGCACTTTAACATTACTAAATGTTTTTAAAGTGCTCCTCTACAGAGCCTTTCATACCAAGGATCTCAAAGAAAAGGTTTATTTATGAATTTATTATAATATTGTTTATTGTGAAAAAGGCCTCTTCCTTGGACCTTAGCATAGGATGGAATATAAAGCACAGTGGAATCTTTTAGTCCATTGAAAAAGGTCTATGTCTCTCTTTATTATAATAGGACAGTATTGTTCAGATTTAAACACAACCTGAAACAACCCAATACCTAGATTGTAAAAGTGGGGTTATATGCAATGTAGGTTGGTGAGCCCTTAAAGATTTTGACTTTTGCGTTGGAAGAGCGTCCTAGAGTTGAGATGTTTTGCTAGGCTTTATCTGTACCACTCAAATATATAAAATTAGGCTGTAAATCATGAAAATATGCTTTCTCAGACCAAGTCTTCATTGCTGCCGATTGTCATCATGTAGCATCGTGTATCTGCTGTTGACATATCTTGCCATACTGTGCCATGAGATCTCCATTGAGCTGCCTCGGAGGGAAACACCCTCTAGCTGACACAACTTTACTCTTTTCAGAGCGGGTTGATTAATGGAGTCAACTAGAGAGTACTTTTGGGACTGATTGAGTAGTCAGTCTTGCTACATCAATATCTACAGTCCATTCAGTCAGGCTTGCTACATCAATATCTACAGTCCCAGCAATGTAGACATACGCTCAGAATAAGGTTAAGATTTTGTTGAGAATTAAACAACAATTCAGAGAAGCCTGTGACCTGTCCCATCAACTGGGATTCATAGATGAATAGGTTTTAAAGCCATTGTAATCATCTAATCCAGGGGTCTCAAACTCACGACCTGAGGGCCGCATGCAGTCCCTAAAGTTATTTCTTCCATTCCACAATGACACTATTGCTATCAATATTTGCAATGTTGTTGTATGAAAAGGTTTCAGTGGTGTGGCCCTTGGGCTGCTGTGCTAATCCTTATCAGTGATGTGGCCGTTGGGCTCATGTACTAGTCATCATGCAGCCCTCATGGTGATTTGAGTTTGAAACCCCTGAATAACACAGGCCACAGGATTTCCTGAATTAATTCCTGCTTCCAGGCCAATGGAAGTGGTTCAGCTAAAACATAACTTTTAGGGAAAAAAATGATTAAAGAGAAAAAGGCCAGTGACAAAGAATCCACCACAATCCATTGTTAAAAATGTGCACTTTATTTCTAGTCTGAATTTCTCTAGATTCACCTTGAGCTACTGGATCATGCTATACTTTTGTCTGCTCAAATAGAAAGCCAATTATTAAATTTATATTCCCCCCTGTAGGTATGTATAGACCATGATCAAATCACCCCTTAACCTTCTCTTTGATAAGGTAAATTGATTGAGTTTCTTGAGTCTTGCACTATAAGGCTTGTTTTACAATCCATTTTTCATTCCCGTGGCTCTTCTCTGGACCACCCTCTAGTTTTTCAACATCCTTTCTTAAAGTGCAGACATCAGATAAAAAGAGAGTATTTCAGCAGTGGCAGAACTAAAACATGCAGCGGTACAAGAAATATGAAAAAGAAAAAGATGCATTACAACATCAGATTCAAGATTTCAGAACAGTTCTTATTGTGTGTGCCTTCTTAGCTATATATTGAAATTTGTGTATCTCAGAGGAAAAAAAAAAGAAATAGGTAATTTTGTAAGTGGTGAGTTATATGCATGTGCATTATTCCCCCCTCCCCAAGCAGCTTCCCTAGAGGATAAAGGCCTAGTACTGCTACAGACTACTGGAGATACTTCTTTTTCTCAAGTGATAGAAATCAATACTTTTAGATATTTAGTTGTATAACTCACATTGATGCCTTTAAGGATCTCTATCTGCGTTCTCATGGTGCCTGAATCAAAGTGATGGAACTTCTGGGATCATCACATGTACAGATGTCAGGTGCTAAAAATAATAGCTGCATCTTCACAGTTAATGTATCCAAAAAAAGGAATAGCATTCCTGTGGCTAAGTAACATACTATAATTTTGGATGTCCTGAATCTAAAACCTTTTTTCTAACATAAATTCATTGGCATTGGAGACATTTTGTTTCATCTTGTCCATGCCTGCATCGGTAGAAGACATTCTTGAATACTTTAAGACTGTGGAACTCCTTGCTACAGGATGTTATAGATCCAAAAATGTAGTGAGTTTTATCAAGGAATTGGACAGTTATAGAGGTAACAAGAATAGTCAGTGTTATTACAGGTAATGTTCATGAAAGTTTTGAATGTCTTTAGTATGCTTCATGCTTCATGATTTAAATCAGTAGCTAATTATTAGGAATTTAGATGAGACCTTTAAGGGGAGAGAATGGGGAGATTATCCCACATCTGCCTAATGATGTGTTTCTTGCACCTTCATCTGATGCTGGCCACAGTCAGAGCCTAGGTTAGATGGACAATAGGTCTGATCCAGTACGGGAATTTCAGTAGTCTTGAAAGTCAGAAAAGAGCAACATGAATGATTAGAGGTCTGGATCACTTGACTCATGAGGGAAGACTGAAAGAGCTGGGTTTGTTTAGTCTGAAAAAAAGGGAGATTGCGAGGGGCCCAGGTCTTAACCCACCCCACTACAGGCTGGGCACTACTACAGTGTGTGTGGGGGGGAAGGTGGGCCCACAAAAATGGACAGCTCAATGCTCTCAGACACCCTAAACCAGCCCTGTCTGCACATCTGCTGGGCAAGAGAACAGCGTTAGACCACTCGGATTGAAGTGCTGCTAAATCAAAGCAGGACTGAGTGATATTGCTGCAGGCTAGCAATGATAATTGCTTTCCTCATAGTGGTTGAAAATGGAAGTCAATGTAGACACTCACAAGTCTGAGGGCCAACATACAGCTCTGTGGGCTACAATAGAAGAACACAAATAGATCAGCAAAAAGCAAAGAGTGAGCTATTAATTACATAAAATGTGTACTTGGAAACACTAATTTCTGGAAAGGTCCTGGATTATAATCTGCACTGCAGGCCCCATAAAGATTTACAGTACAGGTCATTAGACTTCCTTGTACTTTAACTAACTAGTTTGTAAGATTGTGTTAAATGTTATGTCTCTTCATGAAAGAGAATTGCACAATATCTGTAAGAATATCAGAATGGCGATGCTGTGTCAGACCAACGGTCCAATTAGTACAGCATCCTGTCTTCTAAAAAACCAACAAGCAGTTGTGTGGCACTTTAAGACTAACAGATTTATTTTTTGCATGAGCTTTCGTGGCAGAAGATCCCACTTCCTCAGATGCTTCGAAGATGGGTGAACTTACAGAAAGGAATGAAACTAAATGCAAGGTGGTGTAAAACATAGGATCAGTTCACCCATCTTCGAAGCATCTGAGGAAGTGGGATCTTCTCCCATGAAAGCTCATGCAAAAAAAAATCTGTTAGGCTTAAAGTGCCACACAACTGCTTGTTGTTTTTTTACTGGACTAGACTAACACGGCTATCCCTTTGGAAATTGATCCTGTCTTCTGCCAAACAAACAAGGAGTTCTGGCACTTAAAGACTAACAAATTTATTTTTTGCACGAGCTTTTGTGGGAGAAAATCCCACTTCATAAGACACTTTGAAGATGAAGTGTCTGACAGAGTGGGATTTTTCCCCCACAAAAGCTCATGTAAAAAATAAATTTGTTAGTCTTTAAGTGCCACAGGACTCCTTGTTTGTTTGTTTTACTGAACTAAACTAACACGGCTACCTACCCCTTTGGATCTTGTCTTCTGACAGTGAACAATGCCAGGTGCTTCAGAGGGAATATACAGTAATCATCAAGTGAAACAGAGGCTAGGGACACCTCAGAGCATGATTTTTGCATCATTTGAATGAGATTTATTTCAACTGTTGATGATATGCTACTCAGATATAAACAAGGTATCTGGTGGCACTTTTAAAGACTAACAAATTTATTTATTGCATGAGCTTTCATGGGAGAACATCTGAATTTGTCAAACACTTGAACATGGGGAACTCACAGATTGGGACCAAAATATAGGCTGACTCAAGCTGAAGATGGGCCAAAGCCATGAAGTGTAATCCAAATTCTGAGGTGTTTTGAGTTCCATTAATTTAGGAGCCATATCTGAAATTTAGGAAGGTTTATGGAGCAGGATAGGGTTTAGATCAGGGGTGTCAAACATGCTGCCCACAGGTTGAATGCAGCCTGAGGACCAGGGGCATCACTGGTGCCAGGCACAAGGGGATATCCAGCTCTGGGTGAACAAAAACAAGAGGCAACCTGGCCTTCCCTAGCATGCCTTTTTTTCTGTAAAAGATGCTTGCATGACAGGTTAATATTACTGCCCACAGGTCAAAGGACAAATGTATCAGTTGAATAGATTAGAGGCTTAGTTAGGACAGAATGAGCAGCTATTTTCTTTAGGGAGTGGCAATGACGGTGAGGGGAGATGGTGTTATGTGTAGTAGGATATAGACAGCAAAGACCTTGTGCAATAATTACCATAAAGATTAAATAAATACAATACATTAATTTCATATGGAAGCGCACTTTAATTATGTCTCGACAGAACAATGAGTAACTTACATAAGAACCATGAAAGTCATCACTAGGGACTGTCCACGCAAAGAAAGAAATAACTTGAAAAAGCCTTTTCTTTGTACAGAAAATGCCATATATATTATATGGAATATTAGAAAATCATGTTTTAAATCAATTTATTCCATAATATTTAGTAACTAATTCATGTGTTAGGTTTATGTAGTGACTATCCATCCTAAATGAACCTCCATTTCTTTACAAATGCATTTTAATCTGATTTAATTCAAAGGCAAAACATTTGTGGCTAGCAGCGGGAGAAGATCTACAAGCTATATATTGTATTGTATATGCAGTCGGAATCACTCACCCATCATTGAAATGCAACAACTTCTGGGGTGGAACAAAGCACTCTTTCCATAACATGAATACTAGATGTGTTTTCTTGGAGGAGATGCAAAGAATCTTTCTTCCAGTAAAGAACATGATAAATGTATATGTCAATATGATCTTAATTTAGACTTCAATAAGTGATGCAAAATGTGGGATCTTGTCATGCTTTTTAGGCAACAGTCACAGACCTTGTCTCGCTAGTGCAGCCTTGCAGAATAGATTTTTGATTATTTTCCTGTCTGCTTATGTGCTTTGATGGTGCCTAATCCATGTTGGCATGGCAAGAAAACAAACAAATAATAATAATAGTAATTAATACTTTTGTGGAATCCTGGATGTCACAGGAAAAAACAAAAACAAAATGGACAATACAGTATTTAAGAGTGAGGTAAGCTTACTAACACTCATGGTTTTTTTTTTTCCCTGAAGCCTGGATATCCAGCAAAGCATGTACCATCTGCCAAGATTCACATCAAACAAACTGTAACTACTTGATTCAGTACCTACCAAACACTTCTTTTCACTATGGAGGGGGAAAAAAGGAAGTTCTCTATAAACTGAGCAAGTAAGGATTCTTGTAAAAAGGAAACAAAATAGCAATACGTTAACCTGCTTCGTGTATGCGTGTTTGTGGGGCCTGAGTCTTCCTAATGCCATCATTGGGTATGTCTGCACTAGGGGCTTAAGTCAACTTAAGTAGACCTTATTAAGTTGACTTAACTGAGCCCTGTAGCATAGACATAGCCATTTACATCTGTGTGAAGCAGGGGCAAAGTGGATGTGAATTGCCAGAATTCAGAAGTTTAGCTTAAGGATATTTGATGCATATTTTGCAATCTTTCAAACTTGTGAATAGTTTTCAGCTATGCAAAATTGAAGACATGAGTTAGTTGTAATGAGAGGGAAATTCACTGTTGTCTTCTTATACTGAGACTATAAGGTTGTGTCCACACCAGGGTTTTATTTCAAAAAAACAGCCGTTGTTTTGAAATAAAGCTGGGCATGTCTGAACAACGTTTTCGGTATGTCTACACAGCACTTTTATTTCAAAATAACACTGGTTAATTCAAAATAAAAGATATTTGGTCCACATGACCTTTTCTTATTTCGAAAGGACAGATCCCATCCTTTCGAAATAAGAACTGCTATTTCAAAACAGGTTAAACCTCGATTGTTTTGAAACGGCTGTTATTTTGAAATGGTTATTTTGAAATAAGGCCGTTTGGACATGTTGTTTCGAAACAACACCATTGTTTCGAAACATCTGTTTCGAAACAACATGTCCAAATGGCTTTATTTCAAAATAACCATTTCAAAATGACAGCCGTTTTAATAGCAGGCTTTCCCTTAATTCAAATTAACATTTTGTTAATTCGAATTAATTTATTTTGAAATAAGGACTTTATTTTAAAATAACACATTTTGAAATCCTTATTTCGAAATAATGATGTGTGTGTAGACATAGCCTTTGTTATTTCAAAATGATGGGACCCCCTTGTTTCGAAATAGCGGCCGTTGTTTCAAAGCAGTAAAACCTTGCATGCAATTGAAATAGCCGTTGTTTTGAAACGGTTGTTTCGAAACAATGCCATTTGGCCATGTTATTTCGAAATAATGGTTATTTCAAAATAACACTTTTGCCCTTCTCCTTCCTAGGGCGCCTTCCTTTTTGTATATATTGGGTGGGGGCATGGCCCAGCTAGGGGACCATGTTGCCACACCTCCCATGCTGCCTCTCTCCTGAAGCGAAATAGTATGTCCACACAAAGGGCATGCTATTTTGCTTTGAGGGTTTCCCTTATTTCAACTTAACATTTTCTTATTTCGATTTAAGTTATTTTGAAATAAGGATTTTATTTCAAAATATGAGTTTACGTGTGAACACAGCCTAAGATATTTGGGGCAGGGAGTCATCTTCTGTTCTATGTGCAACACCTAGCATAGTGATGACTGGGCCTTTTAAGCACTACAACAATGCACAATAGAGTAATAATAATAAAAATAATAATAATAACAATAAAAATAATAAATAAATAAAAGGAATCTGTCATTGAGGGTTAGTTTTTGCTTCCTGCTTGGATGGGTGACCAAGCACTTCTGGAGGACTACTCTGAAAATCAGAATACATGGGCCTTTGAAATTTACTCTCTGAATGTTTGCAGTAGATAGAGCATTGAACTGGGACTTGGGAGACCTGGTTTTATTTCCACCTTTGCCACGGGCCTGTTGGATGACCTTGGACAAGTCACTTTAACTGGTCTTTGCTTCACCTTTCCCATCTGTAAAATGAGGACAGTGATACTGATTCTTCTTTGTAAAGCAATTTGAGCTCTCCTGATGAGCTAAGAATTATTATTAAATTTCCATCTCTCAAATGTCCGTAGGAGGCAAACACTAATGAGGTGTGATCAGGAATGAAGTTCTCACTTAAAAAAAAAGGAATATATTTTTGTTGAAAACTCTGCACAGATCTGCCTTCTATCTACAAATGGCGAGACACCGAGAAGGCCGTTAAAAATTCCTGATATCAGGTACTCTATCCACCACTTACAAGTGATTGTCTACAAGGAACATGAACTTCTCAATCTGTCAGAACACAGAAAGCAGTTTTGATTACTTTGAAGTGAAAATAAAATTATTGAAGATGACTGTTTGGTCTACTGTTCTCTGACTGGAACTGAAAGTTGTAACCAAAGCTCCAGTATGAATTTGTTGTAACATCTGATACCAAAATATTCAGCCTGCCCTACATTTGAAATCATAACTGAAGTCTTCCAGGAAGTGATCATCAATTCAGGGTTAAATATATCTATGCTGAATGCTGTGCATTTCCATAGTCTTGTTATGCCCCAATGAGAAGCACATCTTCTAACAGGTGATTATTACTTGATTGTCAGTGACCTTTTTTTTAACTTTTTAAAAAAATATATATGATGTTCTTATTCCCTCTTGCTGACCTTTTTTTGGTTATGACCTTTTTTACCTTCCTGTTCTCTGCTCAAACCCATTAGCAGGATGTTGTGCAATATGGTGCCTGTCATCTGTTTCAAAGACACAGTGATGTGATACAGGTATGCCAGATGGATAAACCTAGTGTGACTAATTATTGTGTATTTGCCTTTAATTATTATCATTTATTACTGGAGAAAAGACAATAGAGGTTCCCAGACTTGAAAGGGAATGTTGGCAGAAGGGGATTTTTTCCCCCCACCAAAACAGCCATGCACAAGGGAGAAAAAAGTTTGTTTATTGAGGGAAGCACAAAAGAACAAAAACCAACCCAAATCACTACCATGGTCCATCTATGAGAGATTTCCATCCAGTCTTTCCTTAGGTGCTCAGAATGAAATATCTCAAAAGTAATAATTATTTTCTAGCTTATTATGAGGAAGGACCCTGTCTGACAAGTCCACCTAAGGAAATAATGAGTCAAAAGTACCACCTTCTTCTTTTTCACATAGGGAATGTCTACACTGGAGGCTCTGTTAAGTCGACTTTATTGCATCCACACTGAAAACGCCTGTCAGCTGCCTGTGTCCACACTGTCAGGTGCAGGTCGACCCTTCCTGGTGGCCGGGTACTCTGGGAGGGGGCCTGGAGGCCAATTAAGTTAACTTAAGGGCTATTCCCCATCTATACTGGCTTAAGTCAATTTAATAATGTCTATTTAAGCATTAAGTCAATCTTAAGAGGTGATGTTATTAAGTTAACTTAAGGAAGTGTGTAAGTCAACTTAATAAAAGCCCAGAGTGGCCATGGGGTCTGTAGGTCAACGTAACCTTCCTTAAGTCGACCTAAGACTCCAGTGTAGATGTACCCATACAGTGTTGGGAACTCAATGGAGATTTGGTTCTGCCTTTTCACTGCACAGCCCAGCCCAGCAGAACTGGTACAGTGGAGGAATAATTAGCATATGCACAGGGTAATGGACAATCTTGCTCATTACTGGCATGACTGGCAAACATATCACCTATGGCCATTCCCGTAGCAGCATTCTTCATTCATGGAACAAGGAGAAAACTAGGTCTTAAAGCTATCCATTGCCCATGGGTCTGCTGCTGGGAGTGCAGTATCTACAATGGTCCCTACCCAGTCACTCCAAACTAGCAAGTTTCTCCTCAAACATGAGAAGGGAAATATGCCAACACACCTGAATTTAATGCTCAGAATTCTTTTATGGTTGGGGACGCGTCTATCTTTCAAATATTATGGCCCTATTGATACAAAAAAGGAGCACTTGACAATAAAAGAGAAATTCCACTTACATCTTAAGATATGCTGTCAAAAATCAGCTTCTGGGCCAGAGTCAGCACCCTGAAACAGGTTGAATGCTTTTGTGCGTTCACTCTTATGTCAGTGGAAAACTTGTGAAATAAGGTCATATTAAAAATCAGTAATTTTATCAAAATCCAGTCCGCAGTAGAAGTGCAAGTCTGCACTCTCTTGTACGTCCACACGTCTCTTTTATTTCAAAATAACACTGGCTATTTTAAAATAAAAAAGATTAGGTCCACATGACATTTTCTTATTTCGAAATGACGGGCTCTGTCATTTTGAAATAAGAACCGTCATTTTGAAATAGCTTAAACCCCATTCATTTTGAAACGGCTGTTATTTCGAAATGGTTATTTTGAAATAATGCCGTTTGGACAGGTTGTTTCAAAACAACACCATTGTTTCGAAACAACATGTCCAAAAGGCCTTATTTCGAAATAACCATTTCGAAATAATGGCTGTTTACAAAGCAGGCTGCCCTTAATTCAAATTAACATTTTCTTAATTTGAATTAACTTTTTTTGAAATAATGATGCATGTGTAGACATAGCCTCTGTTATTTGCAAGTGAAAGTTAAATCATTATGAGCCGTATTCAGGTATCTATAGGCATTCTGCCCAATACTTAGTTTTTTATAAAAATGTTTGATTTCAGTGGAACTACATAAGATGAGCAAAATTTATTGAGTAAAACTTTTAATTTGTTTTGGTAAAAATGTCAGTTTGGTAACATAGAAGAATATTTAAAAGTCATGTTGTTTCAGTAAAAATATTTTATAAAAAAAATCAAAACATTTCATTTTAATATTTTTAAATGACATTGTTCTTTTTTGTTTTTATGTCTTTTAATTTTCTTTAAAATGAAAATATTATTAAAATACTTTAAACTTGAAATTAAAAGCTTTATTCAACCCACATAATTTTTTCCCCAACTTTTGTGGTTCACCAAATTTTTTGAAAAAATTCATTTTAGGTTCAACCCTAGAAAATATATATATTTTTATTTATGTTTATTTGCCAAAAGATTGAACAAATGCAGTATTTCCACAGCTGAACTGACTGGGAAGAGGGTGTAAGACTTTTGTATTTAAATGTTTAAGTGCCTAACTTGTAGGGAAACATTAATGCACAATATATTGGTATTAAAAGTATATGAATAAATTGTAAATGTGACTTAGGTGACCAATCACCATGAACAGTTAATCACAAATAGTCTAAGATGTAGGCAAAGCAACCAATGCAAGAACAACCAGTCTGCAGAAATATGTCTATGTAAAGGCATACAAATCAAAGTTTGTAAATGAATCATTTACAAAGAGGAGAAAGGGCTGTATTTATCACTGTTTGCTCTGAGTAGTTCAACTGAGTTGCGTCTCTAGAGCTTGTCTATATGACACCACAATGACCAGTCTTCTGTAACGTGAGTGCACTCCAAAACATTGCACTCTCACTTCCCTGTGTGGACTCTGTTGGTGAGAACTACTGTGTGCCTAATTGGCAATGAAGTAGGCCTGGTACTTTTAATTTGTTCCAGCAAAGTCTCAATAAAGTAGCAAGAGCAGGATACATTAGAGAACTCTACTGTACACACCCACATAGACCAAACTGTGGTTCCCCATAAACAAGCTCTTACATTCTTTTGGACAGAAATGATTGTCCTTCTTAAAGTTTGTTAAAGTTAAGACTGTCAATTTCTTGGCTGGATGTTGTGATGAGGGAATGAATAAGTTGTGTTTTGGACAAGGTGAACTAATAATCAACCTTTAACCCATTTGAATATGGTTTGAATGGGGTTTGCAGGAACAAAAATCAAAGGAAAATACAAGACTATTGATTCCAAATGGAGTGTACTGTCATTAATACATATTGGGGAAAAAACATCTCTTATAACCAAAGATTGCTGAATTTGGTTAGTAGACTGAAAATTGACTATGCAGCCTGAGTCTAATAATGAAATAACTTACTTTTCATTGCAAGAACCTATATTGTTCCACATGAAGATACAAAGATAATCACACTTGGAGCTGTTTCAGTCAGATTATTTTTCAGGAATTTCTCGGATTTCCTTTTCTTATCAACATCTTTGTTCAATTCTTAACAGTTTTTTAAAATAGAAAGTAAAGGGGAAATCAGTTTGGAACCTTCCCTAAGTAAAATGAAATGCACTCATAATCCAGTTTACACAGAATTTCTTATTTCCTTTTTCTGACCGGTTCTACACCATTATTTCCATATTGTACAGCTAAGCCAAAGTAAAATTCCCATTCATTTTCCATTGAGAGATGATTGCACTTAGTGGGAATCATGCATTGTTTAGCAGAAGAGCAATGCATTCTTCCAACAAAACCTGGCAAAACAGGAGAGGAGTATTATTTGCCCCTGAGCTTCCATGTTTGCTTCTTCAGTGTTTACAGATTAAGTCAAGCCTTTCGTCTACTCCATACTGGGTCATTCCCTTCCCCTCAGGCTTGAGAGCTTCCTCTCTCTCTCTCCTGCTCCCACTATATCTTAGCTCCTTTTATTAGATAAAAGTTAGGGGGAAAAAAGAGAGAGAGATAGGAGTCCTGTGGCACTTTAAAGGCTAACAGATATCTTTGGGCATAATTGTTCAGAAGCTTATTCCCAAAGAAATTTGTTGGGCTATGTCTACCTTGGCAAATTAGTTTGAATTAAGTTTCTTTAATTCAAACTAACTTTTTAGCTGCCTACATCAGGTTTTCCTTAGTTTGAACAAAGGAAGTCCTTAGTATCTGCTGAGTAAATGGGAGATACAACAGAACAGAAGGGGCAAGGATACTCTCTGTCTGTTCAACCATATTTGCTAACTCCGATGACCAAAGTAAATTCCTAGTGCCATTTATGCTTCTCAGCTCTTCAGAACCAATATAGCTAAGAGATAGCAACCTGGGTTTAGTCCTTTTTGTACACCAGGAATAGAATTGTACAGGTGTAATTGCCTAAGATCTAGCAAAGTCACTGAAAATAATATATATTTGCAGAGGTATCTGTATGGATAAAATTTGAAGAAACTGAGATTACATAGCTGTAGTGGCTAGTTAACCATAATGTCCTGTCATACATGGAAATCCCATCATAACAAAAACATACAATCAGAACATTGGGACTCCATTCTGTAACTCACTGAACATCATTTTTATACCAAAATTAAATATATGAACATCCCATGGAGCCAAAGTCAATGTTATTTTCTTCTGGAAGAGTTAGGATTTGGGAGGAGGTGTCCTCTGCCTCAGTATATATTGGGGGGCTTAGGACAGGGCGAAGGAAGTTGGCACCATGACTATTTGCAACCACCTTTCGTTTGTCCCATGAGAGGAGGCTGTACATCAGCCATTAGAGACAGCTGCAGGATATCTTTGGAACTGTTTCTTGAGCTGGGATGAAATTTCTTTCTTCCTGGACCCCATGGTGCACCAGAGTGCATAACCCATGCACATATGCTGTTCAGGGCTTTGGCTTGACCTGTGAGAGGTTTGCTTTGCTTTTTCCATTCCCTCCTATTTTTGTTTCCTGCTTTACTTTTGCTTCAGTTAGCTTCTTGCTTCTGTTTTCGTCAACCAGTTCTTTAATTTCATTCCTTGGCCTTTCTGTTCTGTTGTCCCCCTTCAAATAAACCCTACACAGCATTCCTTTCTCTCTCGAAATCTGCCCGCTGTTTTTCATAAATCCATCTGTGTTCAATTATTTATAGTTAAGATAAAAGTCCTTTTAGCCTTGTGTCTATTTTCTTTAATAACAAGAATCATAGGGCAAAATGTCCAAAGGACCAAAAAAGGACTTTGCCTGGGTGATTGGCTATGGCAGCCAAAAAGTACAAAACAAGCTTTAGGGTGTTGGTAAGATGTCTTTTAAAAATAATAACATTTAGTTTTTTTTTCTATAGTTAGTGCTTTTCATGCTCAAAACAATTTCTGAATATAGGGCCAATTCTGGCACAAAGGCGGTGGGGCCCTACCTTAATAGGCTAGGTGTCTACAGGATTTATAGCACCAGTAGACTTGGCTCTGTGCTACCTCTGTGCTCTAAGCATTCTGGGTAGGCCAGAGAAAAACTGGGGTGTAGTTAGACTATGGTATAAATACACAGGGATGGTCCATGGCTTTAAATTAACTATTTGTGATGCTGTCCTGTATCCTTATTTTTTGGGGGGGGGGTATTTTTGCTTTATGGTTTAAAGTCTTTTCTTATCTCTCTCTCTCTAGCTGAAGTTTAGCATCGCTCATCTGCATCTTTTTTACCCTTCAGTTATGCTGACCACTGAAGCCTTTCCTTGCAAACACCATGCCCCTCTCCGCACCATGCATCTCACCCTTTCCAATGTCCTCTCCCCTCCTCTGCATAACTCCATTCCAGCTGAAGTTTCTTGTGTTCTCTATGATCATTACACTTAAGTGGAATTCAGACAAACAAGGAGGGATGATTTTGTGCAATCTCAGCCAGTATCAGAAATCCTGTAATTGGAAGATAGATATTTTGCTATGAAAAGCTACACATCGTAAAGGCCAGAGGATGGGAAGGGGGAGAATATGTAAGGGCAAAAAGTGTCCAGCAACCTTCCTTCTACAAGTTCCCAGACCATTTGCAGTATCACAGTGCTCCACAGTGTACAGGCATACCAGGATGCCAGGGTGATGGACGTGCTACAAGAATCCACAGAGAATAGATTACTAGGAAGGGAGCAGGGCGATGAGCTGGCTGCCATGGGAAAAAGAAGCCACCCTGTCCAAAATGACACTGCAATCTGGGAAGTCGGTGCTGTCACCAGACCGCTCAGAGAGAGAATGCAGGGAAAGCCTTTGGGGATATTCCTTTCTTCAGTCACCCTCAGGGGTATGTGCAACGGGGGAGAAGTGGAGCCATGGAGCCTCCAATTAGCAGGAGTATAGCAATTCTCTGAAGTTGGAGCGGGAGATGACAGCTTCACTGGCCCTGACTTCATGGGGGTAAAGAGAAGCGGCTTTTCTGACCATGACAGCAGAGAAACAGAAGGGGTCACATTTTAATTCTTGTGCATGACCCTCATCACCCTCATTGCTTCCTTCACCACAAGGCTCTTGCTATGTCCCTCCCCACTTTCACCAGTGTCCTCACCACAGTTTCATGACTTTTACCAGTGTCCTCACATTCCTGTTTAAATAGCATTGCTTCTTTGCCAGGCCTCCCCACTATACGTGCTTGAGCCTCCGAAGAAGTGGGTGCACTTGCGAGCAGAGCACCACATACAACGGCGCTCTTTCTCCATTCCTTCGGCTACCTCTGCAAGGAGGGGTTGTGGATTTGTGGTGCACAACCTCTCTCTGAGCTCCCGTGGAGTGTCAGAATCCTTTGCTGTGCCTCTCTCAGTGAAGTGACTAAGCTCTTGGCTTAAAAAGAAAGAACACACAACCTTCCTACCCCACCCTGAATCGAACATAGTAGGATGAGAGCGCCATAGGGTGTGTTCACACAGCCTCCTTATTCCGAAACAACGGAGGTTGTTTCAAAATCAGGTTTCGGCTGTTCACACGACGCACGGTTGTTTCAGAACCACGGTTCCCATTGTTCCGAAACAACCGTGTTGTTTTGAAACAAGTTAGACCTAGTCTGTGGGTGAAACAACGTTGTTTCGCAATGGTTGTTTCAAAACAACGCTGTGCGAACGTGTTGTTTTGAAACAATGGTGGTTTTGAAACAACTTGTTTCAAAACAACCATCGTCTGAACATGTTGTTTCGAAAAGATGGTGAGTCGTTTCGAAATAACTGTTGTCCGGAATTGCTATTTCAATTCCGGCTTTTCTCCTTATTTCGAAGTGACTTTTTTGCTAATTCAAAATAAGTCACTTCGAAATAAGGTGTTATTTTGATACAAGTTGTTTCGGAACAACCGTATCGAACTAACCCCCTGTGTGAGAACACACCCATAGAAGCTTTCTCTTTTTCCTTTAATTGAATTGAGAATCTCCTCAGTTTGGCTGAGATAGAGGAGAACTTGGTTCAGGGTCTCCTCTTGTATGGTATTTTGTTACCTATGATCAGTAATGATTTGGCCAGTAGAGATCAACCAAAGTCGGTTGATTAAAGTTTAGCCAAAAATTTTTCACACTGTAATTATTTTATTTTCTCATCTCCAAAGCAGGGTTGCTCCTAGAGTGCCATAGAAACAAGATCAGCAGCAACTGCTGATACAGTAAAGAACTGTACGGTGGGACAGATTGCTAAGCCAGTGGAGGATCAGGAGTTGCAGGGCTTCTGGTCCTCTACCACCAGTGGGTCCCCCCACAAGCCTGGCCCTACCTCCCCTACCAGCCTAGGGCCTCGTGCAGGTGGGCCAATGCTGGTGGAGGAGCATCTGGGGCCAGAGGCTGGCCAGTCCCTGGCCAACTGGCCCTCCGGAGGTGGCAGGGATGACTAGCGCTAGCAATGCAGCTGCTGGTGCAGCCCAAATGCCATGCTTGAGGCCATACTGCACACAGCACGGTCCCTCCCACCACACCTGAGGGCTGACCAACCAGGCCTGGCCAGCCCACCCTGCTCCACTGCTTGGGGTGAAGCAACCAGCCCAGAGGCGGGGTGGAAATGTGGAGCCCAGTCTCTGGGCCAGCCCGCCCCACCCTCCTTCCTTAGTGCCAGCAGGGCAGAGGGGTCCCCACATCATGGTGGGTCCCTGGACACGGGGTCATTTGGCTCACACGTTAATCTACCCCGGTGCTAAGCATTTGTGAACCACTTATGCTGAATGATCTATCCCTGGTATTTGGCTTGTACAACCCAGTTACCTTCTTCAGACCTGAGGAAGACCTTTGTAAAGCATAAAAGCTTTTCCCTTCCACCAGCTGAAGTTGGCTCAATAAAAGATATTACTTCACTTGCATCACATCTGTGGCTCTCCTATTCTGGGACCAACACGGCTACAATAATACTTAAAAACACATAAGATAGCCATTTGTCAAAAGACTGAAACTTTGTGGCTCTGGCTAAAATGACACCTGGGCTTGGAGCAGCCCTGCTTTGGAGATGGGAAAACAACATAATTACAGCATGAAAAGTTTTTGGCTAAGCTTTAATCAACCAGCTTTGGCTGATCTCTACTGGCCAAATCATTACTGATCATGGATAACAAAATGCTATACAAGAGGGGTTCCTAAACCAAGTTCTCCCCTATCACAGCCAGACTGAGGAGATTCTCATTTCAATTACAGGAAAAACAGAAAGTTTTCTCTCTTCACCTTGCCTTTTCCTTCTCTTCTGTGCATTTCTTATTATATATATATATATATACACACACACACACACCCCTCCCCTTTTCAATCCTTCCTTTAAGGTTTAATTTAACAATAACATTTGCGATCGGGGTCCTGCGCATCTCAAGGGCATTGCACTTGAAATTGCACACACCCCGCACCATTTATCATAGCCTGACATGTGTCATGTTCCAGACTGCAGCTCCAAGAGGTTACAGCTCACGACTGCTCCTTTGTTGATCAGCTGCCGAGACAACTGAGGCACCTTTCTTTCTTTCTTTCTTGCTCTCTTTTTCTTTCATTTTTTTATTATTAAAGTGCCATTGTCTCCTTTCCAAAGGGCTAACTCTGCTCACAACAGAAAAACAATCACCCCCAACCTCCTCAAAAGTATTTACAATGAATTGAATGCTTCACTTGCTGCTGTTCACATTTTATGGTAGAGCATTCCGATCATGTTAAGTTAGATTTTTTGTTGAAGGAAAAAGGAAAAAAGCTATTGAGAGATGGGACATAAAAATGTGGCTCAGGTCCTAACCAACCTCACTTTTGGGGAGGCAAAAACTAAAAGATAACTTTTGCAATGTTTCCATTGCTAAATGCAGCCAATGAGGTTTTGCAAAAGGCAACCTGTCCCCCCGCCCCAATGTGCTCCCCCATGGTGCTATTGAAATATTGCTTAGCCTTGTTTACTATGCATCTTTTTCTATATTTCCATGTTTCACTAATATCAAAAGAAGTTCTCTCTGAGCACAGAGTGAGTCAGGCCTCCAGGAAAGGGGCCAGTACATTTGCAGAGATGACGTTTAATATAATAGAGCAAAACCTGTCATGTGGAAACACATGGAAAAGATCCAGTTTGAATCATGTTTATAAAAATCACTGAGATTGTAATTGTGGAGTCTGATCCTTTCAGTGATCTCCAGCCCCTTTCAGCTTGTGTCTGCAGGACAAAATACTATGGCAACTTAATGCCAAAGACTTGTTGGGTGGGCAAAGCAGCTCAGATATAATGAGATGGGAACTGAATGTCACTCCAGAACCTGAACCAAACTGGTTTTTGGTTTTGTTTTGATGCTGAAAAAAATTGGTTAATCTTTAAAAACTACTTAAATGGGAGAGGAGAGGAATCCTTAGCATAGACACAGTACTTCTCTCCAAAGCAATTTAATTTCATTTTTTCACATCCCTCCTTTGGGCTTTGGGATGAATGAGGCAAGGCAGACCCACTTAGCCAAATAAGTAGAAAATGAGGCAGATTTAGGCTGTGTGGAGAGCTTAGATTAGAAAGAAGTTCACCTGTCAGGGAACTGGGGAGGTTTCTATAAAGCCAGGAGGCTGGCAATGGGGTAGGGGTGGCAGAAGGGGGTGCCTCCACCACTACCTCCGCCTCTGCCTCTAGGCTCTCCCTGCAATAAGAGAGAAGGAAGTAGAGGATAGGACGCCCTGGGTATGTCTAGACTGGAGGCTCTGTTAAGTTGACTTTAACAAAGTTGACTTTGAGTTGATGTAAAGTCGACCTTGTTAAGTTGACGTAGAGCATCTACACTGAAAACTCCTGTCAACTGCCTGCGTCCACACTACCAGGCGCTTGATCGACCCTTCCTGGTGGCCAGGAACTCTGGGAGGGGGCCTGGAGGCCAATTAAATTGACTTAAGCATTAAGTGGACCTTCAGATGATATTAAGTTGACGTAAGGAAGTTCTTAAGTCAATTTAATAAAAGCCCAGTATGGCTACAGGAGTCTTTAGATCAACTTAGGTTGATTTAAGGAAGCTTAAGACTCCAGTGTAGATGTACTCCCTGAGACCTACTAGGCCTGAGAGAGGCCTGACTAGGTAGGCAGGAGAAACGTGATCGGAAGTAGTCCAGAGGCTAGAGCAGTGAGCTGGGTGCAGCCACAGCTGTTAGCCGTTTGCTGCAGTGCCCTGGACTGGAACCTGGAGTAGACAGCAGATTTGGGTTCGCCTACGAAGCACTGCAGACTGGGACTGTTGGACCAATGAACTAAAAGAGTGCTTGCTTGCGTCATTGCAGGCGTGACTGAGTCAAGGCAGTGGGTGTTAGCACTGCCTGTCTCTGCTTCAGGAGGAAGACTCTGAAGAACTACCCACATTAGGGGAATCACAATGGGACCTGGCCAGAAGAGAGAGAGAGAGTCGTAAAGCAGCTTTGCTGTGATTTAGTGAACAAAAGGAGAGCTGCAGATTGCAAGAGAGGGCCAGGGGCACTGAATTGGCTAGAGCTAATCACATGAAGAGGGCATCATACACCAGTGCATAGAGCACTGTGTGATAAGCCTTACCCAAACATTTGGCTGTGTTGTGGGATCACGTTTAATCCTTTAAGTTTTTATTTTACTGAAACTCCTAAATCATCTGAGGCTTGTCTACTGACTATTAGAATCAAGCCCAGTATTTGCAGGCACAGCTGGGGTTCTTTTTTCTCTCGCTTTCTGTCTCGCTTACACTGTGAACATAACTATTTTTCAAGATTCCCTTCAATCTATAGGTGCTTCATTAATCGGGCGTGCCAGGTGGAACATTTCCAGCCATTTCCACCACGTACCTGCTGTGTTCCCATTTGATTCCCATAGCATGTTTTCTTTGTCACTGGCTTGCAAAATTTGACTTGCCACTCCCCCATCCCCTACTTGTGCAAGAGCTGAAGTCATGAACCCTTTTTCTCCAATCATAGATCAAGCTTTGGAGACACAGCTTACTGCTGTGGCATGGGGAAGTGCTTTAGTGTGAACAGGATCATGGTTCTTGAGACACAGCAGTCCATATCTTTGCACACACATCTGCAAGTAAAGGCCTGTAAAGAGTGTGACCCTTTCACCCCGCTGCATAGAGGAGTATGCCTAGAGCTTAATCCCAACGGCACCCATCCACACGAAGTCTCCTCTTGTGTCTCTGCTGGAAGCCAACAATCCTGCGCATCAACCCTCTGAAGTCAGTGGGAGCCTCTCCATTTGCTTTGGCCCTGTACTGGGATTTGAAAGCTCAAGACCTTGGTACATCTCCAGAGAGTTGTGTGCTATCAGACTTCTTGGACAGAATTTGGAAATCCCACTTTTAATTGCATGACAGAGGCACCCGGCAACAGACTAAGTATTCAGCACCAGGCTGATAACTCTGTCCCTTCCCATCACATTATACCGAAGAAAAAATAGGCATGGTGAGTAATGTGTCAGTGAAGCCTGCCAGCAAATGGCTCACAAGGAATTTTTATACATTGCACTGTGGTAGATAATCTATTCTGCCTGTCCCCATCCCTATAGAAAATAGCAAAAGCGCAAATAGATAAATTAAGACAAATTTGTTTCTAGCATGTGAGCCTTACGGTCCTAACGTGGAAGGGGGGCAAAGGGGGCTTGTTCTCGTGTTTGCTCTTTTAGACAGACATAAATAGCCCTGCTTATTTCCAGTATTCTATCTAAATACAAAATTTGCATAAACTCATGTATTTTAATTGCTTTATATGCGCGCAGGCACTGTTCTATCAAAGGTAGAGAGGACAGAAAGGCCATCACTTAAGAGCATCAAGGGAACAAGTACCCATCTGAGATAATATTGAGGGTGCCATTGTTGGACACATAACTACTCCCAAGTAGAAAGTGACAGGGTCCTCCATCATTAGCAAAAAATCATTTTCCTATTAATATCGTAATTCTCCTTTTAAGACCGTTTGTCCTAGCTTAGGCCTAGAAACAATGCTGAATAGGCCTGCCAAGGGATGGCACTGGCTATAGACTGCAGACTGGCTGCCTTCCCAGGGAAGGGGAAAGGTAACTGCTGGTGGCAGCTCGAGTGAATAAATAGTCTTTTCAGTTTCTTAAGAACATAAGAATGACCATACTGGGTCAGATCAATAGTCATGTAGCCAGGTATCCTGTCTTCCAACAGTGACCAATGCCAGGTTCTTCAGAGGGAATGAACAGAACAACTATAGAGTGATCCACCCCCTGTCATTCACTTCCAGCTTCTGGCAGGCAGAGACTAAGGACACTCGGAGCATAGGGTCATATGCCGATCATCTTGGCTAATAGCCATTGAAAGACCTGTCTTTCGCAAACTTATCTATTTTTTCTTCTTATAGTTTTGGCCTTCACAGGGTCCCCTGGCAATGAGTTCCACAGGTTGACCATGAATAGTATGAAGATGTACTTTATTTTGTTTGTTTTAAACCTGCTGCCTGTTAATCTCATTTGATAACCCCTGGTTCCTGTGTTATGTGAAGGGATAAATAGCACATCCTTATTCACTTTCACCACACCATTCATGATTTTATAGCTATCGACCGCTATCATATCTTCTGTCAGTGAGGCATGATATTCCTTTACGAAAGCTTTGTTGACTCTGTTCCAACAAATTCTATTCATCTAGGTGGCTGCTAATTCTGTTCTTTGCTGTAGTTTAAGCCAGTTTGTGTATTGCTGGAGTAGGCTTACTAGTCCGTAGTTGCCAGGATCACCTCTGGAGCTTTTTAAAAAATTGGTGTCACAATAGGCAACTGCCAGTCATTTGGTATAGATGTTAATTTAAGCAATTGGTTACATACCATGGTTAGTAATTCTGGAATTTCATATTGGAGTGCCTTCAGAACTTTTGGCTGAATATCATCAGGTCCTGGTGACTTATTACTATTTAATTTATCAAGTTGTTTCAAAACCTCTTCTATTCACACTTCAGTCTGAGACTGTTCCTCAATTTGTCTCCTAAAACGAATCATTCAGCTGGGGTTAATCCCCCTCACATCCTTTGCAGCGAAGACTGATGCAAAGAATTCATTTAGACTATGTCCACACACAAGTGCTTGTTTCAAAACAAGCCGTTTCAAAACAATCTGTTTCGAAATAACACCTCATTTCAAAACGCCTTATTTCAAAATAACAAAAAAGCTATTTCGAAATAAGGAAAAAAGCCCCCCTGGGATTCTCCAGTGCCCCCTGCCACTCCCATCGCAGGAGGACCGGGCTGCGGGGCCGGCAGGTCCCCCACAGCCCAGGCGGGGGGCAGAGCCCTGGGGGTGCGCCAGCTGGCTTCCTCCCACTTCCCGTTGCCATGGGCAGGGGGCGAACCTGGCTGGGGCACCCTCCAACCCCCTGCACTCCACTCAGCATCCTGGCCAGGGTGCTGATGCCTGACCAGGCTGCTGGGGGGGGTGGGACCTTCCCCCCAGGGTGCTATGCACCTTGGGAGGAAGGTCCCTGTTATATCAAAACAATCCTTGTTTTGAAATAACATGTCCAATCGGCTTATTTCAAAACAACTGGATTCGAAATAGCCCTCCTTTCGAAAGCAATGTGGTTTAAGCTGTTTCGAAAGGAGGGCTCTTGTTTTGAAACGAGGAGCTCCCTCCTTTCGAAACAAGAAAACATGGTGTGGACATGGGGACTTTTATTTCAAAACAACCAGTGTTGTTTCGAAATAAAAGCCCTGTGTGGACATACCCTTAGTGTTTCTGCTTGATAATGTGGGGTATACATTAACTTTAGCCTATCACAGTAGGATGAGCTTAAGTGGAAGAAAACTGAAGTGGAATTTTCTCCCATGAAAGCTCATGCAATAAATAAATTTGTTCATCTTGCTTGTTTAGCTGAACCAGATGAACACACCTACCCTTTTGGAAGATAGTAGGATGAGAATGCCATAGAAACACAAGCAGCAACAACTGCTCGTTCAGTGAAGAACCATTACAACAGCACCATATATATCAAACTATCATGTGTGTTTTGAAGTCTTATTGTAGCCATGCTGGTCCCAGAATAGGAGATGCAGGCGAGGTAATATCTTTTATTGGGCCAACTTCAGCTGGTGGAAGAGAAAAGCTTTTAGGCTTTACAAAGCTTTTCCTCTGGTCTGGAGAAGGTAACCAGGGTGTAAAAGCCAAATACCAGCTGGGGCAGATCATTCAACATAAGTGGTTCACAAATGCTTAGCACGGGGTCGATTAAGGCATGGACCAACTGACCCTGTGTCCAGGGGCTCATCGCATAGTGGGGGCCCCTCCATCTTGCTGGCACTGTGGAGTGGACTGGAACAGGGTGGGCTCCATAGTCACACCCCACCCAGAGACTGGGCTCCATAGTCACACCCCACCCCTGGGCCAGGCGCTCCACACCCAGGGGTGGGGTGGGCCAGCCCAGAGGCCAGGCTCTGCATTCCTGCCCCTCAGGAGTGGTGGGGGCCAACTATGTTGCATGCAGTATGGCCTTTGGGCTGCACCAGAAGCCGCACTGCAAGCGCTAGTTGGTCTCACCACCCACGGGGGCCAATCGGCCAAGGAGTGGCCAGCCTCTGGCCCCAGCCGTTCTCGCCCCACAGCGCTGGCTGCCCTGTGCCAGGCCGTAGGCTGGTGGGAAAGGAGAGGCCGGGCATGGGGGGGACCCACTGGTGGCAGAGGCCCCGGGGCCCCACAGCCATTCACCACTGGCTTAGCAAGCCGTCCCACCTTATCTTCAACTTGAGCACTCTGCCTTCATTCTCCAGACCTGAGAGAGAGCTCTTTGAAGCTTGAAAGCTTGTCCCTTCAGCCTGCAGAAGTTGGTCCAATAAAAGATATTATCTCATCTACCTTGTCTCTAAGATATCATATGATCATCTTATTCATGTCGTTTTCCACTGCATATCTTAAGTGTACCAAAATGGTTCTGACTGATCCCACAAGTGAGTTTGTCTGAATGGGCTAACGGTCCGACTTGAGTCCTTTTGTGTTGGTTTGTCTGCCCAGGAGGAGATGCGCCTCTCAGAAAATATCCTTTCTTTCCAGAGTAATTAGTTCTGTACTGAGTAATCTGAGAAATTTTCCCCAGTATCATGAACCACTTAACACACCATAGACCTGACTAAATGAGACTGGTTGTGCTGTCTTTAAATTCAATAGTACCATATACCAGTGGTTCTCAACCACTGTGTCAGGATACATTACGTGTCATCTCACAGTGGTAAGTGTGTCAGGCAGAGTCAGGGAGGTGGCTGGATTTGGCCTGGGGAGGGTGAGCTGGTGTGTCCTGTTGCATTGTGACATGCCACCAAGTCTATCACGACCCACAAAAGGCTGAGAACCACTGCCATATGCCACCAAAACAGTCCCAGGGATTTAGTGAGTCTATTTGTGCACTGATGAGCTACTCTGTATAAGAAAGGGTGTCAGAAGCAGCCCCTGCATCTTAATTTTTCAATTAATAAACCACAATGGATGCAACAAGAAGGGAGGCAGGGGCATTATGAAATTCAATGAGTGTCTATGGGACAGAAAATCCAACCCTCTCCAGCTGGCCAGATGCATATGGGAGTCAGGAGATGTGCAAATGAAAGCACAGCACAGAGCTGTTAGCAGCAGTTCACAGTGAGAGAGCAGCTCATGCCAAGGAAAAGCAGGTTAGGTAAACTTTTCAGGTGTTCGGAGGTGATTCTTTTCATTTCTGCACAGCCCTCGTTTGACCCAGCTATTTCACATCATTACCAATTGCTTTGTTCGTACGTATCAAACTTCCTTCTTGTACTTTATTGTTTTCTGCTCCTGTTGACCTCTTCCAGCAGTTTACTTTCTAACATCCTGAAAGCTTCATCATCATCATTCAGTCCATCTCACCTTGATCTGAGATTAAAAGGGAAAAAAAGAGTGAACACAAACAACAGGAAAAAAAAAAAAAAGCAGAAGAGCTCTCGGAAGCATCCCGGTGACAGTAGTGGAAATGGTTTGGGCAATCACCCAGAAGAAAGGCAGAAAGAAGAAATGGTTCAAGCAGAAGGATGTGAATGTGCGGATTAGTGGAAATGGCAACCTGAGCAGACCTCCAGAGACCGAAGATATTTTCAATATTTCAATAACTAGAGAACTGAAGACACCAGGCAGTAGCATACCAAGGGGGGACAGAGGGGATGGGGCAGGGCTGGGCTTCTGGGTGCCAGGCTGCAGGGGGTACCAGGCCAGTCCTGCACCAGTGCTGGATTAAAAGGGCCTCAGCCAGGGCTGCCCAGTTTCAGGGAGCCAGGCAACACCCCTGCTTTCCCACCGTGCGGGGCGGCCCAGCTGGCTGGGGGCAGAGTAGGAACACTGCAGAGCGGTGGACAGAAGCCTCTGGCTGCACCCCTGCAATGTTGAACGGGCCCCCTCCAGCACCAGGGGCTGCAATCGTCCTGCTGTCAGTCTGGACAATGTGGTGGGAGGGCAGGGGCAGCACACTGAAACTTGGCAGCCCAGATGGGGGCCCTCTAATTTGGCCCTGGTGCAGGGCTAGCCTGGACCCTAGAGATCCCCCCTCCCTGGTGAGGCTTGAACCCCTTCTGCCTTTTGTAGGAAGGATGCACAAAATGGGGTGTGTGGGGGGGTGAGACATAAGGAGGGAGGCAAATTTGACTTGGCTCCTGGGTATGCCACTGACACTAGCCACAGACAGTTAAGTTGCAGTACAGTATAAAAATTGCTTGATTTAAACCACAAAACTTGGATCCAGATTTCCAGTATTCACTGGCTGATTCCGGTAACAAATCTTTTCTTGATGCAAGAGAAAGCAGAAGACAAAAGGATCTTGGAGGGCTGGAAGCAGTCTGATTCCACTCAGAGCAGCGGCTGGTCAGCTAAAAGTCGCACAGCCGATATAGGATGCCTGTTTCATCATGTTCTCTCCCTGTCTACTGTACTGTGGGGGAATTTGTGGGATGAGTCAGAGGCACAGCCATGCCTACTGGAGACCCTTATGCCACAGGAATTGTCTACAGAGGATTTTCAGCTAGATTACAGCCCCTTTATACTGCCTGGGCAGTTGCAGGACTGTAATTAGTGCTGTGTAGAGAACAGACGCCCCTTTCAAGAATTTCAACACTTTCAAAATCTCCTGTTCTGAACTGTAATGAAAAACTGAAAAAATTCTAAATTTTCCACATTAAAAAATGCCAGTCTTTTTCAGATTGTTGAAAAGTTGCATTTAATTTTTACTTTTTCAAAAAAATGTTGTATTACAATATCATATAACACACACACACAAAAAAAAACCTTGCAAATGTAAAAGCGAAATATTGAAATGTTTCATTCAAAATATGTCAATGCGGGATGTTTCCACAACACCAGAATTTTTTTTCGGCTCCTAAAAGACTTTGAAAAGCTGGGCCTAAAGCCCCTTTTAAATCACAAAACAGGTGCTCCACAGACAGCAACTTTACCAGCTTCTTCCACTTCAGGTCACTAAATGTCATTAGATGATAGGGAGAAGCTAGGTTCTGTTGATCTTCCTTGGACTTTCTACCAGCTATAGAGTTGAAAAAAGGCAGGGACGATGTCCCAAGATATGCAATACTTTTGTTGTGACATCCTTGACACCTTGCTACTGTAGCTATGTCATAAATCATGCAAATGATGTCTTATATTTGTGAGGTTTACATGAAATTTTGTAGGCCACACTTACAGGATGAGAGGCTCTCTCCTGAGAAGCAATGACTCTAGAAATTATTTGGAATTGTGTGAAAAATCAGCTGATATAACTTTCCAGTGTGATGCTCTGAATAAAAGAGCTAATGTACTGCTGAGTAAGTCCCTGGCCTGAGGAATTTACAATTTAATTTGAACAAACTTTGTAGTATACAATGCTGTGATTTAAATGAGCTTGCATTCCAAGTTACCCTGTAGACCCTAAACCTTCTATCTGGACTTAGCACTCAGACCCCCATCCTGAAAGGATTTTTTCCACAAACTGCATTTTTAACGTGCAACAGAGTGACCAGAGCGTAGGGTGGGCTGCTATTGTTTGTGCGATGATTGTGGAGCATTTTCCTCTGGCTGCTATTGAAATAGCTCAAGATGCTTTAGATAAATATTTTCTGCAGACTGTAAAGTGGAGAAATCCTTGTCTTTCCTAGTTTGTTTCCTGTTTCATCATCTTTCCACCTGTACACACATTTACAGTGTAAAATCTTTGGCTATGTCTATATCAGCCAAAGTTAGTTTGGATTTGTTAGTCTGAACTAAGTAGTTTGAGATTAGTCCAAACTAAGCTCAAGTTAGTTCGAACTAACCTTGCACTTGTAAGTTTGAACTAACTGTGCATTCTAGTTCAAATTAACACTTAGTTTGAACTAAAATGCACGGTTAGTTCAAACTAACCAGCTTAGTTCGGACTTCTTAAGTCCAAACTGAGCATTAGTCCATGCTTACATTGTGCCTACTTTGCACTAAAGTTCAAACCATGCGCTTAAGTCCAAACTAACCAGGGGTACTAAGAAGTTCGAACTAAGTGAGTGTGTTCACACAGCAGTCTTATTTCGAAACAACAGAGGTTGTTTCAAAATAAGAAATGCCAGGTTCACATGACGTACCGTTGTTTTGAAACAACTTAAACCCCATTTGGTGATGAAACAACGTTGTTTTGAAACGACTATTTCAAAACAATCCTGTCAGAACATGTTGTTTCGAAACAACGGTGACTCGTTTTGAAATAACTGTTGCCTGAACATGCTATTTCGCTTTGAGCTTTTTCCTTAATTTGAATTAACTTATTTCAAAATAAGGCATTATTTTGATACAAGTTGTTTTGAAACAACTTGTATCAAAATAACGCCCTGTGTGTGAACGTAGCCACTAGTATTCCTTAGTTTGAACTAAGAAATTTCTTAGTTCAAACTAGGGAAAGCCTAGTGTAGCCATGGGCTAAATTAGTCTGGACTAAGCCTCCTTAGTCTGGACTAACTTGCCAGTGTAGACAGGCTTTGTCAGGCACAGATAGGTACCATCAAAGTGACAACTGTATCAAGTGTACTTCTAGATTAAAGTTGTGAATCCTGTGGCCTAATCATCCTACAATTGTGTAGGAGCTTAAAAACTGCACTGCCACGTCCTGTCCATTTTTTTCTATGGAGCTGGCTCTGTGTGTGCAGTCTTCCATACTGGTGCTGAGATACTCTAGAGAAAGATGGAATTGCTGTAGCTATTTTTCACTATTATATACTTCACTGCATAATAAATGAGATCCATAGCATTGAACACCCAGCCTTGTAGACCTTCATATCAGGAACCTGCTCATCACAAAGCTAGGTAAAATGAAATAAGTCAGACCAAGGAAAATTCTGCTTGTTTGACAGAGAAGGGGTCAGTACTGTATACTGTGTTCTCACCTGACATGAGTGACCTGCAGATGTGTGTCATTTTCTTGCAATAACCTGAGGGGCAGATTTGAAAGACAATAGTGCATGTTTTTAGTGGCTTTCATGTGGAATAAAACAAAATCTACATACGGTACCACTGTCATGCTTCTGTCTCTGAGGTGGGTAAGCTGGCCGACAGCATCCAACCAGTGCTCAGAAAAATGTATAATGGTGACTTGAAGGGAACTTTTGTCTAAAGATTTGGCAGCTGTGTTAGAGCAGACTGAATTTCGGCTTTAAGGTTTCATTAGGAAAACATCCATGTGCTGAACAGTCAATCTGTCTCAAAGAAATAACTCTGGCGGCCCTGCTAAGATTTTAACTTGTTTTTCCAAGTGTCCAAGGTATTTCAAGCTAAATCCAGGATGACTGAACAACTACCAACTAGCACTAAGAGAGGTTGTTTGTTCAGATGATCATTTTTATGACGAGCAGAAGTAGCTGGAAGAGATGTGCTTCAGACTTTGTTATTGCCCCCATATTACATTTAATCCAATCCCAAACACCTGTCTTTTCAGAGTGATGATGTATTAACCTGTGAATTGGTAGGGTTCAGGCCCATTCCCAGTGCAAAAGTAGATGAGGAATGACTTCAGAAGTCACAAGATTGGCAGGATAGGACTTCACAAATGAATTTTCATAAAGTATTTCCATTTTAGTTTTGGATTGGCTCAGTCACTGTGTTTTATTATGGTCTAGCTCATGGTCTCTTGATCTCTTGGACACAAGGTCCAATGCATCTTTTTGCATAGTGATACACGCTCTGTTTGCATTTCCCTGACACTGTCCTAGGCTTCTTATAATTGCAAGTTTTCTTCTTCCTGCTCTGTGGGGTATCACTTATAGTCTCAGCCCATAGCAATAGATGTGGTTAACCCATCATTACTTGTGCCACAGAAAGGCTGTTGGAGTCTGAGATTTTTTTTTCTGGTCTACCCTCAATCAGGTAGTTTGCTTTCATTCTGTAATGAGAACAGAACCTTAGTTTTGACAGCTGAATTTTGGTAGCTTCCCTTATCTAAGGCACAGAAACTGAAGGTGGAAGAAATTGGATTGGTAACATAGGGGAAGTCTAAAGTGGGGAAGCAACTTATATCAGGTTATAGGCAATACAATAAAACAGTTTTGAAAATAGTTAGTCATGTCCATGACTCTAAAATCACCAGAGGAAAAATCATTGATCATTAAAAGGAGTCATTCCTTTGAGGACGAGGTCAAGGAGGGAAAACATACAAAACTCATTTATTACAGAATCTACCAGACTGAGGACGTTTGGGATTGAGGATTCTATAGACAGTTTTTTGCTGTCCCCAAATTGTACGTTCCATCCTCACCCTCTTACTTCCAAATTCAGGTAGTTCCTCTCACTCTTTGCCTTTGAGTGAGCTGAGAGGATTCTGGTTTGGTTAAACTTTCTGCCTCTCAGATAAAAAACAGCAGCAATTTTCTGCTTGAATTTCTCTGTGACTAAATCCATTGATCATCCTTTCTCTCTGAGAGAGAGGAGTGTGTTTTCTCTTTAATAACTCCTATCCTTCTCCCTGAGTAGTTTTTTCTCCCCCTCTCCCCTTCGCTTGTTTGTGGTGTGTTGGTCAGTCTGCTGCACTATTCCTCAGAGAGACAAAGAGAGCGCAAAATTGAAGTTATTTTATGCTTCGTCTCCCTCAGTCCCAATTTTCAAATCTTCGTGTCAATTTTCACACATCAGTGTCATATGGGTGAATGTTATGGAAATTTCAGTGGGGTCCTTGGGAGACAATTTATACATGACCCCCCCATCTCCCCTCCCAGCCCTGCTGCAGCTCCTGTCTTTTTGAAGAATAAGTGGATCTATAATTAATGTGGATTTTAAAATATAACAACATTCAGGAATTCTCCCAGTTGCTTTTCAATGCTGTCTCCTTTGCAATGTGAGTTGAAAAGTACACAGGCGTGTGCTCGTTCCCTTTCTCTTGTAAGAAATTGGCATCAGTGAAATTAATAAAAATTACAGCATGTTGAAGGAGAAGCTCAACTCATTACTCATTTTATTTTTTGCAAAATGTGTACTGAAAAAGGTTTATCATGCAACTAATTTGGTAATCACCAGTTAGCGAACGCACTGCGCTCACCACCTACCTAGGTGCCTCAGAAGGTTAGTAGCAAATCAAACACATTACAGCTTGGATTGGTAATTATATTCTTTTTAGTAAACTAACGAATGAAAGGACTTTTAGACATTTCCTTAAAACTCTGCAATGAGCATAATCCAGGCAACAGATGCAAGAGCTGAGCAGACAGCATGAGAACATTTCAGTGATTCACCTTGGGATGGGCCTCTGACACTGATGGGGGGTGGAAGAAGCCATCTATATTTTATAGTATTAATTATCCTCTCTGAAGAAAAAGAAAATCAAAGCACTGTGGATCTGGGGCTGTCTCAGCTCTGAGATGCAATGTGGACACTCTGTTCCCCTTGTTTTTCTTTAAGAGGCTGTCCCAGGATTGAATTAAATTATTGCCCTGTCTTACCTACAACGACCTCTACACAAATTGAAGACTCTACCATTCAGCAGTCATACAGCCAACTTATTTCTAAGCCATAGTCATAGCAACAATTAAAGCTTTCTCACTAATTCTGAAACAGCCCAACCTTTCCCAGTCCCATAATCTCCCTTTGGAATTGTCACTCCATCCCTATGCCGATTTCAGTTCTTGTCCTGCCTACAGGGCTTAAAGGAAGCCAGAACACGGCAAAATGCCGTTCTGGGGCTCACTATTTTTAGGCGCTCAGCCTTCCGGGGCCCCTAAAAATAGAAAACTGAGCTGGAATGCTGCGTTCCAGGGCCCACCATTTAAAAATAGCTGGGCCCAGAACTCAGCATTCCAGCTAAATTTTCTATTTCTAGGTGCTCCAACGCTGAGCCCCTAAAAATAGGAGGCCCTGGAATGGCGTTCCACCACATTCCGGGAGGCAGGAGAGCTGCCCCAGCCTGGACTTAGGCTGCGGCCTGAGGCTGCTCTGACTGAGCATGCTCAGAGGCTCAGCATGCTCCAGTAACATGATGGCCAGGTAAGGCAGACCTGGGGGGGGGACTGGGGCAGTATTCTTCCCAGGACTTGAAATTGGGAGAGTATAGGGGGAGGTTTGGGGGGTATAGGGGGTGCTCACTAATTTGGTGTAACACTGTTACTAGAAGACAACTGGGGGGGGTTGGGAAATTTGGAGGGGTGCAAGGGGGTGTTAGGAAAATCCCTGGTTTGGGGACAGGTGAGCTGGCCTAGTGGAGAAAGTGCACAGGGAAGGGGGTTGGCCTGGGGCAGCAGGGGATGCCTTCACAGCATGGCGGGGGGGTGGGGCACCAGCAACACGAAGGGGGCCAGGGGCAGTATAGGGGTGGGGGGTAGGCATGTGGGGAGAGTAGCTGGGGTGGGGGTAGGTGTGTGGGAAGCAGTAACTGGGGTGGGGGGCACTCACTAGGGTGTGTGAGGGGGACCCATACCACTGTGAGGGGTCCCGGCTTGGCGTGAGGGGGGCCTGCCAATTTAGGAGGGTTCCAGGGCCCACCGAATTATACTTTAACCCCTGCCTGCCTATCAACCACGTTTACACTCCAAAGAAAAAGGACTAGAAGATTTGGGTTTTGGAGCCATGGTCTGTTGCAGAGTTACAAACATGATGACCCTGCAAACATGAACTCTCTGGTGCACCGATTGCTTCATTTTCTAAAATGGAGTCGATTGTGTCAGCCCACCCACCTGCATTGTGTGGGCCCAACCTTGCTGGCTGATGTGGCTGAGGAGAGGCTGGAGACTATGGCTGTGGTTCTCAACCTTTTTGAGTCAAAGTCCCATTGGTTAACAGTAGTTAAAACAGGGGCTTGTCCCCTCACTGCCCCCTTTCTGGCCATAAACACAAGATTATTGTTATCATTCTATGTGTGTATAGGGATTATAACACTAAATTACCCAATGCTAATAATTAATAAATGACTCTTACCTGAGTAAGAAGCTAAGCTTTCCCTGGTGCAGATCCCTCCCCCCATGTGGCCCCACTTCTTCCCATCCTTCAAAGACTCCGTGTAATGGACTCAGGCTCTGACGGGTTGCCTGGGGCTGCTCCAGGCCCCCATTGGTGCAGGGCTGTGCCTCTCTGGCCAGGCATCTGGCTGATGTGGGGTTTGGGGTGCTGCTCCTTCACCCCAACCAGTGTGGAGCTTCAGGCTGCTGTGCCCAGCAGATCCCCTGGGGGCTAAATTACCTCGGTATTACTGGAGACTCATGGACCCCTGGAATCTTTGCCCCCCCCAGGTGATCCCATACCTCTGGTTGGGAGCCTTTGGTCCCACCCTCTTTCCAGAGTCACGCACCGAAGAGAAAGAGCAATCCTTGTACTCCACAGAAAACAGGGACTGCTATTCTGAGTAAATCCTGCACAGCTCTGCAAAGAGCAAGACACTTGTTGCTCTCATCAGTGCCTGCACAGTTGCACACAGTCTAGCCACTAAATAACAACGCTGGGAAATCCCATTGCCTCGTAGCCTCTGAGTCACAGGGATATAGGACCTGCCTAGGTGATTGTCTGGGCTTATACCCATTCCGTAACAGGAACAACTTGTGTATTTGACAAGCGAGTATTGTTCTGCAAACTTCCTTATGCAAGTGGGAGGGGAATGGTTTTTGAATTCTGTAATGCAATGGTTTGTCCACGTGGCACTGAAATCACAGTCACATTGATTGTTTAACCTGTTTCAAAGCCAGCCAGGACGTATACAACAGCACATTACAACTGTCCCCCAAACCCTTACCCATTTGATTTCATGAGCCTGGCTGGGATGGGATACCTTTATCAAAATCAATCATCAGCTGCCTTCGATCTGAGCATGGGAAATGAACTGGATGAACCCATGGCTGTGCCATGCAGAGACCAACCAATACACACCACAGCTGCACTGGAGGGAGCTCAGGCAACTACATACATGGGCTTGAAGTTGCATTGCTAATGCTATGTTCAGAAGAGCTGTAGAAAATATATTCACTTGGCAGACAGCTACGTTACCTTGGGAGGCCATGTTCTTATGATACCTCACAAGGAAAGCTGGGACAGGCCAGGAAAATTTTTAAATGGAAAATCAAGAGGAAAAATTGTTACAGGTATTGGGGCTGAGTCTTCATTAAGTGATGTTCTTCTCACCTGAGTTTGCTAGTGAGCCAGTGTCTACGTCTAGGACCAAATACTGGTACACTCATCATCCCCAGAATTGCACTGATATAACTGACAGCAAGATTTGATCCTGAGTGTGATAGTGTCTCTGTCAATAAGGAAAATCTACCAAAGCAGGACAATGTAGTATGTACTTTGTATAGTGTGTGCATGCGTGGTGTGATGCATTGGCAAACACGTGCCAGAGAAAGAGAATTTCCGAAGAACATAGCCACTATCAAAACCTTTTTCTTTCCCGTTAGAAGGCTTTGTGAGTTGCTGGCTTTGCGGTCTTTGCTTGACAGCTATACTCATAGGCCTGGTAGTAGTTCCTGGCTATAAACTTAATTGGAAGCAGAAAACCAAAAAACCTTAGCTGCACTCAGCAGAGAAGAGAAAAATAATGCGCTTTAATACCTTTGACATTGAAGCACCTGCTAAGGGAACAAACTGCTGTACAGCTGACTGACCCTTCTTTGAAGACAGGATGTGTCACATCGCTTGCCCTGGATATGTGCAGCCTGCAGTCACCCAATAAACCAAAGAATCAAATGTTTGACTAGAGGCTGTGTAGGGTTCTACTCCAGAATGAAGTTTTGCCTTATGGCACCACATGAAATGTAATCTGAGAGGGAAGCTAAACATCTGGCCATGTGAAAGGGGCTAGATCTGGCCGCCACTATGGCCAATGTGACTCATAGATTTCATTTTTCTCTGTTTGATGTACAAGGTTATTTTCTGTGTTTGCAACAAAATACTGCACTGGAACCAGCTGTGCACAATTTCTTTGACCCCCCGCTGGCCTCTTGCTTTAATGCCCTTTTCAGAGCTTTCTTTGATTAAAATGTTGTTGCAAATGGTATGATACTTCTTTTCAAAACATATTTTTAACACTGTGCCTGCATTTAGTTCTGAGGAAAGGCAAAATTGCCCATCCTAGATGCAAGATTCCTCTCGCCCAAGGACACAGAACACAGTACAAAATTTCAAAACTCTTCTCCCCCAAAGTTGCCCCATCCCTTATTCTGACTTTTCTGTACAAGTTCCAAACCGCTTCTAAGTGTGTGAGATAGGACAGTATCTGTGGCTCAGGTATATTTGGCTCTTATGTTATGGCTATTCATATAAGTATCCAGTTATGGTGGTGGTTTGGGATGCAGAAATACCAGTACCAAGAACTAGAGAGATCCACTAACTCATCTCACATAGACCATTGGACAGTGGTCAGAGATTGTAATGATATGTAAACACAACCTAGGCTGAAGCTGGACTACTGACCTGTAGGGAAAAGTCCTTGTAGTTTGTTAATAGGCTTAAAAAAAATCATAATATAGATAGATGTTAAACCAAACATGAAATATGAACCTCAAAGTGGTTGTGAAATTTTTCATTCATTCATTGCTTAAATGTTGATGATTTCCCCTCCTCTTTCTCAAAATTGTTTTATTTTTGACCAGTTCTGGTCACTATACTTCTCAGAATTGTTATGTAGAAAGATAAGGAGATCAACCATCCTCATGCAACTCTGCTCAGTGTTGCCTCCCGAACAATTCAGATTGCAAGGTAAAAGATTTCTAAATGTAAGACTAAGTATATGCTACAGAATTAGAGACCAAGTCACTAGTACAGTTGTGACCACAGAATTTGAAGGATTATGTTAACAAAGTATATAGGAACTGGGCAATATTCCGAAAAATAAAGTAGAAGCCATCTAGTGGGTTTTCCTTCTACTGAAGAAGCCATCAGAATCACATCAGAGCAGCAAAGTACTTAAGTCGCTAGGCCTTGCATATGTGCACATAGATAATAAACACAATTATTTGAAATCTAGAAGTGCTGGTGTGGTTTCCCTCACAGTCTTAGGCTATGTCTACACTACAGGGCTCAGTTAAGTCGACTTAAAGTTGACTTCATTAAGTCAACTTAGTGAGGCCCCATTTGTTTAAGTCACCTTTATAAAGTCTACTTAAAAGACTCTGTTGCACTAAGTAAACTTTATTAAGGTGACTTTAGTGGGCACATTGTTTTAGGTCAACTTAATAAAGTCAACTTAACCCTTAAAGTCGACTTTAAGAGTAGGAATTATGAAGTTGACTTAAGCAGGTGCTTAAGTTGACTTAATGAATTCCAAATGCGCCCAGGGAGTTGCTTCAGTCAACTTAAGGCCTTAGTATAGACATAGACTTAGAGTTTGGTAGTGAGCAAAGACACAAACAGTGAATTCCTGTGATAAGGCTCTGAGCATCGTTCAGTGTGAACTACATGATTCCAGGACACTGAGAAGACTCAGTCTGAGCTGACTTCTCATGAGGTCAATAAAAACGTGTTGCCTGCTGTCTCTCCCAACAATCCTGCCCACTACTAATAAAATGTTACAGTCATAGTACAGAGTGCTTTTTCAGCAGCCTGTGTGAAATGAGTCACTTCTCAGTTTAGTTCGTTTTGTCAGACAAGTGATGCACACACGACAGAACAGTATCATGATGATTAGCTCCCTGAACAGTCTAATGGCCAGAGAGCTTGAACTGCCTTCTCCTTGCCAAAGGTGACCCCTCTGAGTATGTCCACACATAGTCTTTAAATCAAATAATACAGATTATTTTGATTTACAAGATTGCAGGTTCACACTACGTTTCCTTATATTGTGATAAGGATCTCCCTTATCTCGCAATAAGGAAAGTCATTTTGATACAATAAAACTTAGCATTATATCAAAATGATGGCTAAATCAAAACTGTTATTTCAAAATAATGCTGTCTGGACATGTTATTTCAATTTAACTGTTATTTTGATTTAACATGTTTGCCCTTCCCCTTCCCAGGGTGCTGTCCTTTTTCTATATATTGGGGGGGGGGCATGGCCTTTCTAGGGAGCCATCTTGCCACACCTCCCATGGTGCCCCTCTCCTAAATCGAACTAGCAACTCCTGTCCATGGGCATGCTAGTTCAATTTGAGTTTCTAGTGGGGACATGTTAAATTGATTTAGCTTAAATCAGTGTAATGATTTTTATAGCAATTTTATTAAATCAATTTAACTTAAATTGATTTAACTGCCTAAATGTGGACATAGCGTCTAGCTCAGTATAGAAGCCCATCACAGGACAGGGCAGTGTTGTCTGCCCAACTGTGCCACTCTGGTTCTTCTCTGTAGATTGAGAATGATTTCAGCTTGCCAGGCTGCTCTAACATACACCAGGAGTATGGCTTGGAACAAGGCATCTAGGTTCAAAGGAAGGTAAAATGTATCTGACACCACCATGGCCATTTCCCTACACCGCTGTTCTCTCTTGGGTCACACAGTATCTCTATGCCTGTGGGATTTAAATAGAACACCTTTCTCTCTGCATACAGATGTGTCATCCCCTCATTTTCAGTTCACCTGCTCTGTGTACAAGCATAACCGCTTTTTTGTTAACGTGGTCCAGTTGTTCATATGCTCATGCAGCCGCTTCCATTGCAAATGGCAGTGTTTTTACATGATCTGCTCCCTGCACAGGGCTGGCCTGAAAGATGCACTTAGTGGAACAATCAGGAGCCCTAGCAGAGGGAAGTGGGCGGATGCTGAAGATAGCTTCTCTCCATCCAATCGCAACCCGTCAGGTTGTGTCAAACTGAGCTAATATAAATGTCACTGTGCTGCTCTCAAGTTGTGAAATCTCTGTTTGTTGTAATGCAGTTCATTTTCAGTCTTCCAGCTCTATGGATGCTATCAGCTGACATGTCTGGCAAGTATCCTATTTCTCAGCATTTCTCCTGAGGGTTTTTTTTTTTTAATTTTGCATGACATGTTCATGCGGTATTCCTTCTTAGCACAGTAAGGCAGAAGACTATACATACCTCCCAAACAATGAGTGTGAGCGTGTGTGTGTTTTATGAAAACATGCTTGTTTGGGGAAAAGGATATTCCTATGGAGATAGAGTAGGTTAAGATATAATATTATATCTGACCTGGCCTTCAGAACTGACCCTTCTCTACCTTCACCTTTTCATGCCAATTTTGTCTTCTCACTTGCATATGCACCCAGCCTTTGTTAGGTGAGGATAAAGCTTTCATGCATCTTTGGTTTCTAGGTTGTTCATTATACAACTTGGACTGTCACAAAGTCTGGTTTGTATAACAATGGCTTCCAAAGCACATTTGATCCAATCTGCTCAGATGAAATAATATTGCTGTCTGCGGCATGTGGACCTTTCATGAGCCGGTTCAACCTTCCTTTTTGTTTGTCATCCAGCAAGACTAAATAATGTTTCTTTCTTATTATTACTTATCTGCAGGACTCAGTATGTGAATGGAAACTGCCTTCCTCGGGGCCAACAGAAATATTTCCATATTGTAGTTTTTCTATCTGAGAAGACAAAAATCAGCTGTGACCAAGATGGTGGCCACCATGGTGGGTTTGAGATTTTTAAATATATATAATCATTATATTATTTTTAAAATTGTTTTTAAAGACAAGCCTGAACTGCAGCATTGGATCCAAGCCCTCCAGACTCCCAGCTCTGGGGAATTTTGGATATGGGTACTCTACATTGAACCAAAATGTGGTGAACTAGAAAATGTTTGAATTCTAGAATGGTGGGGACAAGTTTGAATATAACTCTGAATTCAGCTCTAAATGTTACAGCTTGGGTCCACTGCTAATTAAAAGTAGTTTCCCAAGCATTTTATGGTTTCTTGATTAACATCCAGGCAAGGGTCAAAGTCAGTGTCTCATTACCCCAACTCTGCTTGCGGAGATCAGCTTTATGTTGCAGGCTACTGACATAACACGTCTGAATTTAACCCTGTATATTTGTAACTCAAAATAAGTCTAATTTAATTACTTAATTACATAGGTGTTTGAACACACAAATGCAGTGCTAGCCAACCTACCAACTTCCAGGTCGGAAATTTGGGTCCCTGAATTGAAAAGGCTTAATCTAGTCAGACTGATTCTCAAGTCACATACTATGGTTTTTCAATCCACAACTTCACTCACTTGTTTGGAAGTACTCCAGATTTATACTAGTGTACAACAGATCAAAGTGAGGCTCAGTAATTTGATCTTATATTTTGGGACTGTATGCTCAAAATGGCCAACAATGTTGAAATGAGTCTTGGAAGGTTCAAAGATTCTCTTTTAAGGATTTTTTTTTTAAATTAAAAATAGGTCTGATTCTTCTCACACTGTCCCATGGTTTACACTGGCTCCAGTGGACTTCCAGTGACTTACTCATTCAAATCAGAGAAGGATAAAGTCCTCTGTAACTTCAAATCCCTTCAGTGCTGATAAGTTCTTTTCTGCTCTCATCCCCTCCCCCCCATCCTCCCTTTTTTCCATAGATATGGTTGTTAGTTCTCTCCAAGCTTCACTTTCTCATCCCTTGATTCTTTTGTTCCTCTCTCTCAGTGCAAAGACTGTCTGACCAGTCCCCAGCTCTGGCTCATGTGATCAGCTACATCTTCTATTTGTGCTGTAGAGCACCCATGAAGGAAATTCCATGACTATGGAGATATCTTCCTCTACAACTTTGTTCTATCTTCCTCCAGTTCTGTCATCTTCCTAACCAGGAAACACTCCTTCTCTGCCTCCATTGAATCTTCTGAACAAAATTCCCGCTGCATTTTTCGTCACCTTTTACTTCATCCTCAAATCCTCCCCATCTGCTTCCACTTGTCTCTCTCTGCACAGGATTCTGGCCTCTACACAGGATCTCACCAAAATCGTCACATGGGAAACTGACAAAATGGGGTGTGACCTTCTCTTCTTGCATGTGGGACAAGTTCTCTGTAATTCATCTACAAAGCCCTATATCAACATGTACACTGCCCTCCTTCATGTCCTCCTTAAGTTTACCTTTGCCATGACACCTACAAAATCTTGACAACAGCTGGGCAGATGGTATGTTGAAACCATTGCCCATGCTGCCAGGTACTGGCTCTTTGTTTCCTGGTGCTTTCCTCTCTTCCCGTCTGTCTCTTCCATCTATTTTTCCTTGCTTTAGACCAGGGGTCTCCAAACTATGGCCCATCAGCAGGTGGGTGGATTGTGGGTCTGGCCTGCTAGTAATTAAGTAAAAGCAGATTCGGCCCTAGGGTGAAAAAGTTTGGAGACCCCTATTTTAGACTGTGAGATTGTTCAGAAAGGGAGAACCTTTTGATTATGTATTTGGACAGCACCTTGCACAATGGGAATCTGGTTCAGGACTAGGGTGCTTAGGTGCTACCGTGCAGAGATCTGGCTTTACATGGATAATTGGAAAAATAATCAGAAATATATGAACAGTCTGTAGGTTTGGTTCACCATGGTGCTACTGCAGCAGAGTGCTGTTAATTTCAGTGGTGTTGTACCAGTGTCAATCCAGAGTAAAAGAGTGGTGAATCAGTCCCTTTGATCTTAGGTACTCCACCGTAAATCAGAAATACCACCACTCTGGTGTAATTGAGACTAGAATTTATCCCTCTGCTCAACAGTGAACAGTAATGCCTTTATTTTGGCAAGCCAGCACCATTCCACTCAGCAGGATGGAGAAAAACCGCATGCACGTGTACAGATCCTTGCCCCTCCTTTCTCTCTCCCCTCCCTTCCTGTGGCAGCTGGAGCACTTTCCAGACATCCCGCCTCCCCTGCCGACACAATCCATCAGCGCCCATCCAAATCAAATGCAGCTAATTGGAAAGTGATGACAGTACAGTCACTGTTGGATTTGCTCCCTCAGTTGTCTCCTTCAGCCCCTCACTAGAAAGCAACAGGTAAATGAGATCGATCACCTGATTCTAACACCCTTCCCCTCCCACCCTCCAAGCACACACGCACTCTTTCCCACACTGGAGCCAAATCTTGGCTGGAGATTGCACAAAATAGGCTTTCCAAAGACAGTGAGGAACTGCACAGGGCAACGTTTTTTTTTCTTTTTGTTAGAACAAAACTGCAAGCTGCAACTGCAGGCAACTCATTAAGGTCAGGGCCTCATGGCCATGGGTGGGAGAACAGAGCTTGCTTTTGGGAGATTGGATTACAGTTTGAGCCTATATTTTATGCTGAGATTTAGAAGGGATCCTTGACTTCTGTTTCACACGATAACACTGAAGTTTTCTTCCAAGTTTCTAGCCTCTTCTCCTGTTCTACCACTGGCAGCTGTCCCTGCTCTAAAGCTACCAATTATTTCCTTTAAGTGTCAGCAGCACACCAGACATGCAGAGATGTAACCTTTCCTCAAGTTGATGCTGTTAAACCATTACTTGAAACTGAAGTCGTGGTTGACAAGTGCTACTTCAGTCGCTAATAACTACCTCAGAAGTGCTAGTGGTGTCTTGGCTCTTAATGTTGTGGCCCTGGGCTTAAGGGAATGTCTTTACAGGTCATTTAAAACCATCCATCTGATCTGCAGCAAGATCAGTCAATCTCTCAGGCAAGTGCTATGGACCGCTTGCTGCAAGGTCCTCAATTTCTTTTTTCTCAGGGCTGTATCAGTGGCTGAACTTAGGCAGCTTTGGGTGTCAGAGCTGATGCTCAGATCCTGAATTTTAATAGTTGTCAGCAAGGAATTCCTAGGCATTAACTGCAGATTTGATGGGATCCTGCTGAGGTGGGCTTTTAACAGGACCGCAGTAGTAACACAGCATGACCCTCTCAAGCAAAGGAGACCCCCTGAAGTTTTAGTGTTCAGAGCAGCATGTACTCTGCCCCATTTAAGGAGCAACTAATGTCATAAGGGTGCAGAATAAGCTCTCTAAGACATGTCCCTACTTTGGCTCACCAGCTGAAGACTAAGATCCTTTCGTCTGCATTCCCACCTTCTTGGACTCTCTTCCTTCAGCCTAATTGCACTGCAGGTCCTGATGCCTAATGATCCAACAAAGGTTAAAACCATTCTCTTTATATTTTTGGCAGATTTAAAAGTGCAGGGTCACAGCACAGTTTTACTGTAGACTGGGATTTTTGAAGGAACTTAAGGAAGTGCCCAGATCCCATTGACACTCAGCAGGTATGGCTATATAAATTCCTTAGGCACAGGTGGAGATCCAAGCCCTGATGCCTGGGCCTTTAGAAAAGGAGCCACCCAGTTCACTCTTAAAGTAAATTCAGGCATCAGATAAAGAGCATAGACAGCGCTGAGCTGAAAAATTCAGATGCACATTTGGCTTTCTGAAAAGTTGTACAACTTTTTCAAAAGCTTGGTTCATATTGACATATTTAGGTTCCTAAACAATAGGCTCTAAACAAAATTACCTCTGAACAATCAGGCCACTTATATTTAGGACTGCATATAGAAATTCAGGTAATTAAATTTAGGCATCCAGGTTTGAAATGTTTGCCCATATTTATACATCACCTTTCAGCCTGAAAGATCCCAAAGTGCTTCATGTAACATGGCCCTCACCTTGCAATTCATTGTGAGTCAATGGGGCTTTGCTGAGGTGTAACAGTTTACCTTTGTGCTGTGAATTGCAGGATTGGGGATTATGAGAGCAGCCTTGGACCTATTAATCATGCAGGAGTCCTACTGAGCGTGGTGGAAGAATTGCCTGAGTAAGGCAGGAAGGGTCGCTCTTATCTATGCAACAATCACTTCACTGTCAGGTGAAGTGGAGCCACCTCTGGGGTGGGACACATCAGCTGTTTAGCAGGCCACATTAACACTATAGTTTAAGGCAGGGAAAGGAAATGGCACAGACCTGAATCTCTTGGAAGCAGCATGCAATTTTTTAGGCAAGCAGGATAATGTTTTTTATTTGACCCATATATATAACTTTCAGTATTGCAAGCTATTTGTATATATTAAACTTATAACACTTGCTGAGACTGTAAAGAATTGTTTGCATTTCACAGGCACAAAAATAAGAGACCAGACTCTACCCAGAAGCAGAGGAGAACAAGACTGGATTCTTATCTTGGTTACACTGGTGTAAATTTCTCAAAGATCAGAAGCCAGCCCTCATTACTTCCTGGCTTTAAGGTGAAAGCCCTCAGTCTTGCTGTGTACCCTTTTTGCCCTTCTGGTTGCACAAGGGTAGAACACTAGCTAGATTTTTCCCTTGTGTAGGAAATCTTCCCCTTTCCCTCTTTTTCCAAGCACCGATGGCATACAGAGGCTGTCCCAGGGATAAGAGGAGACATAGGTCAGAGCATCCTTCACTCTCAGCTAGTGGAATAGCTTCTTGGGCCAGATGCCTGCTCAAAATTGTGCCAGCAGCTAACCCAGTTCCCATCTGTATCGTGGTACAGAAAGCAAATAGACAGCCACTGTTATGTCTGAACAAAACTCTCAGAGCTAGCTTTTGGGCTCTGTATCTTGTATGTATATAAAAACACGTATCTGTGTCTCTATTTAAATATCTTTCATAAAAAGTGAATTAGGTTCATAATAATCCTTAAGTGGTCAGGACCTTATTGTTGCAGCTCATCTGTGGCAAAAAAAAAAAAAAAATGTGCACCCTTTTATTGGCTCCCAGCCTTCCATAAATACTGATGACATGTCTATAAAAACTGGAATCTCTTCAGTCAGGGGAAAGCCATTGTTATTTAAGATGGGGGGCAGTTTTGACACAATGCTTATTTAAAATTCATAAAAGAGAAAAAATGGCAATATAAATATGCATGTTCTTTCCAGGCAAGAGTTGAAAGTCTGAAAGCTCTTCTCCCTTTTCAAAGCATCAGCCGTTAAATGTTTTTTTAAGTTGTTTTTACATGAATTAAGAGGTTTGATTGAAGCGATGTCACTTACAAAACCACGCTTTTGTCTCCAGCTAATTTTGTGTTAGCAGCTCTTTTAAACTGCTAAATCTCGTTTTTAGTGTATGATGATTTTGTTTTGTGATGGTGCAAAACAGCTGCTACTTTTCTGATGAGTTGCTTGTTTTCCATTTTATGTCTCTGGCAAGATGTTGGGCTACATCATGGCCCGGTCTGACAGGCAGCTGAAGAGGAATGCAGACATAAAAATCAACAGAAAAACAAACCATGGGACCAAGTGGGGCTGCTGCAAAGAAATCCAGAGTGCACAGCACACCCTCCGCCAAAATAGGTGATTGAAAGGTCTGATGACACATACATCAGTTTTACCCTGGGGTAACTTCAGTGACATCGCTGGATTAAAAAAACAAAAAGGAGTTCTGTGGCACTTAAAGACTAAGAGATTTATTTTTCTCATGAGCTTTCGTGGGAGAAAATCCCACTTCATCATCTGATGAAGTGGGATTTTCTCCCACGAAAGCTCATGCGAAAAATAAATCTCTTAGTCTTTAAGTGCCTGCATGACTCCTCGTTGCTTTTTTTTTTGCTGGACTAGACTAACATGGCTATCCCTTTGGAAATTAAAAAAAAAAAAATCACTGGATTAACAGGACAGCAGGCACACACAGTGCTGAATTAAAGAATTTTGGCACCCTGAGCACTATAGAAATTGGGGCTGCCCCCCAACCTTCACTCAAATTTGGCCTGGTTGCCCCCTCTCCTGACGGAGAGTCCAGACAGCTCCGCTTTAGCTTTCCTTCAGCTGCTGCCAGCTCCATGGGGTCCAAATAGGGACCATTCAGCAAAATGCTCCAGCTGCATATATGTCTTCACCCCACACGCAGACCCTGCATGCCACTTCCACCTCACACATTGCAACAATCCATCCTGACAGCTTCCCTTCCCCACACATACTAGCAGCCCTGAGATATGTGCTGCTGCCCATTGCCCTCAGCTTCCAAAATCTCCAGCATCCTCTAACATCGTCCTCATTACCCTCCCACCCGCAGCTCCCCAACAACCTGTCCCCAGAGCTTTAACCTCTGCTCCTACCCTGACTCTGCTTCTGTCCCTGGCTGCCCAGATGCTCTGCTCACTCCCATCACATGCCACACAGGTACGTGGTTTGGCCCAAATGTCACTCACTCAAATTTGATCTATTTCTACCTCTTCCACCCTCCCCAGTCATGATGGAGGGGTGATAGATAAGCTAACCTGAATGGCATGGTGAATCCACACAGCACCACTCACATTCAGTTTTGGTTGTCACCCTCCCTTCTCCCCAACACCTGTGATAAAGGAGCGGCTGGGCCAAATTAGAGTGAGTGGCATTGCAAGCTGCCACACGACGCCACTCAGGTTTGGCCTGTAGTAATGCTATACTCGCTAGTCCCATGGTCAGAAGCTCACCTGAGATGGGTGGGCCTCTGCCAATGCACATTGGTTCATCAGACTTGGACAGCCAAGATTAGCAGTTACCCCTTGCGTTCCTGTTCAGAGATCCCACAGCCACCCCGGTTGGTGCAGGAGGGAGGGCTGAATTGGTGTTGCCATTCCCAGACCAGGCTGCTGCTCCAAAAACAATGGGAGAAAACTGAGTCAGAAAAGTTGCTCCTGACCCAGGCTTGCCTGCTCCTGGCTTGGGATGGGGCGAAGCAGGCAAAGCCACTCCTGAATGTTCAGTGGCCTGGTATGTCCTGGTGTGTAAAACCTTCTTCCCATCGCCTGGCTCAAACTTCATGAAATGTCAGATAAGCAGGGCCCTGGGGGGGTGAATGGCATAGAGATTGTGTTCAGAGTATCACTCTGGAACACTTTGGTCCATTTATTCCAGTATTTTACTTCCAGCAAAGGACTATGGTGACATTGCAGAGGAAAGTGAACCAACTAGCTAATGTCCCTTTCTGTGATGTACCTGACCAGTGGTCCTGTACTTTGCCATGCAGGCCTAGGCTATGGATGGTCCTTCCCCTTGCTATCTGGTAGCCTGTTTATGCCAGAGGGATGAGTCTTGAGGTCCTTATAACATTTTAATCTCTATTAAATGACTACTTTGATCTTCTACAATCCTTTGTTGTTGTTGTTATTGATTTATATTAATGTACCACCTAGGAGACCCAGTGATGGGCCAGAGCTTGTGCTAGTTAGTGGAATAGCCATCCTCAGAGGTTTTGAAGGTGTGGTTTGATGAAGCCCTGGCTGGGATGGTTTAGTTCAGTGTTTTTCAAACCATGGGACTGGACCCAGTACTGGGTTACAATGCCACCTGCCTCCACCTCTGCATTGCTGAAAGATGTAAATGTTGGGTTGTAGGCATTAATGATTTTTTTCCCTGTGCCCTGAGGAAAGAAGTTTGAAAACTGATACAGCTGGAGTTTGTCCTACTTGGTTGGACCAGTTAGCCTCCTGAGTTCCCTTCCAACTCTAATCAGTTATGATACCGAGTCTGTATAAACAAAGCAGAAAAAGACAGTCGCTACCCCACAATTCAATAGGCAGGGAAACTTTCCCACTGTACGGAGGGAAACTGGAGCACAGTGCCTAAAAGCCAACCTTTCAAATTCAGGTATCTCAGCTAGGTATCTAAAGCTACACATAGCAATCTAATCACATAGCCTTATGTTCAGAGGTGCTGCATACCTGCAATAAATAGAGTTTTGACATCAAGAGGGCTTCCCATTGATATTGTTTTACTTTCTTCAGAGAGAGAAATCTAAACGCTTTCTTTTGGGCTGCCCTATCCTCTGTATAGGTTGATGTTTTGTCCCACGTGTTAAATAAAAAATTAAACGAGGCAACGCACCCGGCTTTGAGAAGGGAAGTTTTAAAAAAAGGTCAATAGAGCGTTCTTCCCAACAATAACCAAAACTAAATTAGCACATTTAGAATCTGAGAGAGAGATCAGAAACAGCCAGTCTGACTGATTTTCCCAATTTCCCTTTTTTTCCTTTCACTCCACCCCGCCTTGTAATAACATGTCGTCTTCTCCAGAAGCTATACAAGCCATTGAACAGCAGTGGTCTAAACTATTACAGAGATCTTAAACTGCTGGATTGTTACAAGCTAAAATTGATTGCCACTGAGCTTGTGAACCAGAGAACTAGAACGTGCATAAAGCAAAACGGGGAAGGAGATCATGTTGCTAAGGATTTTGCGTATTATTCTGTCCCCCTCCTTTCTCCCCCCCCCATCTTCCAGATGCAATATCAACTGTTGCACACTCCAGGCAATCTTGTCTTAATGATTTTTGCATCTCCTACATAACTATTGGACAGTTTTAAAGGTGTCTCAAACATCAAAGGTACCCTCTTTTTGTCTTCTACTTTGCAAATGCCATGCCATTGCTGTAGCCAAATATGTAGAAAATCATTTAATGGGAAAACTGGTGTAATTGATAGGTGGACACTTATTCCTCATCACCACACAAAAGAAAAGAAAAGAAAAGACTTTGCTGAGGAAGAAAACAGGATTTGGATTGGGAATGAAATGGTTAAACTAATAAGTACTAAGCATTAACAAATTTCTCATCTCTCAACATTTCCAATTCTTCCAAACCTCTAGCTACCGCTCTAGCACTTTCCAAGGCAGATGGGTCACTGGGGATGAGTCCAAAGGTAAGGTGCTACAGCTCTATGGATACGGGCTGCCTTAAATAAAAGCTGTGGGTCCCCTTACTGTGTCTTTGTTCATGGTGGGACAGCCTCTCCTAGCTCTCTGGTCTGGAGTCACAGAAATGTAGGGCTAAAGGGACCTGAGGAAGTCAGTCATCTTGTCCTGTTCCCTGTGTTGAGGCAGGACCAACTAAACATAGATCATCCATGTTTTTAAAAAACTGAAATGAGTGAGATACCACAACCTCCTTGGAAACCTAATCTGTACCCTTCTCATTAGAAGGTATGTTATGCCTTTGGGGGCAGAAGATCTGGGCTGTCACAGATTCATGCTTTGGTGAGATTTGGGCCATGAGGTGCACTTCTTATTAACATGCAAGGCAAAGATGAAGCCAGAGGAGAGTGCTTGAATGTCTGAATGGCTGGTGCTATTAGAGAGCTGACACCCAGTTACCACAAGCAAGGCTCCCTCAGGCTGGAGGAACAAGGAAACTCTTGGTCCTGGGTACCCTAAGAACTGCCCACTCATCTTATAGTAATTTCATCAGACCATATTTCCCTTCTTTGCTCATGAGAATGTCATGGGGGACAATGCCAACTAAAATCAAGATAAGCCATGTCTTTCCCCTATCCACTAGCCCAGCAACCCTGTCCAACAAGGAAAACAAGGCTGCTTTTCCATGATTTGTTCATGACAAATCTACACTAGCTATTTCTTATAACATTACTGTCTTCTGGCAATTAAAAACTGATTGGTTAATAATTTGTTCCAGCATCTTTCAGAGGTATTGAAGTAAGACTGACTGGTCTAGAATTCCCAGGATCTTCACTGCTCCATTTGTTAATTATAGTTACCGTATTTGTCCTTCTCCTCACTGGTCCTGTATGACTCTATTAAGATACTTGCTAACTGTTCCAAGATTGCTTTATCTAGTTCCTTAAGTATCTTAGGATGAATTTCATAAGGTCCTCCCAATGTGAATATATCTAACTTACCTAAATATTCTTTAACTTGTTCTTCTCCTATTGTGGTTTGCACTCCTTCCCCCGTGTTGTTAGGATTAATTGTGTTGAGCATCTGGTCACCCTTAAACTTTTTAGTACAGACTGAAGCAAAATGGGCATTTTGCATATCCTTCTTGATGCCACCAGCTATTAGCTCTCCTTTCCCACTAAACAGAGGACCTGTACATGCTTTATCTTTCTCTTGCTCCTGACATATTTAAAGACCCTTTTCTTATTACCTTTTATGTCCCTTGCTAACTGTAATGTATTCTGTATCTTAGCTTGTCTGATTTTGTCCCTATGTGTTTGTGCTGTTCTTTTTTAATTTTGTTTAGCAATTCAGCCATGCTTCCACTTTGTAGAATTGTAGAATATCTTTTTATTTTCAAGACCTTAAAGAGCTCCTAATGGCCTCGTGGCTTCTTATGATTCTTTCTAGCTTTCCTTTGCATCACAGTTGTTGACAGTTGTGTATTCAATATTATATCCTTGAGAAACTGCTAGCTCTCCTGAATGCCTTTATTTCTTACATTTTCTTCTGATGTGACCTTACCTACCAGCTCTGTAAGTTTGTTAAACTCTGCTTTTTTTGAAGCCAGTTGTCATTCTGCTGTACTCATTCCTTTCTTTTGTGAGAATTGTGAAATCCATCATTTCATGTTCACTTTCAACCAGACTGTCCTCCGTCTTCAAATTCACAAGCAATTCACAAAATCTTGGAACATAAGGGTTGGAAGGGATTGCAGGAAGTCATCTAATCCAATCCCCCCCCCACCCAAAACAAGACCGACCCCAAGTAAACTGTATCCATTCCTTCTTGTCAGTCAAAGTCAAATCTAAAATAGCTGTCTCCCTGGTTACATCTTCCATTTTCTGACAGAGAAAGTTGGACCCAAAACACTTTAAGTACTTATTGGAAATTTTGTGGTTTGACATATTTCTTCCTCAGCAGCTCCATACTCAGATCTGAAACTACATCTAGTCTGCTTGTCTCTGAACCCACTATTGCCTTCCACTGAGGGGGCTGTCTTATCATTTGCCCAGCAAAATGCTCGGGAAGTAGCAGTTTTCCACCTTGGCAGTTTCCTCAGAGTAGACCTTCCATCACTGAGAGCCTCCTCCTATGCTTTTAAAAGCTGACATTTACTGTCTGATGAATCTGAGCTCTCCACGCACTATTTGATCTTTTATCTCCATCCTGATGCTGCTGGCACTGGAAGCAATTCAGGAATTTTAATTTAAAATAGTATATTTCTATAATTGGTCAGGTGCAATTTGAATAATTTTTGCTTTTAGGGCAAAGGAATTTTATTGCTTTGTGGCCTCAAACAGGTGTGTAAGCAGTTTTTGATGTATGATTCTTCCATAGTTGCATGGAATTTTATTGACTTCTGCCTAAACAGCAGCTTTTAAGGAAACAGCATTTGTAATCAATGGAGATGGATGCAATACACTGTGTGTGGGACTGTGACAGCAATTTATTAGGCAAAACTAGAAGGTAAAGGCCTAATTTTAGTTCTCTTCTGTATCTTGACTACTGACGGCTGTGGGATCCCACAGAGAGTGAAAGAATTCATCACCAATTCAGTGAGAATTATAGATAGAATATTGCATATTTATTTAACTATCCCCAGAAATCTGTTGTCAGCCTTGTTGTAATAATCAAAACCACATAAAGGAAATTGCATTGTATAAAACAGATTCCAAACATTGTAAATCTTTAGAGATTGTCCTTGAGTTTGTTCAGTGCCTAGTGGAATGGGGTCCTTAGTCCATGACTGGGATTCCTAGACACCTTTATAAGAGAAATACTACTACTAATAAAGGGGTCCCATCTTGCTGATTTCTAATACAGCTGATTGAGACAGGCAAAAGATGTACAAATCTATGTCAGATCATGAAATCCTACCATGAATTTGGAATAGCATAAAAACTGGCCAATTTGTCAAATGTTGTTAATTGAATAGGTGTCTTTATTCCCATATGGGATCTAGTTTTTAGTTCCAGGTCAATAGGCCCTCAAATGTTATGAATTACAATACACATGGCAGTTGATACTTTTCAAAAGGCTTGATGATCAATTCAGATACAAATCTGACATAAGGAGGTTTGAAAGAATCCAGATCAGATCAATGAAAAAGATAAAGTCTTGATTTAATGCAATGACACTGTGCTATCTCTGTGCTTTTCATCTCCGTCTCAGAAATGTTGTAGGATCCACAAGAAGGCACCAGGCATTCTGTGAATTGCAGGAAGTGGACAGAATGTCCTAAAGATTTTCATTAAGGCAAATATTGTACTAGTTTAAAATTCAGGAGTGACAGCTTTTCATATTAAAAACCATCTGTTTAACCACAAGATAATGAGAACACAGGCCAAAGCAATACAAGAGTCTCCCTGCTGTCCCTAAACTCAGGAGTCCAGTTGTAAGGAGAAGACAGCAGCTCAGTCTCCATACTTTATTCCTCTTTGACTGGCATCAACTGTGATGATGATATCTATGAGGTTTATTCCACACAGGCTTTCTTAATATCTATCAGCTAAGAATGACTTGAGTTCTTGTGACTAAAAGCCCATACTAAATTTGAACCACAGATATACAAATGAAAGGGTTTGTAACCCATTAATGGTCCTAAACCTTCTAGCAGAATCTCTGCTTGCCACACACAGGCTGACTTCCGCAACTTGTTCCTTTCTCTAAACTCTTCTGTACTTGAGTATTCCTGTATATTCTTTTTTTCCCCCTGACAGTTGCTTTTTACTGCACCTGCCAATATCATCTCCTTTCTTTGATTCACACTGCTGTGCAGCTTAATGCATGTGATCTCCATGCCAAGATGTTATTTAATTTCTCTATAAAGTTTGTAGGCTCTGGAATGAAGAGAACAACAAAGAAGAGCAGATAAGATGGGGAGCAAAGTAGGGGACTTGAATTTATGTTGCCTCTCACTTCATGTATCAAAGTTGTCTCAGAAAGTGGAGGGAGTGTCAACGTGAGTGGGGTGGAGATGGCAGCAGGGGGGTTCATAGATGACAGGTTGCTGAATCAGGAACTCTGACACTTGTGAAGAATTCTGTCAGGAACATTAAGTATCCAAAAGTGATAAAGCTTCAATTTGCTAGTCCATTAGACTAATTACTGCAATAATTAAGTAACTACTTGATTAGAACTAATGGGTACCTAATTATCCAGGAGAAGAGTATCAGGTGGCAATTATCAGGTGGCAATTAATAGACTGGAGTTAATGTCTTAGCTCTGTCTTTGTATGAATTCATAAGCAAAGTAAAGAAAACAAACAATAACTTATTAATATTTATTGGTGCCACAATGTTTTTCAGCTTGTTTCATTTACACAGAACCAATTAGCAGCAAGACAGTTAGTGTGGCAAAGACATAAAGTGAATGAAGCAGGAGTTTGATTTTTAAAGGTGCAGGATCACATTATCAGTTATAAGCAAAAATGAACAAGTATCCATGAGGGACATGGTACTGGTGCTACAAATACAGCCACAGAAGAAATCAGAGTAAATGAGCAGGAAGACAATGCCTATCTTAATGGCGTAAGGTCTTTTCAACTTATGTTTTTGAGGTGGGGGGGGGTCTTCATACAAGGTCCAGTGCCTCAAAGAATTAGGCAATCCTTCTTTAAGGATCTGAGCCCAATTCCTTTTGTGTCAGTAGGAAGAGAGAACGTCTTATGAACACAGGTACCCATGTTTTTTCAGTCCTGGGAGGTGGGAGATCCTGCCCAATAACTTCAGGTCCCTTACTCCAGTCACTCCTTAATTTTTTAGCCATAATGAAACAGCTTCAACAGGAGATACTGATAAGAAAATCCCATTGTTTATGGTTAGCTCAAATTCTTGAGAAGTAGGACCTCCCTCTTTCATATCCCTCCTTCCTGTCTGCCAGAACCTGGGTCCGGCACATCCTGAGCAAGAGTGCTAACTTCTGAACTAAAAGTAATAAGTGGCCACAGCCATCTTCTCCTTTCCTACTATTTTGTGGAATAAAACAAGTGGTAAACTCATTCCTATAAGAGGAGGCGTAGGGTTCCAAGGTTGAATGTTCCTGTTTGTTAATTGCATGCAAAAATAGCCACCTCTGCCTTCATTCAGACCAAACTAAAGCACCTATTGTCGTGAGAGGAGAGCACACATCTCTCTCAGTGGCATGTCTTATTGGTTACCTTAGGTGGCTTCCCATCTAGCATGTTGGCTTTTGTAGATCATCTTCCAAAGCTCCTATCTCTCCCCATTCACTGTGCAGGGATCAGAGGGATCCAGCTTGGAATTGCAAATTAACATGTTGCTGAAGTGATTTTTGTAGGTTCCTAAAAGTCGGGTGCTGTGCCCATGTCCCTTCAGGGATCCCATCGCGTGTGTAAACCATCACTGCCTCTTGGAAGTCAGTTGAACTACACTGATTTACATCAGTAAGGAGATGGCCCAGAGCCTTCTTTTTATTTGCTCCCCTGATTTAAAAGCTTTTAAAAGATCTAAATAAAAATGAAAAGTCTCCAGGAATTCTTTCCACACGTATCTTTATGCACCTTATTGTCATTACTCTTAAATAAGACCATGGACCTACTACTACAACATCAAACTTGGGAGGTTTTTGTCCTACCAACATCTGTAGGATAGTTCTTTTGTGAAAGGATTACTCATACAAGTAAGGGCCTACATGGCTGGATATAAAATTAAGAGGCAACTGCTTACAGAAAAGAGAGTAATCTCTGGGTGCTATTTTAATGTATTCATATTATAAAATTGCATTGTTAACAGTGTAGGGTCCATTTTCAGTTGGTGGAAACTGGTGTAGCTCAGCTGAATGCAGAGAAGTTACACTGATTTACATCAACTGAGGATCTAGCCTATAGTACAGAAAAAAGCTCTCTCTTCAAGTTTTTTTTTTTAATCATTTACCATCTGGCATAAATGAAATGTGTTTTAATCACATTTTAGCCCATGCACTCACACACATGCAGATACCATAATCTCAGTATGGAATGATGAATGGAGATAAATCTAAAATTTATAGAACATGAACATTTGCATAAACTGCAATATCCAAACATATAGGCTGTTAAGTAACAATTGTCAGAAAGCGTATAAAAAATTCAACTTTGTTTCATGAAAGGAGCCCAAATTCCTAACATGATTAAGATAATATATCATTTGCTCCTTTCTTATTAAAGGCGTAATTGTTGTTAGACACAGGAGCGGCATTAACTCTAATCTGGTTTTATATATGTACAAATAGGAGGAGAGGTGAATGTGAAAATTGATGCTTTTGGTGATCCATAGACATTTTATTAATGTTTGAATAATAACTGCCTGGAGGGTCTGTTATAAATTAAAGGGACGAATTGAGATATAAATTTTTATGAGGACTAGTTATACATTTCCATTATGTGTTTAAAAATGAAGGAATTACTGTGAACACTGCAGAACTCACATTTATTTGAGGTGATTTGGATGGGAAGGAAGGTGCAATGCGAGAAGCCGCATGCCAGATGTAAGAAAGATGTATCTGTCCCTTTGAAAAGATATATCATATGTCATGCATGAACTCTGTTCTACAGGAGACTTCTTTCTGCAGCTGATTTCAGTGATTATTTATTTGACAAACAGCAAGTGATGATATATCAGCGAGTTTTAAACCACTTAGAGTGGAATTCTTATTGCTAAATCATAGAAGAGTTCTCAACACTTGGTCATTGCCAAGCTACAGTTGAGGAACCTGGTTATCTTTTTGTACTTATTTCCCCTTATCCCTCTCTTCCTGGATACACATTTCTTAATTTGCAGAGAGCCAAAGCTGAGTTCATTGCTTCACTTTTCTTTTTTCTTCTGTTGTGTATGTTTGTGTGAATATAATACCCAGCTGAGGAAAGGACTTAGTTGAGCATTGGAGATATGAAACTCTGGTAACACTGTTTCCAAAAGACAGATAAGGTGCCCTACAGAGAGTGTTTAAAAGCTTCAGTGGAAAATAATTCCAGTAGTAGTTTTGAATCTCAGCAATTGTTTTGGCTCTGGGGTGGTCCTAATGCCCATGAAGCTGGGCTCTTGTCTGCAAGAACCAGACCCTTTGGTTAGGAGATTCCTGCCCAAGCAGATTGATTGTTGTTGTGTCTTACTCCGCTTTAGTCCTTGTCATTTTGGCTCAATGGGCTGGGCCTCCCAGAAGCTCAGGTTTTGTCCTTTAAGTTGGAACTCAGAACTGGTGCCTCTAGCAGTACTTTAGCTAAACCCCTTCTCCCAAATCTGCCACACAAACCTTGCTGAGTCCTAAGCTGTCTCTGTCTTCTTCATCCCCCTAACCAGATTTCCCAAAGGCTTTCTCCCGGTACTTCCTTTCCAGGCTGTTTTCATGGGCTCTTCCTTACTGCTCTTTGCTGAACACAGTCCTTCCTTCGCTGAGTTAGGCTCCTGAAGTCTTTTATTCCTCGGGCTCATAGAACTACCTGTATCTCTCTTCAACCTCCTTGTACTCTTCCAGATGGCACCCTCCTATAGCAACTGTCTGAGCAATTGGGAGGGAAGCTACTCATGAAAATATCTGCTGTCTGACACAAAAGCTTCCTCAGCTTTGCCGCCACTGGAGAGACAGCCATGATCCTTTCCAGACCCTCAACAATATTGGACTACTGACTGATTAATTAGGAAATACAATTTCAGTCATCCGTATGTCAGAGTTGCACAGTTGTGTGTATGTCTCCATGGAGCCTTTAGTACCTCATTACCTGCTAGTTTCTTTTGTTAGCCTCTTGTAGGGACCCCTTAGAAAGGAAGTTTTGTGCAGCAAATATACTATAGAGAGCACCAATCTACTATAGACCTTAAAAGATGGCAAAACTGGCTGCAAAATTCCACCAGGGCTTATGTTACTACTCAGCAAATCCAAAACTTTTTGTAGTCAAAGCCAAAATTTCAGTTAACTTAGCAGGGCCAGGATTTCAGCAAACATGCATAAAATTGTCCCTGAAGTGATAAAGAAGTCTTGAACCATCCTCACTCAAAATGGCCCAATGCTGTTTTTCAAAATTTGACTGATGTTGCTATTTTCTATCAACTACTTTCTTCAGTGAGTTAATACATAATAACATAAGAATGGCTATAGTGAGTAGATTAGATCAATGGTCCATCTAGTCAGTGGCCTGTCTTCCAACAGTGGCCAATGCCTGGTGCTTCAGAGGGAATGAACAGAAGTAAATAACACATCCTTATTTACTTTCTCCCCACCAGGCATGACTTTATACACCTCTATCAGATTTCCCTTTTAGTCATCTTTTTTTCCAACCTGAAAAGTCCCTCTCTTATTAAGCTCTCCTCATATGGAAGATTTTTCAAACCCCTATTCATTTTTCTCAGCCTTTTCTGTAACTTTTCCAATTCTAATACATATCTTTTTTGAGCTGAGGTGACCAGCTCTGCATGCAGTATTCCATGTATTTAATATTCCGACCAGCTCTATTTTGACAATGAAATATATTGTTATATATAATATTACAAGATATTTCCAATTTATGTATTAGCTCATGTTAAAAAAGCATTGTTGCATGATATGTCATTTATTATTTTAAGAAATATTATGTGATTCTGTAACTAAAAGCAGTATTGAAACATATTTGCACAATGGGGCAGAGTTAAGGTTGCAGATGTAGACCTCCTTGTCATTTCCTGATTTAGGTTGTTTTTCCCATGCTACTTTAACAGTTGTCTTATTATGTTCTTTTCATTAGACTATATGCATACCAGAAGAAAATAACACTTTGTGAATACAGGCTGCAGCTCTGGCTTCCCTTGCTTCTAACACAAAACAGCAGAATTCAAGACTACATACATCAGATGTTTTCAGCAAAGTAGCAGTCACAGCAGCAAATCATAGACATTTGTCATTCCTTAGAGCTGTCTGACAGTTCTGACAATTCATTAGGCTGGGCTGAAAAGAGGTTTAGAAAGCAAAGGAGGGATCACAGGTAGTGGAGTTGCTTTTGCATGATCCAGTAATGGCTGATTTGTATCGTTTTTGGTGATGGATACACTGTTCAGATTAAACGCAGCAGGAATTCTTTTCTTTTCTTTTCTCCCAATGAGGGCTCCCTGCATATTTGAGGCTAGCCTTTGCACCACAAGTGACTTTGTTGCAGGAGGCACATGCCAGGGAAATTCTTACTTGTGACTATTCACCGTTGGGAGTCACCAGGACTAAACAAATGGAGTCATTACTTGCTTTTCAATTTCCACCTACAGAGACTTTTATTTTTAACCCTGTTTGAGTCGTAGTCTTTGCATGAGTTTATTTATTATATTTATGTTGGAGACGTGGCATATCCTGCAATAAACAGGAGAGTTCTTCAGGCAGAATCATTGCTACTCCTGTTTATACAAAACAAGCACAATCCTTTGTTCTTTGGGAGGTGCCTCCGCTATGCTGCTTTCTGCCAGTTGCTGATTATTTTTGAGTGTCATAAAGAACAAAATTTGGACTTGGCGGCAAACCCTTTGTAATAAGCTCATTATTCAGCCCGATTCACATGGGAAATATGTCATCTTCACCTAGAATATATGTACCTTTTTTCAGGTCAATGAATTGTCTCAAACTTTGTCACCATGTGAAAGTCTCTGGGCCATGACCTTAGCTAGTGTAAATTAACATAGTTTGCTTGGCTTCATGGAGCACCCCAGAACTTGGGCTTGTGCTGCTCTAAAAGACCACAGCCATCAAGGAGTTCACTTTGCCCTTGTAAGGCTGTACACAACTCAATGCCACTGGGGTCTGTGTAATCTGTGATTAATCCTGAATTTAGAGTATTTAATGTAGGTGCTAGGAGAAAAATACCTACTACTATCGTCTCTGAATCATATAAACACTCTTTAGCTTTAAAAGATATCAATAAACATTTTAAATGTTTTCTTTGTTACTAAATGTATGAAGAGATCTCATAGACTCCCAGTAAGTCCTTGTGTATCATCCCATTTCTCCTTTCTACATTTTTTTCCTCAGAGGTCCAAAGTGTCCTCATAACTTACTAACTTCCTTTCCATCTGGGATAAGACTACTTCCTTGACTGGGCAATGTTGCACCCAACTTGACTTTCCAGGGCAAGATGATTTTCCTTCTAGCCTCTGCTGTACCAGGACTTGAACTTGGGTTTCCTCCGAGGCCATTCAGAACCCACCTGGAAAGAGATTGGACAGTTCATACTTTTAATTACCTGTATCTCTCTCTCTTTCTCTTTATTTCTTTCTACTAACACTTTGGAAGCCTAAAAGGGATGTCACTTTCTTCCTTGTGGAAATAAATGTATTTCTGACATCACAGGCACATGACATGTTGCCATTCCAATGTGGTGCTCTGTGCTGGGCTTTGGCCTTGTATTATGTATGGTAGGCTTATTTGTGAGTGTTGGGTTGTGCACGCTGTTGTGCGACTCTAAGATTGTCCACATGTGATTAGCAGCACACACTGTTGCACGACTGTATGATTTTCTTCAAAAGTTCTAGGCTGTGCTCACTGGTTTGTTATTGTAGGGATGCCCATGAAAGCACACTGAGTTATGACTTTGAAAATAATTCTAAGGGTGAAAAAAAGAAGAAAACTGATATAAGTCAGATTTTTCACCTTCTGACCCTAACTGGCCCTTTAAATTCAGTAGCAAACATTAGAAAGAAAGAGGTCAAACTCAGCGCCCCATTGAAAAGAAAGCAACACAGATATGAACAATGGGAACTTGTCATCTTATCACCCTAATTGAAGTCATTCTGCAATGTATGACAGTCCATCATATTTTCTGCCATACATGATGTGTAACGAGCGAGCTCATGAACCCAGAGAAAAGCCTCTTCTTTTTTATGGCTTTATTTGATCATTTTCATAAAAACTTCCTTTAGTCAATAGTAAGGGGTTTATTAGTCCCATTAAAACTTTACCCATTCATTTAACACAGTGATTTATAAGATTTACTCACAAAGACATCCCCATTACTTCCAGGCAGTTTGAGTGTTTTATCATGTGATCACCTAGAGAAATAAGTACTTAATTCTACAGGTGAAGGATAAGCAAAAGAAAGGAGATTTTGTTGTCAGTGAGTCAGAAGTAAAAATATTTCAGGGCAAATTTTCAGCAGACTTCTTCTTTCTCCTTTTTTTAAAAGACTTTTCTGGTGGGAAGTGAAATTTGTCAATGAGTGGAATTTAATTAGGGTATTTTTTGTTGTTGTCTTAATTAAAAAACATGGAATTTGGCAAAATTTCCCTCTGTGTCCTACTCACGAATGTTTCTCGAAAATATCAGCTTTCATACGCAAATATTCTTGAAGCAAAATTGGTGGCTTCTTTTGAACACAACTAGTGCCTCCAACTCCATCTGCTTTTCCTACAACACGCCTACTCATTATCTAGCTTATTTGCCTTTATTTTATTTTTTTAAATGAACACAAATTAAGCTATTTAATCAAATATGTACATGATTACATTGCATTTTCTCATAAGAGTTATACACCCAAGGAAATCATTAATCATTGATAACAACACTATGTTAAAATTAGACATTTTGAAGTCTTTTTTCCTTTCTCTTTCTTTTAAACATAATATCCTGTGTAGCACTAATTTCACCTCTCTGATCACTTGAATAAATCAGAATTGTTTTACATCAAATTGTTCATTTGTCTGGAGCACTGGCAATTGATATTTTCTGTTTAGGCTTGGTCTCAGTGGAATAATAATATAGGATTTAGGAATAAAAATTGGCATGCATCACTCTACTTTTTTCTTCTTGAGCAGAATGTCACCATGCATGTCCATTGGCAAACAGCATAAGCAGGAGTGTCACAGTGCAGGACAATCTAGAAGTTGACGGGTAGTTCCAGGCACAGCAATGATGAGCTCAAATTCCCCTAAATCTGCCTTGTTTCCTGATCTTTTAATCATATTCGACTTCACCGCAGCTACTGCACAAGCTGCTCTGACAATATATGACAGCATATGACAGCAAAATATTTTGATTTTTGACCATTTGATGCTATTTCAGATATCCTCCTACCCCAACAGCATCTGTGAAATCTACCAAATTATTTTAGAGGAGGTTTTTAAATGTGCACAGTTGAATCAAAGGTTTTGACTGGATTTTTTGGTTTGGTTTGGTTCATTTGTTTGTAGTGGAACCCAAACAGAAAACCTGGAAAGTGATCTAAACCCTTTGAGGTTAACATCTCATGAAAGCACAATGATGACCCAGAAGGCCATTATTAAAAGGCGGCCAACCTAACTCAAAAAGGATCTCTGTGTGAAGCAAGAGTCAAAAGAAACAACGCACAGGGGCTGTTTGTGGTCCCACAGGGGGATGTGTTACATCCCTTGTCTTTGTCTCTCCAAATTTTTTCTGAACTGCTTCTAAGTGGCATTCTTGGAAGAGGGAAAAACAAAACAAAAACAAAACAAAACAAAACAAAAAACAGCAACTGAGAGCATCTTATCAATCTTTCCCCTACAATCTGTTTTTGTATTCATCTCACATGGTCTCACAGTGTCTTAGGGAAATGCTCCTAGCAAAGATAAAACAAGTAAAGGAAGGGAAAAAGAGACAAACAAACAACTGAAACAAAAAATACCCTAAACTTTTCAATTAACAACTCCTCTGTGGATCATGTGCATGATTACAGTAAAGTTAAAAGCACCCTGTTTGCTAACACTGAATTCCTGCTTTTAAAAATCAAGCTTCCTTTGATCTTCTGGATTGAGATGATCTGGAAAGGAAACCGCTGTTGCCTTGCAGAAAATCTGGAAAGGGTCCCAGGCTCAGCTTTGCCTGGAAAGCTTCAAACATACAAGAACTTTCACCTTAGGACAGATTGCAAGGGTTTTCTCTGTTCCTAGTTCATTGCTAGAATTCATGCCCCTTTATTCTTTGGTCCACCACAGCCTGGATTCTTAATTATTCTGGCATGCTGAAAGGTCCATCTTTTTTATCTTCTTTAGGGAGAGGATAGTTTGGGAGGCGGAGGTGTTTTGTCATTATTCTTGCTGTTGGAAGGGGGCAGGGAAGGTTTACACTTGGACAGCGTATAAGTTACATGTTGAAATATGGCTGTCAGCTTAAGTTGGTACTGAGACTGGGACTCACCACGATTACATGCACAGATAGAGAAGACTGTTTGTCTGTCCTGTGCTTAGCATGGTGGTATCTGGGGGGTGCCTCACACCAGGCTCTGGAAATGAGGTGCATAATACCTGGGTGAGCTGGCAGTCATGCCAGTGAGGAAGCACATTTTCCATCTAAGGAGGGGTTTTGTTACCTTTTCTACTCCTGCCAGATTATCCGCTCTATAGCTCTTTGCTGCCAACCTGATAAACAGCTACTTATTTGCTGCTCTTTTTGCTCCATGACCCTCCTCCATATATTCACATGCACAACTTAATGTCTGTACCATAACCCACCATACCTTGTCATTTTGGGTAACCTCCCCATATGCAGAAGAAAAGGCTAATGGGTCCCATTTCTATTCTTGGTTGGCCCTCCCAGTTGCAGCTACTTTGTGACAATGAGCTAGCACAACACAGCCAGAAGCCTTATGGATCTAGAAGATTCCCTGATATATTGGGGGACCCTAAAGTGATGGGAGGCCATCATGGTGGCTCATATGCCATACTCTTCTTGGCCTGTACTGTAGGAGATATGACTAGGCAAAGAGGATATGGTAAGGAAGCTGCTGTATCTGGCTTTTCCTGGCTTCTAAAAGAGCCATTTATTACAGTGGGCGGCTTAGGTGCAAGACAGAGCAGTCCACAGTGTCCCCAGATGACCCACAAACTGTTTCAACATTTCCAGGTTGGTTAGAAAAAGCAGTTACCTTTTCCCCCTGAGCTCCCAAAGGTTCTGTGCTGAAGACAGTCTGGCTAGATCTGAGAATTGGGCCCAAATTTTTTTTTATAAAATCAGATCAGATTGGTGTGGTTTTAAAAGCTATGTTTATTTCTGTCAGATGAAACAAATGGATCTAATTTAAAAACATCTTAAATTAAAAAAAAAAAAATCCCCAAACCCCTCTGATAAGTGTCCAGTGTGCTAGTGTTTATAGTTTCACAGGGGAAAGAGTTTAGTGCATGTTTGGCCCTCCTCCCTTATGAATAAGAATACGATGGCCTGATCCCACTAAAATTTACATATATGCTTAACTTTGCACAGTAGAGAAATCTCCCTGATTCCAATGAGACTGAGTTCTCACATGCCTTAATTTAACCACATACATAAATGGTGCCTCTGACTCCAGTCACTCAGCTGGTTTCTTATCCCAGGTCTGCTGATTCACAGCAGGAATCTGTTGCATGTACTGTGTGTATCTGACCCAAATGCAGCGTAGCACACCCAGACAACAGTGGTTAGCAGAAAATGTGCCAAAATATCATAGTTTACCATGATTAGAAATATGGTTTGTGAGGCTGGGTATTTTTCATCCTTGCTTATTAAGGGGCTGAAAAGTAATTGTGTCTGGTAGAAGTAGCTTGTTCCACCTGTGTAATTAACGCAGGTCTCGGCAAATGTATGTTTCTTGGTGCCATGGCAGTCAGTTTTAGTAGTCTGTCACCCAGCTCCACTGCAGAAATGTAATGGAGGAGTGCCCTCTGGTGAGCAAAAGTAAAATTGGGAGTGCCTAGCTGAGAGCCAATTTTGTCCACCTCTGAATTAATGTCACTGATGTCATCTAGTGTAATGATCCTGCAGTGCATGCTGGCAGCAAATTTTGAAGCCATCAAAAAAGACCTATGACTTTTTCATCAGTTTACTGTAGTGCCCAGTCAAGATAAGATCCACTTTATGCTAGGTTCTGTAGAGAATGCAAGATTCAGTCTCTGCTCTCAATAATGTACAGTCCAAACACACAAGGGGTCTGAACCAACCTTACCTTAAACCTGGCCAAGCCATTTACATCAGTGCAAAGTAAGTTATAAAATGTGCCCAGATCCTCAAGGGAATGTTTCATGCCCATTTTGCACTGCTGCAAATTACTACGCAAGGTATGGGCCAACAAAACATCAACCTCAAGAAAGGGACAAAGGCCTAGCAGGCTACAATGTGCTGGCCAAAAGGCCAGGGTAATGCCAGCACATAGCTGGTTAGTTCCCTTTTTCTTGTTGTTGTGCGAGGGAACAATCAATATATGCCAAGTTCCAAAGCGGCAACTCTGTTAGTCTAGTTCAGTAAAACAGAGTCCTGTGTCACTTAAATACTAACAAATTTACTTATTGCAGGAGCTTTCGTGGGAGAAAATCCCACTTCGTCAGAGCCTTTGAAGAGGAGGGAACTTACAGAACAGGAGGAAATAAATGCAGGAAAGTGTAAGTCATGGGAACAGGTCACGCTGTAAAAGCAAATCAAAACAGTTGTAAAGATTCAAACACTGGGGAACAGCATACAGAAGAAGATGAGGTCAAATCACCTTTTGTAATGAGAGAAAAATCTGATGTCCCTAATAAGTCCTGAGGTAGTGCAACCAAATTTGCAAATAAATTCAATCTCAGCAGCTTCTCTTTGAAGCCTTGATCTAGTATGCATCTGTCTGAGCACAGCAATTAGCAAATCATTAATGGAATAATCAGGAAGAGTGAAATGCTGATTTTAGAAGGTTGTGATTTCTGATGTCAGATTTGTGCCCATTTATTCTTTTGCATAGAGACTGTCCTGTTGGTCCAATATATAAGGCAGAGGGGCATTTCTTGCACATAATGGCAGATATCACATTGGTAAATGAGCCTTTGATGGAGTAGCTGGGTTTCTTAGGTCCTGTATTAGTGCATTAATTAGCCTGGAACACTTCACACAGCAGATCGACTTACTAGACACTACAGAACAAATTAAGGATGGACACGTAAGCACCATCCTATACCAAAAACCTAGTGTTCGGTATAGTTACCTACATCCCTCGAGCTTTCATCCAAAACATACCACCCGATCCATTGTCTACAGCCAGGCTCTAAGATATTACAACTGCATTTGCTCTGATCCCTCAGATAGAGACAGACACCTTCAGGATCTCTATCAACCATTCTTAAAACTACAGTACCCAGCTGCATAAGTGAAAAAACAGATTGACAGAGCCAGGCGGGCACAAATTTGACCTCAGAAATCACAACAGTCTAAAACCAGTGGGTCAGCATTTCAATCTGTCAATGATTTGGTAATTGCCGTGCTCAGGCAGATGAATTCTAGATCAAGGCTTCAAAGAGAAGCTGCTGAGATCAAATTCATTTGCAAATTTGGTTGCATTGCCTCAGGACTTAATATGGACATGGGATTTTTCTTTCATTACAACAGCTGGTTTGACCTCATCTTCCTCTGTATGCTGTTCCCCAGCTTTTGAATCTTTACAGCTGTTTTGCTGTGACCTGTTCCCATGACTTACACTCCACTGCATTTATTTCCTTCCTTTCTCTAAGTTCCCCCATCTTCAAAGTGTCTGATGAAGTGGGATTTTCTTCCACAAAATCTCAAGCAATAAATAAATTTGTTAGTCTTTAAGTGCCACAGGAATCAATATGTGTACTTTTATGTATACTTTACAGTACAAACCAAGCTGTATCAATGGCAGCAGGTTGACTGTAGAAGGCAATGCTCCTGTGCATGTGCAATGTGTTGTTTACTGGGGCTATCCTAAAAAAGATACTTGGAAGTTTCAGAAGATGGTCAGAGTAACTGCCTTTTCTGGGCCCAATCCAAAGCCAGTATCACACTCTTACTTACAGGTCTTCTAATATGTTCCACAATTGTACATGTTTCTTCTGACACCCAAATATCTATGGCTGTGTTCCCACACAGTGGGTTATTTTGATACGGTTGTTTCGAAACAACTGTATATCGAAATAACACATTTCGAAACAACTTATTTCGAATTAACAAAATGTTAATTCAAAATAAGGAAAAAAAGCCAGAATCGAAATAGCGATTCCGGACAACAGTTATTTCGAAACGACTCACCGTCATTTCGAAACAACACGCTCGCACGGTGTTGTTTCAAAACAACCATTGCGAAACAACGTTGTTTCACCCACAGACTAGGTTTAACTTGTTTCGAAACAACTGTGCGTCGTGTGAACAACCAAAACCTTATTTCGAAACAACCTCTGTTGTTTCGAAATAAGGAGGCTGTGTGAACACAGCCGATGTGAGGCCCTGAAGCAAAGCATTGCTGAATGAGCCAAAATAAATCCAAGCTGAGTTAGAACAGAACTATATGGTTGAAAGGGACCTCATGAGATCACCAAGTCCAACCCCCTGGGGCTTGAACCCAGGACTTTCTGCGTATTAAGCAGATGTACCAGCCACTACACTATTTGCAGGGGTCCTTTTACATTACTGTTTGAAAACTCATTTCAAATTCAGAAGAGGTGGCAAACAAACAAACAGCCTAGAAAAAAATAAAGAGAAGTAAAGGAAAAGGTGCCCAGCCACTAATTCCAAACAAATTACCTGGAGGAATGATGTTATGATGTGTTGGGTTTTTGTTTTTTTGTAATTCTGTAGGCATCTTAGTGCTCTGGTGAAATGATGTCTGGGGCAGTCGTGTGGTAGGGGCTGATGAGATGTAAATGAAACTAATTAAGGAAATGTCAAACATAATTAATAAAACAGGTTTAGTTGCAAAAGCTCTGTCAGCTGAATGAATGGGGAAGAACGTTGCTCTCCCATTATTGTGGGTTCTATTTATTTATTCTGCTCCAGTCTTTATTTAGCACCAATCAATTAGATCTCAGAAAGCTTGTGGTAGAAGCTTACTTTTCCACCTCACACCTTCTCTGCCTAGTCCAATGGAGAAGCAGCAGTATAATTGTGTCCTGTCCGTTCTCAGCCAGATGTTTAACAAACAAACGAATGAACGAACGAACAACTTAAGCCCTAAGCTGTCGTCTTTCCCAAGTATTACAGGAGGTTAACAAAACCAGTTTGCTTGAACTCCTCACTGGCTGCTTAATAGAGCATCTGGCCAGCTGATGAGGCTTAGGTGTTACTGCTGCTATGCTTTGTTACTGGCATTTTCCTACTATTCAAGTATTGCAGCCCTATGAGTCACTAGACATTTATTATTGATAAGAACAAAATAAATAAATAAATGATGGTTTTATAAATAGCAAAGGGGTTGAGTGACCTATAATTATGGCAAGCGAATTAGGGTGTGCTGCAGAATCAGTTACATTTGCCTAGGAGTAATGATGCCCAAGAACTTTCCTTCCTCAGGGACTGGAAAAATAATGGATTCCCTTTCCCTTGCAGCTGCTGCTGGGGTAGGAAAATGCTGTCATTCAGGACAAGGCTTACATAAGTTATACCAAGAATGTGGCTCAGAGGCCCGCCCGTAGTGCAGTCATTTCAGCCACAGAAGCACAGTCCCACAAAAAACCCAAAAACAAACAAAACCACAAAATCAAAAGCAAAAACAAACAAAAATCAAACCACTGCTGAAAACAAACATACAAGCAACCCCCCTCCCCCAACTCAACTCATCTTGGAAGCCAACAGTCTGCTTTTATTTAGAGCTCTCCAAACATCACAGAGCACAAATGAGGTCAATCCGCTTGAAAAACAGGGCCTCATCAGCTTGTGGGTGGAGAGGTAAAGATGAAATGTGGTTTCTGCTTATGCAAAATCCTTTTCTATATTTGAGTCCAAGACAGCTGCACTTATATACAAAAGCTTTGGGGCCGCAATGATAAAAATTGTGATTCCATTTGTAAGCAGAAGTTAGTAGATATAACCACTGGATCCTTTATAATCTAGTCCCTGTGGTTTTATTTCCATTAATCCAATCAATGAAACTTGAATGAAACAGAAAAGGAGGCTGACCTGCTAGCAGGTGCCTTCTTACAAGTTATTCATTAAAAACAACCTAACATTTCTGGTGCTGAGGGAGTCTGCACCTACTTCTAGATAAATTGAACATGAACAACCTGGTTCAGATGAAATAAGCAATATCTCTTAACCCCAAACCATTACATAAAATGTAGACCAAAGCTAAACCTTTGGAGATGTTTGCAACAGTCTGCTTAATTTTTCCTATATTATTTTTCAAGCTCTCTCTGAAATTCCAAGTGCCACCAAATAGGAAACCACCATAGATTGTGCCCCCCCCCAATGCTGCCCAATCCAAAGCCCATTAGTCAATGAAAGGTTTCTTCAATGGGGAAGTCAATGTGGGCTTTGGATCACACCTTTAATGCAAATTATTATTCTTGCTGGCATGCAGTGTAATTTTAGCCATTTCAATTGCTCTGCGTGGCTCAAAAGCTTGTATCTCTCACCAGCTAAAGTTTGTGCAATACAAGACATTACCTTACCCTCCTTGTCTCTTCGCGCTTGCTCATGTAAGTTCAAACAATAGGGAAGAAGGACTTTAATAGAAGATCTAAAGTCTGGATTTCATCTCTTTGCCATTTGAGTTCTTCTCCTTTCCATGGCTATAAACCCTATGGATAGGTGAATGTGTGTGTTAAAAAATAAGAAACATCTTCTCCCCATGATTGCTTACTTCTAGAGTTCGATACGACTTTATTTTAAAATACTTTTTAAAAATTACTGACATCTATTTCCTTATAGTTCAGATCCCTGCCATTCCATACTTATTCAGTCCTTGAAAAAAAAAAAAAGACTGCATACAATAGAGTTGGCTGAAAAGTCTGCCAAAATAAAAAGAACCCACAGAAAATGGCCATGTAATTTTCAAATTTTTTCTCCCAGCTCCTCTTTTAGGAGTTCCCAGTAGGTTTGGAGTCAGGCAGGGCAAGGATGATCTTTATTCTTCCCTATTCTATTCCAGTGATTTAATATAGAGTATTTGAGCTTTCACCTAGTTATCCAAGCCAGTTCTGAACAAGAAACCTTTTGACCTTTGTCCATTTCCGGTATACACCAATAATCATCCTGCACCAAAACCATGGATCTAAATACCCATGAACTTTAAGAACATTTGAATCTAGACCTGAATTTGGCAATGAGCCTAATGCTGTAAAGACTAGAATTGCAATCCAGTTATCATCTAAACACCCTAAAACCCTTAGGAAATTCAGATCTGAGTCTCAACTTTGTGCTGGTAGTCCATGTTCAGCACATTTGCAGACTTGCTGAACTTGTGGACTGATCCTTGGGTGTCCTAGAGTGAACAGTTAATGTTAATTTCATCATGGAGAGAAATGAAATTCTAAATTTAAATAAAGTTGCTTGTCTCCTTCTCTCCCTTTTTCACAGGTGGCTTCTTTGTTGGGTCTTAGGATGTGTTCTAGCATGACAGTCTACATAAGCATCAAGTGCTAAACGTGGATATTTCTTTTCCCCTTTCCCCTGCCTACTTTTTGGAGGGGTTTCTTTTAAGGAAGTGCAGTTCTTACAAATGAATCCAGTTTTTCCAGACATCTTGATTTAATCCATTACTTGTAATTTTTTGTCATCTGCTTGGATCAAGCAGCTGTCTAGCCATGACAGATTTTGAAAGCATTTAGGTGGGGATCTGCTTCTATATAAATGATACTAACTTTGATCACACATCTTTTCAATGAGAGAAAAAGGCCCTCTTACTAACAATGGTAGCTTTTCAGATAGTGATTTTGTTTCACTTTAAGAGGCTTTGGCTCTTGGAAAGAGTAACAGAGCAAATCTATGAATTACCTACTAGCATTTGGTACTGTTCTAACAGATCTATGGCAGAAGGAATGTGTTCTGCTGGTGGCTTAGGGGCAGCAAAACACTTTGTTAGTATTAAATCAGTTCCTTGGAGGCAAAAGCCCTGATTAACTATAATTGGAGTGGATTGTCTTAATCTCACTACTCTAGTATTTGATGTCTAGTCATTCAAGCTTATATCTGTAAATGCTTAGATAAGCTTGAATCAATTACTCCAGTGTCTCTCTTTGTCTCCTATCATAAGAAATGGTGTAGTGTCATGATACAAGCAGGTAGAACAACCAGATCAGGGATACGATACTTAATACACATGGAACAAGGAAGTTGTGTTTTAAAATCAGAGGAAACAACTACCACAGAACATGGATGCTTATGTTTGAATAAAGGTACACTGTTTTGTTTTCTCATTCAGAAACACTAAGGAACGTTAATATTAGTGCTGGTGAAAGGTGATGGATTGATGTATTTCTGAAAGCCATGTTAAACTAATATGCATTTTTCTCCAGTGCTCACCCACTGGGGCCTTTGCTTGTTACTTGGATGTCCAAAAAATTTGTCGAATTTTCTATCAAAATTTGCAGCAGTCTTACACAGACTGTGTGTGTGTCAGTTTGTTTGCTATTACACTGCATATCCTGTTTGCTGTACTACTTTGATTAACTGCGTTCACTGGAAAGATTTATGCATTCCACTTCCCCCTATATAGAAAAGAAAAGGGACAGACCTAACTAATTGAAACATATCCTGCTTCTCACTTCAGCACCATTGTTTCAAGGTGGAGCTGGCTGGTTCAAAGTTAATAATGTGCAATGTTAGAGAAAGCATTCGCTGGTTTGAAATGCAGCACCATCGAGGACAAGCTTAGGGAGAGGTTTTGCTCTTTGAAAGTGTTTTGGAGACATGACTATATTCTCTTCAGTGCCTCTAGATGCACAAACACACGGGTGTGAAGGTGGTAGGATCATACGAAATGTATCTTAGTGCACAATTTTGTTATATTCGCTAACTTAAGCTGGTCTCAGCTCTAATTAACCTACTCCCTATCATCGACCCCTCTCCACATACATTTTTTTCCCATTTTCTGCAATCTCCCATTTCACAGCAGAGATGGCCCAGCAAAGAGACATTATTCTATTTAGAAGCCAAGCCCCTCACTAGGGGTGACAGGCCTGTTTTTAGGTCATTTATCTAATTGCTCTTTGCAGATAAGAATTAATTAGCCTGATTATTTTTCTTAGTTTTTGGATGGATTCCCCACCTGGAGAGAAGAAATTCCTCTATGTCAGTGATTAATTGCTGTGCTAGAAGCTTACTGGCTTGCATTTGTAATAAATGCCGACTGGTTCTTTAGGTCATATTAGGAACTAGGCAGATTGTGGTTAAAATGCACAGGATAATAAAGCAAGTTATGCAAACAAGATCATGGCTGTTTGATTTTGATTAAATATTTAATTGTATCCCAGGGTGGAGGGACCACAGGAAGCAAAAGGTTTGAAGTCTCCTATTCCTGGTACTTTGGGTCAATTCAGCAAGATCAGCGGGGTGTCTCTTTCCTGGGTAACATCAAGGACACCAGACAGCAACACTTCAGTTTAGAATTTTTCACAGATGATTGGACTCTCGATGCTCTGGGGGAGAGGGTGCTGATGTACAGCCCGTCCTGCTCTATTGTGATCCAAATCTGCTAAGTAGCCGCTCTGCAGGAGGATGGGCGGAGCAATGGCAAATATGCTTTGTAAGCAAGTAGTGGTAAGGTCAAATCCTGCTTAATTCACAACAAAAGTGGCAAAAAATCCTCTCTGTGATGGGTGAGTGTGTTCAGCTGTGAACTACAACAGTGGTTTACAAATATTTTCCCTCAGGACACAGTTGAAAAAAAAAATTGATGCTCATGACCCAAATGTATGCTCATGACCCAATAATTACATCTTTCAGCTATGCATTCCAGTCTTTTGGTGATGTTGTCCAGGGGCTCCATGATCTAGTTTCTGAGTGTCTGTGACCCAGTACTGGGTCCTGACCCATAGTTTGAGAATGAGGGTTCAAGTGCCCCCTCCAACTCCTCGAGAAAGGAATTGTTGGTCTTTGGATTGGTTAAACTGAGAGGGCTCCTTTACTGCCGTGTACAGGAAGTAAGACTGTATGATACAATGGTCCTTCTATCCTTAATTCATTAGGTTTTGGATTAAGCCCATGATATTGGTCAATAGCTTATAGGAGAAATTAGTGTTTATCTTATTTCAGTCCCTACCAGACAGATGACCATAATATGCACACAATCTCCTTCAGAAGTATCACTACTCTCGGCTGTCACTTCCGATAAGTGCCGGAGTGAAAAAGCAGCATGACTGAAGTACTCTCTCACTCGCAGAATGGGGTCCCTTCAGAAAGCAGGTGAGGTACTTAACAGGAAAGTGTGGGTGCATATTGTATTGCTACTGCCTGTTTGACAGATAAATCAAGGGCTCATGTTTCCACCCTCTTACAAACGGTAAATTAATCCTCCAAATTGGATCAAAAGTAATGAATCTATCTCTGTGTGTGAGCCTCACATACAGAAGTTTGAGAATCCCAGGGCATCCACTGTTACCGGTTGAGTTATTATGCTCTTGCAGAATGGTAGGGAGGAAAGAGACATGCATTTTATGAAAACTGGATGGAAAATAATTTCTTGACTGGGGTATGTTGAGAATAGGTGGAGATAAATTACATTTATGTAATCTATTATTAATTATGATTAATAAGAAAACAAATGTAATATGTATATAAAAATTATTTGTCACATAGATGTTATGGCCAGAAGTAACTACTATGAACATCTAACTCTGACCTTCTGCCCTGGAATTTGTCTTAGTAATTTCTGTATTAAGGACAGTAACTTACAATAAGCAAAAGTAAGTCTTTAGGAAAAACAACCAAACTGTGATTTCCAGAAGAGCTAAGTGACCATGGAAATCTTTTTCACAAACACCTATGTGATTTAGGACACAATTTCACCCCAAGTTTTGATTTAAGAACTTCAAGTGCTGGAGAATCTCTCAAATATTAGAAAGGTGTTCCAATGGTTCTTAGCTTTTGTTAAAAATGAGTTTCTTATTTCTGTTTTCTTTTCCCTAACTTCAGTTCCTAACTCTATACTTATGGCTTCAGGCATCAGATTAGTAAATGTCCAGTCGTAACAGGAATATTTTCTCCATGTAGATATAGATCATGATCAAAACTTCTATTAACCATTTCATTGATTATTACCATTTCAGTAATAATAAGCTATAGTTTTATGCCTTTTACATCACTTCTTATATGCCACATATAACTTCTTCAGAATGATGACCTACAAGAGTGAAGACCCAATATTTTTGGGGAGATTTCGGGTCAGCTTCAACAGAAAGATATAATGAAGAAGAAGAAGAAGAAGAAGTAGTAATGATGATGATTTTGGGAAAAGCATAATATTTGACAATGTTTCCTAATAGGCAGGTAAATATTACTACCTTCATTTTACAGATGTGGAAACTGAGAAACGGTGATATTAAATGCTTTACCTAAGGCCACAAAATAATAAAATTTAAAAAAACTAACTAAAAAAATTTAGCCCTTCCTGGGTCCTGTTACTGTTCTCAACACATATTAAACCATTTAATATAAATAGGATTTTTCTCCTTCACATCCAGTTTCATGTCCTGGCACTATATACAGAGGTGTTGCTGGCTGGGGGAGGGACCTGGGGCATGGGCCCAGGCCCCACCCCCTGCCTGCCAGCCCCGCCCCCAGCTTGCAGGCCCCATCCCCTGGCCAGGGATGGGGCCGCCACGGCTGCTGGCGGCTGGGCCCTGGATCTCTGGCCCAATTGGGCCGGAGATCTGGGGCACCGGCGCTGGGGTTTGGGGCATGTGCCCCGGGGTGCCCAGCACCAGCAATGCCTCTGACTATATATAAGCAAATTTAACGCCATCGGGGTAAGGGTGTGCTTTATGGCAATGATAGATGGTTGCTGAGTAAATCCATAATGATAGTCAAGAAATTAATAAAATAGAGGTGGAAATTTACTTATAAACCCCAAATAATAGACATGTTCTATCAAATGTGTGACTAATCAGTTCTCAAGAATTTGCCCTTATACTACAGAACATGGTGGAGACATTTAGTGCAATATGGTCTCCCTTCAAAGAGATGCAGTATGTGACTAAATAGCTCCTATGAGTAATATTCACATTTACTCAAGTATTGTAAATATATCCCTGATAAATCTGGAGAGCCATATCTGGTAAATCCCTTGTTTAACACCGGAAGGGAGCTTAATAATTTTCCAGTCTATCAACATGTTTTAATTTCGAACTGTGCAGTTTGTAACTGAAGCACAGTGTTTAATCCGTCAGATGCAAAACTAAGCTGGAATGGGCTATCCTATCTCTTGCTTGCTAAGAAACCTCAGGATCAAAAGTAATACAAATTCATTGTGTGGATTTAGGCAGGATGACTGCATTTTTAAAACCTAGTCTTTCATTGCAGTTATTCTGAGCTGTGGCTGTGATTTTGCAATTAAGTGTGTGTCCTTAGTTTAAACAAATACAGACAAATAAGTGTAAATGGCAAAGTACCCAGTTAATGTTTGCAACCAGCTAGATATACAACTAAATGACATTAGTGCGATTCAGAAATATTTTTGGGGTACAAAAAAGACAGGCTGAGTATAGGCATCATTAAAAATCCTGCACTTTATATTTCCAATAGCCAGTGATGACACGCTAGATGGGGAGCACTCTTAGTTGCTGCCAGAGCTGTAACGCTCTGTTTTGCTGCCTTGGGCGTGTTCCAATTGAAACATGCCCCTTGCCATTAGCGGAAACTGGCCCTTTAATAGAGCGGCTCTACTGAACCACTCTGGTATGCCTGGGGCTAAGCCCCATTGGCCCCGCCGTAGTTACGCCGCTGGTTACTTCAGAGAATTCTTTCTCAGGTGTCTGGCTGGCGGGACTTGCCTACCTGCTCAAGGCCTAACTGATTGCCATCTGTGAGGTCAGGAAGGAATTTTCCCTTAGGTCTGATTGGCAGACAACCTGTTCCCCCCATCCCTTCCGCTGAAGCACAGCACAGGTCACTTGCCGTCTCAAATCAGAACAGGAAACATTTTTGAAACCTCAAAAAGTTTTGCAAGATAGGAAAACCATTTCCTGCCCAGCTCTAATGAAGAGGATAGATTGTATCCTTGATCTGTGCTAGCTTTGAGGTACTGCTGGGTCCTTTCACTTCTAGAGATGGCATTTTCCTCGTTAAGATTATAATGCACACCAGAAACATTTATCTACTACCACAACCACCTTCCAAGCAGGAGCATCGCTGGTGCCTGGCACACAGGGTATGTGCCCTGAGTCCCAGCGCCAGTGCCCCGAGTGCCTGGCATGGCCCCTGCCTCTCCCGGCCCTGGCGCTGGCCATGGCTGGAGATCTGGGCTGGGCTGCCCGTGGCAGCTCCTGCCTCTCTCGGCCCTGTCACAGACCCGGCCACCCGTGGTGGCGCCTGATGCTCCCAGCCCCATCCCCAGCTGGGAATTCAAGCGAGACTGCCTGTGGTGACACCTGCCTCTCTCAGCCCTGTCCCTACCCAGGGCCAGGCTGGCAGCAGCAGGAGCTTGAGGCCAGATCAGGCCCGGGTGCATAATTGGGGCTGGGGGGGGCAGGTGTCACGTTCCTGCTCCCAAGTAATGTTGCTTTCTAGAGGTGGGGCTTATAGGAAATAAAATATAGGATGTTGACCACTGTGACACTCCTCAATAGACATACCCTTTTGGCTTCTAACTAGATGTTTTATTGAGCTTTAATTTCCCATCCAAGATTTTTGGGTCTTGAATATCTAATATGTTACTTCCTGGAATTGGCTACATTTCACCAGTGAATTCAGTAATGGCTCTATATTCATCTCTAAAGTATCTTGGGAACTTTTGGCATGAAAAACAATAAATATGATAACAAATGTTATTATTATGATATTACTATTGCTGTGAGAATATGCTTTCAATCCCAACATAAAAACATTCAAATTATTCAAGATAGCAAATGTCAAGATGCAGAATTGCATTGGGAAAGAAATTATAAAATGAAGTTGTTTATGAATCCGAGAGTTTAAGTGGTACCTGCTTGACAACTATGGTCTAGAAAGTGTTAATGTGGTTGCTTTTCTTGGCCTTTTTCCCTTCCAGGATTTTCTTTTTTGATAATTTGAATCTTCCCTTTAGTATTCCCATATTCTTCTGTGTTTCCATGGTTAATTGAAAATAACTAGATTTTTTCTTCTTCTGCCACCTGCCAAGACTTTCCTGTACATCCTGCAAGGCTGAGCATTTCAAATCTTTTCCACATTTTTTTCCCATAGAAATGATGAAATTAGCTAGCAAGCTGTCAGCCATAGATATTTTATGCAGCATTCTCTTTTTTCATAAGCTGTTGTAAAGTAATCATTGACAAAGCTAACATCATATGCCATTTACTTTAATGTGTTTACAGTTGCATTACCCCTCAAGAGAAGAAATGTTCTACCTAGTGTTAGTTAGTGGGCCTTTCACTCAGCCCTAGTCTACACTTAGGGCAAATTCAGTGCCAGTTGATTGCCAGTTATGCAAGGAACACAAAATTCCTTGAATAACCAGCGGCAACTTTTAAAGCCACTGCTACATATTATGGAAAAGCTGAACGCAAGTCCCTTGCTGTCAGTCTTTCCCTACACCCCCTGGCCCCCAGGATTTCCAGGGCCGACTTCTGGGAGCAGCACGGCGAGTTCATACTCGCAGAGCCATAACTAGGGGTTTCATTGCCCAGGGCAAGCAGCCCCAAATGTGCCCCCCAGCCCTAATCTGGGGCCCATTTATACAGCGGCGGGGAGGCAGGTTGTGACCCTTTCTTCCTGTAGCCAGAGCTGGCAATGAGGGTCTCTAGCCTGCCACCATGGGGAGAAGGGGTCCCCCTGCACCACCTCTGGTCATGGCAGGGAAGTGATTCCCCACGGCAGCTGGAGCCGGAAGGGGGGATCGCTTCCCTGCCACAGCCAAAGCCAGCAGGGGGGATCGCTTCCCTGCTGTGGCTAGAGCCAGCAACAGGGGTCCCTGCCCTGCTGCAACAGGGAGAAGGGACCCCCCTCACTGCCGGCTCTGGCCGTGGCAGGAAAGCAATCCCCCCTGCCAGCTTCGGCAGTAGTGGGGGATCGCTTCCCCCTGCCACAGCCAGAACTAGCAGGGGTGATTGCTTTCCTGCCACAGCCAGGGGCAGCAGGGGTGATAGCTTCCCCCCACCGCAGCCAGACCTGGCAGGGGGGATCACTTCCTGCTGCGGCCGGAGGCTGCAGGGGTGATGGCTTCCCCATGGCGCCCTTTTAAATTGGCATCCTGGGCAAAGCCCCTTTCTCCCCACCATAGTTACAGCCCTGCATATTTGACACAATCTGCTCCCAGAAGGGCAAACTGACGGCAGCGAAATTGCTACTGTCTGTGTAGACATAGCCTTAGAAAGGTTGGGAATCACTGGTACAGAGAAACTTCCAAAATCTAAAGCACTAAATGATATTGATTAGATTCGGTGAATCAGTTCCAGAAGGGTAGCTGTGTTTGTCTGTATATGGCAAAACCAACAAGAGTCCTGTAGCACCTTAAATACTAACAAATGTCTTTGGGCATAAGCTTTCCCTGGCTGCAACCCACTTTGTCAGATGCATCTGACAGGAGCATGGGATATAATAAGCCAGCCTCACAGGATTACCTGTGAAGTTCCAAAGGGGCAGCCACGTTAGTCTAGTTCAGTAAAACAAGTCAGATGCATCTGATGATGTGTGTTGGAGCCCACAAAAGCATATTCCTGAAGACGTTTGTTTTTGTATCAGTTATGATCTCTCTGATTTTTCCAAGCCCATCTGTTTGACTTCTGAATTCACAGCACCAGGCTGTTTGTATTTTTCCCTTCCACTTAATCCTGAAGCATTTTCTCCTTAATCCAGAAGTTTCAAATGCCCTGACAAGCCAGCTAAGTGTAAAGTAATAGCTGCTTCTCTTAGCTTCTTTGCCTGTCAGTCATTTAAAACCCAAAGGAATGTGCAACGAGGATGGCTCAGATTGCAGAAAAGGAGTAGCACAGTTGTGGGTTAATGTTTGAGGGATGATCTGTTTTGCCAAATTGGATGCTTGCTTTTCTTATCTCAGCACCATCCCTGATAAAGGATTCTTAGTAGTATGATGCTATCTCAGCATCAGCAGTGGCAGCTAACACTCTGATGTTCACAGCTGAGGTCAAATTTATTTGAAAATTTGATTACATTATTACAGGGCTTAATAGGGACTTTGGATTTTTCTCTCATTACAACAGGTGATTTGACCTTATCTTCCTCCATATACTGTTTCCCAGTGTTTGAATCTTCCCAGCTGCTTTGATTTGCTGTTACAGTGTGGCCTCTTTCCATGACATACTTCCCTGCATTTATTTCATCCATCTTCTAAGCATCTGACAAAGTGGGATTTTCTCCCATGAACGCTCATAAATATATTTGTTAGTTTTAAGTACCACAGGACTCCTTGTTTCTTTTACTGAACTAGATTACCATGGCTTGCCCCTTGAACGTCACAGTTTACATGTAATTCTGTAAGATTTGCTTATTATATCTTATGGCCCTGTCAGACAGGTTGTAGGGAAGCTGAGATGTTTTGGGGAATGGCAGGGAATTTATGGATGTTTAAAAAGGGGGCAGATCCAGCTGACTACCAGTAATTTTAAGGTCTGGCCAATGGTCTAGTGAAATCAATGTGAGTCTTTACATTGACTTCTGTGAATTTTGGATCAGGCCCTAAGTAAATTGTTAATGGTTTGACAAAAAAAGCATGAAAACTTATCATATTCTTTCCAGACATATTCTTCCTTGGTGGGCTATGGCACAATGACCAATTTGGTGAGCTGTCCAATGCTGTTAAGATATTGTACTAATCAGATTTTTCACATCAGACCACTCCACTCCTCACATGAGACAACCAGTTATTACACAGTTATTACTTGCAGTTTTACCCTACAGGCTTTGATTCCACTTGTGAAATAGTACAGGACTTTTGGGCAAAACCTGGAAAGAATAGAAATAATTCATTGGCTTTTTGTCAGTGAACTTCTTACCGAGATGGAAAAATTAACATTACTTTATATGATGGATTTGGAGTGGCCTGTAATAATTTTATGGCTATTGTGTGTTGACTTGAGTATTAGAATTCTTATTATATGACTGCATTGGCTAAGTTTAACAGCCATCTGATAGCAAAAAGAAAAAAACCCAGGAAGGCAAATCAATGACACAATATAAAACATCCTCAACAAAACCTTTGTGGTTGTTACAAGGCAATGGGAGAAACAATGCCTGAGTTATTAACTGCAATGTTCCTACTTTCTTGGTTCCAGTCAAAGCACACAGCTTGTTTTCCAGGTGCAGAGAATAAATATATCAAAAAGACTATGAACAGTGAAAAAGGACTATCTTTTCCAAGGGACTAGGGAATTGTTCTGGTGAACTGAGTGACTGCTAGACAGCCAGAGATTAGGGCTATGGGGTAAAATAGTCCTACCTAGAGCTCTTAACTAAGATATCCATGTTGGCCTTTAGCTGTTTTATAATCCTCTTTTTCCGTCTTCTGTTTTGCTTTGTCTGTACTGTTAAAATAAAACACACTTTCATTAAAGAAAGGCGTCTGGTGATTGCATTCACTAGTCACAAGGGGCATGTCTACACTGGAACTGTAGGTTGACTTAACCTTCCTTAGGTTGACCTAAGGAATGCTCTGTCCACGTTTGGAATTTATTAAGTTGACATAAGCATTTCCTTAAGTTGACTTAATAACACCACCTCTTAAGTTTGACTTAACGCTTAAGTCGACAATATTAAGTCGACTTAAGTCAGTGTAGACAGGGCGTAGCCCTTAACTCAGCCTTATTAAGTCAACTAAAGGGCTATGCCCCATCTACACTGGCTTAAGTTGACTTAATAAGGTCAATTTAAGCCTTAAATCGACCTAGCAGCTGCCAGCATGGCTGTAAGCAGTCTATAGAAGTTTGGAATGTGGATGCTCTAAGGTGACCTAAGAAGGTTGACTTTAAGTCAACTTAAAGTTAACCTTGTTAAGTCAACTTAACAGAGCCTCTGGTGTAGACATACCCAAGAACCTGAAGGTAAGATTGGCAGCTACTGAACCCTGTTGGACCTACTTGATTTGGTATGGTTGCAGCCAAGGGTCCAGTCTCAGATTAGGAGGCCTGTGTGATTACAGCTTTAGGATAGTTAAAGGCACAAGGCCTGATAACTGAAGGTGATGGATTCAGAGACCAGATAGGGGGGTCTGAGTTGCAGTTAGCCCTGTAACTGTGATTGTTTGTAACATATATGCCTTATGTGGACCAACAGGCTTCCGTTAGTTGACTCAAAAAAGTCTATGTACATTCTGTAACCTCAATTAATTGTGAACTCTGTAGTCCATTTGCACTCACTCAGCTCAGCATGTTTATTTAGCATGTTGGTATTTGATTAGATCATTGTTTGCCAATGTTAACCTGACTCAAAATTCAGGTATTTTTCCACCATGGAGTAACAATAGCACAAAGTCATGGAGAAATGTACCTCTGCCTTGGAGACTATAGCCAGTGCAGTAAATAATGAGGTGATTCATTAGTATTCTTGAAGTTCCTGTAGTCTCTAGGAGGATTCATACAGAGCAGTAAATGAAGACAGTCAGATCCATTAATATGTTAATGCTGTATACATGACTATGGAGCTCGCTCTGTGAGTCTCTCCACTGTTCACCTATCTCTTTTCACATCACAACAACACTCCTTGAGTGAAAACCTGACCCTATCAGAGTCAGTGGCAAAACTCCCATTGACTTCAACAGAGCCAGGATTATCTCCTTCTAGACTTTTGATGGCTGTGCCCCTGTCTACCTCTTTGCCCCATCTCCTTCTGTCTGCCCATGTGCTCCTTCTGCTCTGAAGACTGCTCACTCTCATGCTTCACAACTCCATGTCCTCTTTCATAGTATTCCCTAAGAGTACTCTTTCTGTATGTTTAATGACGTTCTTCTCTTATCATATATTTTCCTCCCATTCTATAAGTTCCCCATCTTCGGCAGTCCATGTTTCCTCATGCAGAATATCTAAAGTATACAAAATGCTTCCAAAGGTTTTCTTGTTTTCCCACTGAACTACTCAGATTATGGATAGGGCAGGGATGTAATGTAATTTATTTATATAGGATCATAAAGTTTTCCTCATTTTTTTATCTGTAAATCATCTTACACAACTGTAGAAATAAGAAATTACACGAAGGACAAAATATTTGGTTCATTAGATGTAGTGGCATAAACAGAGTGCCAAGTTGTATTCGCAATTCATATTGAGGTCAATAAGACCTTGCTTGAGTAAGAACTGAGTAAACAGTTAGGAAGGATCTCAGAATTTCCATCACCATATAGTATTCCTAATGAAATGAAAAATTTGCTTACGCAACGGCTGACTAATAGGGGTCAATACAGTTCTGACTCAAATCAACCAAAAGACTACCATGGGCTACAGTATGAGCTATCATAACAAAGCATTGTTGCAACAGGGAGTTAGTTTATAGACTAATTATATAGACTCAGAAGCTTTATCGGGTATGTCTACACTTACAATTTAAATTGAAATAATGATGGTTATTTTGATTTAAAGTAGTGCATGTCCCCACTAGCTTTGCTTATTTCCAAATGAGCAGCTCCCTCATTTTGAAATAAGAAACAGTCATTTTGATGTATTAAAACTTGCCTTTATAGCGAAATGATGGTTAAATTGAAAATATTATTTCAAAATAACACAGTGTAGATGTGTTATTTTGATTTAACTTATTTTGATTTAATACTTTTTGACCTGCTTCCTCCCAAGGTGCCCTCCTCTTTCTATATATTGGGTGAGGGCATGGCCCTTCTTGGGGGGCCATCATGCCACACCTCCCATGGTGCTCCTCTCCTAAATTGAACTAGCAAGTACTGTCTATGGACATGCTAGTTTGATTTGGGTTTCTAGTGGGGACATGTTAAATCGATTTAACTTAAATCAATTTAATAATTGTTATTTCAATTCAGTTATATCGATTTAAGTTAAACCAATTTAACACTCTAAGCATAGACATAGATGATCCTGTTGACTTTTGCCAGTCTTGTGTTCTAAGATGAAACACTCCATGAACAGTTATTAATAACAGAGGGATATCTATTTGCAATAGTGAATATGGACCCCTTGTGTTGACCTAGTTTATGTTTACAGACTCAACTTCCACAATTCTTCTCACCAGCTGCTCTGAGGCTTAGGGAAATAGGGTGTTAATTAATGAAACATTCGTTGAAATTTATAAGGGCTCTTCTTATCCAGGTTAGACATAAATTATGAAAGGTGTGGGAAAGTGGGCAGTGTATTCAGTTGACTGTAACTGCTCTGCTTATTTTAGAAAATAGGTCTTTAAAGAATGACTTATATTCAGGAGTGAGCATGGGGGGAAAAAAAGAACATTTGCACAAAAAGAAATGTGCTTACTTAGTCTTTTTTTATATTCGCTTTATTATTATTTCAGATATTTTCTGTTAATTGAGGACTTTTATCCAATGCAGCTTTCCTTGTCAATCCTTCTGTTTAAAAGAACAAAGCAAAACAAAACCAAGCCTTCAGGATTCTGATCTGAATATGATGTCACAAAACTCAGTGTCATCTAGTGCCTGAATACTGCAGGAATAATACATTAGAAATGCACATACAGAGAGGGTATATCCACACACACTGTTTAAATCAAAATAAAACTGGTTATTTCAATTTAAAAAATGGTAGGTGTACACGACGTTCCCTTACTTCAAAATGAGGAGCTCCTTCATTTTGATATAAGGAAAGTCATATCAATATAATAAAACATAGTATTATATCGATTTGATGGTTAAATTGCAATTGTTATTTCGAAATAACACAGTATGGACATGTTATTTTGATTTAACTGTTAAATTGATTTAACACTTTTTGCCCTTCTCCTTCCCAGGTGGTTTCCTTTTTCTACATATTGGGTGGGGGCATGGCCCTTCTAGGGGGCCATGTTGCCACACCTCCCATGGTGCCTCTCTCCTAAATCAAAATAGCAAGTCCTGTCCATGGACATGCTATTTCGATTTGAGTTTCTAGTGGGGACCAGTTAAATCAATTTAACTTAAATCAATATAATGATTTCTATATTGATTTTATTAAATTGATATAAGTTAAATCAGTTTAACTGTGTAAGTGTGGACATAGCCTGAGAGACTAAGATATACAGCTGTGGAACAAAATCCTTGATTTTAACATTTATTTTCAAAGTAAGTCGGAAGGAAACATTAAATTTTGAAATTTCGTCTGAAATAAAGTTTAAGAAAAAATAATTTTGGTTGTATTGAAATAATTTGCTTTAACAAAGGCTAAATATTTAGTTTTGATTTAAACTTTTTCACATTTGCGTTTTTCATAAACAAAAAAGCCTGAAAGTTAAAAGTGTTTTCAGAATAACAAAAAGTGATTCGTTCTGAAAAAAGAATAGAACACTTCAAAATGAAACTTGATCAAAACCGATGTGTCCTTAAAGAAAGTTTGATTTTGAGAAAACCACATTTTCTGAAAGTGAGATGTTTATCCAAAAACTTTCTGCCCTTTCTGATTAGATAGATTTACTTTGATTGTATTCATGCACTTTTATATGCTCATTTCTTACACATAGTCTGGTAGAGAAAATCAATGACAGGAATGTGTAAGGAAACAGCCAATTTTAAGGAAAAAATAAAGAATAAAAAAATTGCAAAAAAAAATTGAATTTTACCTTTGAGAACAATGAGCAATGCAATGGCAACCTGTTTATAAGCATGACACTTTTTCAGTTATAGGGGAAAAACATGTAACCCTTGTTTACTCAATATAGCTGTCTGTCTCCCTCTGGTAGCTGGACATCAGATAGAAGTTGATGAGCTTCCTGTCACCATTAAGCTAACAAACGGTATGTCTACACTGTGGGCTTAAGTCAACTTAAGGAGGCTTGAGTCAACTTAAGCAAAGCCCTGGCCAGTTGGAGTGCATTAAGTCAACATAAACACTTGCTTAAGTCGATTTTATAACTTCTGCCCTTAAAGTTGACTTTAAGGGTTAAGTCAACTTTATTAAGTCGACTTAACACAATGTGTCCATTAAAGTCAACTTAATAGAGTCAACTTAGTGCAGTGGAGCCATTTAAGTTGACTTTATAAAGTCAACTTAATGCAATGTGGCCTCACTAAGTCACCTTAATAAGGTCTACTTAAAGTCAACTTTAAGTATGCTTTATTAAGTTGACTTAACTGAGCTCTGTAGTGCAGACATAGCCCATAGTAGGTCTTTTAGTTCAGACAGGAGATGTTCATGCTTGCAGATCCAGAATTTGAGTCTCCAGTGCCAACTACTCACCATGTGACGAGTCATAACAATTTGCTTTGTGAATATCAAATAAAATGATCTTGCCCATAAACAACCCACAGGCAACAATTAGTCATACTAATTAGTTGGCAAATAATTGTGAAAAATGAGAACATCCACGAACAGAAAGAAAGGGAGCAAAATCCAGCCAGTAAGTGACTTCTTCATGAATCATTTCTCCAACTTTTCCAGCATGTTTCCAGTGCCAGTAAGGAGGTACCAGTTTTAGATGATATTAGCTTGCTTTTACTGATGTGGCTACAAAGGCAATAAAGAGAAGCCAGAAATGACCTGAGAGGTGTCTTGGACATCACTCAGAGGATTGGGAAGGTATTGTGTAAGCAGCATGCCAGGAGCTGTACCTATTTGGTCAGCTCGGAAAAGCCCTCAGAAAAGCCTCTTCTTAATGTAGGTCTGCAACAAAGGAACAACATGTCCTTTCAGTGCCTCTGTAGTACTGTTATTGCTTACATGCAAAGATCTGTGGGACGATCAAAGCAGACGTTATATATTTGGTGTCAGGAATCAGGCCTCATGATTTCTTATCAATTAGCTGTCAGAAGAGAAAGTGTGCCTACCATCACATGTGTTTCAGTGTGACAACAACTGAGTATCCCAAGTGCTTAAGAGCTTCACTCAGTTGACCACTTGCTCAATAAATATTGACACACACATCAGTAGAAGGATGTCATGTGGGCATTAGATAAAAACAACTACAACGAGAAAAGAGATAAACAAAAATTCTAGCATTATGACTGGCCCTTAGAGGATTCCTCTGTTCTGATTCCGTTCACCAGGGATCCAAATTGAGGCAAGACTTGTTCAAATTGTGGTTGTTTTCTTCTGTTACCTTGAAGATCCCCTCCCTCTTTTTTTTTTTTGGAAGTGGGGGAGAAGGTAGAGGAGAGAGGGGTACCTTCCTGTTGAAATAAACCAGTGAGAACTTTGTCAAGGAATGAACTCTTAGTATAACCCACACCTCATTTGTCACCCTGATGGGCTGAGGAAAAGTGACATTTACAAACTGAGAATGAAAGCACATCCATTTCACCAGTCTGACACTCTGATATAATAACTATTTACCTTGAGAAAGAGGGACTGAGATTTCCGATTCTTGTGAATCTTCTCACTTTGGCACTTATTTTCTCACTCTGTCAAACAGCCCCAGATTAATGGAACAATTTGTTCAACAAATCATATTAGCAGAAAGTGCACAGGGTAAAGAGAGGGAGGCGGGGGAGCAGGAAATTTTTACTCATTCATAGCAGTGGTATCTCTGCAAATAAAAATGTAGTTATGCCTGACATTTACAGAGGTACAATGTGAAAGGGAAAAAGTGTAATGACTTTGGGCAGTTGAGAGATCACTTTGCAAGAACAGTAGTGCTCAAAAGGGAATAAGATAAAGTTACACATAACATCTAGATTGAGCTGCTTTCTGGAACATATTTGTCAAATACCACAGGATCTGTCTGTGTTTAAAAAAGAGTTTTCTGTTCAAATTAAGCACCTTGTGCTTTCCTAAACTATAAAGGAATATTCCCTTACAGGCTATGTTGCTGAAATATTAGGTAAAGAATTAAAGTCAGTCGGGGACATATGGTGAATAGTATTAATACATCTTCACCTCCTGTGATAATATTTAGGGGCCTGATCCAAAGTTGACTGAAGTAAGTGGAAAAAGTCCTATTGACTTAAGTGGACCATGAATCAGATCCGAAGTGAACAGAGACCAAATTTTCTTTTCATTTACTCCAGATTGGCGTGCTGTAACTTCAGTGAAATCAACAGTTACACCAGTTTAATTCTAGTCTATTTAGTAGGTGTAGGTATATAGCACACATATCATGTTGGTATCAGAATTAATGGGGTGATCGGCTACACCAAAGCCAGTGCTGTCACTTTTACAGTGGCATAAATGAAATCAGAGGTGGGCCCCAACAGTTCAGTTTGGGCATATGTTTTTAGTAACAGTTGGCAATTATTTAAGACTACTGTGCCCTATGCACGAACTGCATGGGGTAGGCAAAGTATGCCTGCTTTTCTCAGCTGTATGCCCCTCATCTCCCTGCCAAATTTTTGAGTCAATATTTATAGTGCATACGGAGCTGGTAGATTATCTTTTTTTAAAACAAATCTGCAATGTCTGTCTCTGATAATCTTGAACATATACAAGGCAGCATCATTCCCCCTCCACGCTCACTCACCCACCCAGCCACACACACACAGATAGGATACTCCAAGTTTGCCATGACATTAATTTATTTCTCTTAGCTTGGCATGGCACCACTGTACCTCGCCTCCTCAATGAAAATTGACGCTCCCTTCTACTGCATTTCTTTATGCCATGACCTTGAGTGTCAAGGGAAAGTATTGCTTTGCATCCTTGTGTTGCCTGAGTCCTGTTTCTCTCTTTATAGGTTATTGCTTGGTGCCCTTCAGCGTATCACAGGCTGCAGTGTGTTACGCCCTGCACAGCTGGGAACATTTGGAATACTTCAGATCATTGAGAAAGCTGCTGTTAAAAGTGGGTTTCGCTAACATTTTGAACAGAAATTCAAGCTTTAAAATGGCTCTCTCAGCATTTTTAAAGATACATTGATATTTCATAGTAAAACATACTCTTTTGGGGCTTGAGCTGAAAAGCTGAAACCCAGTGAAGCCAGCAGAGTTTGGATTTGGTCCTTCTTAAAGCCAAAATCCTGAGGTATTTTTACACAGTTCTCATTTGGGTTAAAGAGCTATTGATTTCAGTGAAGGTTTAGCTTGATTATGGACTGGGCCAAGGATGGTCAAGATTTGGCCTGTAGTTCTTGTGATGCTTGCACAGGGGTTATTTTGAAATGGAGAGGTGTAAACAAAATGTCTCCCTGAGGATGAGATGTATCTGTGTTTAGTAGGATGCAGGTATGGGAGAGAATCCAGGCTTCTAAACAACTGGGATGAATAGATTAGATAGATTTTGCTGTCTACATAGACACATGATTTCTGCTAGTCTTTGAATAACACACAGTCATGTTATTTTAAAGGCCTCATTCTGAACTCATGGAATCCGCTGCAATTTCTGAATTCAGGATTCACGCCAGGGTAACTGAGCTCTCAAGCTGGCACACTACAAATGTAGAAAAAGATAGGGGTACCAGTGCCAATCTGTCCTGAGCAATCCGATGAAATTTATTATAGTCAAACCTTACCTAATGCGATCCTAGACAGACAATGTGACCCATTCAACCTGTTTCGGTAAACTAGTGACCTTGTAGGAAATTTCCACTGCAAGTCAACCTGAACTGAAACAAACCTTTTCAGAGGTTTGAAACACCATAGTTAGTCCGCACGCCAATGCCTTGTTATTTTACAATTTGAGCAACTCTGCACTATCCAGTTCTAGATGTCACTGAAAATGAAAGGGCTGAAATACTGAATGCGTGGCCTCACCAGAAGTTGGAAGCACAAAAATTTGGTGACAGCTGGTCTCTAAGAATCACTGCCAGTTGTGTATACATAACTGGTATGTATAATCTTCAGAACAAATCAGTCTTCTGTCCACGTTGAGGGTGGCCCTTCACTAATCCTAATGGATGATCCTCTCCATTCAGTGCCAGGGGTTAAAGTAAACCATAATACCCCAGAACACAGCCCCAGGGCCCACAAATTTGAGGGGCCAGAGATCTGTCCCGTGAAAAAAAGAAAAATCAGGTGGAGCGCATGTTCTGTCCTGCCCTGGCCTAGGAGCTACGGACATACTGGGTGAGTTCTCAGATCTCCCACCCTGAGCATGCTCAGATGCATGCTCAGGATGGGAGTGGCCTGGCCGGGGACCATGAGATCTCACTGAGTCCAGTCCTCTGCATTCATGCCAGGACAAAGTACAATCTAGGGGGGTGCAGAGGGCAGCATGTGAGGCTGGGATTGGGGGTAGGGGCCAGAGGGAGCAGCATGTGAGGCCAGGATCAGTGCCAGTATTCTTATGGAGCGAGAACCATATTTTTATGGAGTGATAACTGGTGCATATGGTACTGAGACATGGTTGCAAATGCCTACCTGGGTTGGGGCCTGCACATGGATGATGGGGCCTGTGCAATAAGGGAAAGGGGCCCAGAGATTAGGAGGGTTCTGGGGCCTATCAAATTATACTTTAACTATTGCTCAGTGCTCCACTGAAAGTTTAATTAGGCTCAAGGACTCCTTTACAGGACCAGTTTTATACATGCCATAGTCAGAAAGCAGGGTTCTTTGCCACTCTGCAACTGCTGAGATAAAGCAAGAGAGAGAACTATTCCAGGCTGGTAGGAGAAGATTCACCACATATTCTTAAATAGGGGTCCTGTTCTCTCACCATGCAAACCCATGAAAAGGAAAGGAATCATGTTTTGTGGTCTGGAAGGTCCCTGTGGCACTGAATTTTGTGCAGCTGTAAAATTTTAAAGAAAGATTGTACTTGATTGTGCAGGTATCATACCAGCAGCCTGAAAAGAAGTTTAAAGGGAAGCCTGTTAAAATTCTGGCTCTATCACAATAGGAAAAATGCCATAAGGAAGTGGAAAGTTTTCCCAACATTTTTTCAATACCCAATTACCCCCCCCCCCATTTTTCCTAATTAAGACATTTATTGAAGCCAAGAAAAACTTTAGTTTCAATTCTTTGGGATTGGGGAGATAGGGGGGACAAAAACAAACAAAAACAACCCCCTCCCAAAACCCAAGCTTTTGTTTAAAAGTTCCTGAGATCTGACGACTTTTTTCACCTCTTGCTTCCCCCTTGCCTGAGATTTTCAGTGGAGTATTTTTCACAACAAGGGTCTTGGTAAAGGTTAGCCTTTGACTGTGCTCCTACCACACTAGCCAGAAAGCCTGGCCCAAGAGCAGGAGTGGGAAAAGTAAGACTAACCTATTTCAAAAAAGGACACAGGGGCTATGTCTACACTACAGCCCTCAGTTAAGGTGACTTAATAAGGTCTACTTAAAGTTGACTTTAAGCAGACATTATTAAGTTGACTTAGTGACGCCACATGGCATTAAATTGACTTTAAGGGCAGGAGTTATTAAGTCGACTTAAGGAAGCCCTTAAGTTGACTTATGAACTGCAAATGTGACTAGGGCTTTGCTTAAGTCAGCACAAGTCCATGGTGTAGACATACCCAGGCACAGCTCCCGTAGATAACCCAGAAGAATTTTACTGCTTGACCAGAATTCCACTAGTGTAACCACATCCTGATCCCAGTCATCTGCTGTAGCACAGACTGGCCCTTCATCCCCTGCTTTGTTCTCACTGTCTACAGCAGTCAATGAACAAACTAACATTTTACCAGCAGGAGAATTTGACACTTTCAGAAGTTTTTACTATTTGTAATTTATATCGTCTGCCTTTTTTTTAATGATTATTTGTCAATGGAAAAGTCAGTGTGATTAAAAATATAAGTAATGTCATTTAAGTTTGTTTCTTGGGATAGCATCCCTTTTCCTGCACTTTATATTCTGTTATCTGTCCTACATATAACATCAGCAACTTCAAACACTGTATAGTGAAGAAAGCATACAATATTTGAAAGCCAATTTGTAAACTTAACTACAGTTTTACAAGTTCTGGAGACTGTCTTATATGTGTGCATGTATGTAAAGATATGCATATTAATGTATACCTGCCTATCTATATTTAAATGTAAAATGTATGTACGGAGGTGACTATGAGTGTATGCGTGGATATACACCTACTCACACACATATCTATACAAATAACTTCCCTTCCTAAGAAACCAGATTATCACTTTGGTTGTCTGTGCCAATAAGTGAGTATTAATTAGATGTGGCTCTGCTTGCTGCATGACTCATCTAAAATGTGTAAGGAGGCAGTGTGGGTGGATTGTCAATTATCCATAATACATCACTGGGTAAATGGGTACTGGCCACCCACATAGTCAGAAATCTAAATTACCTGTGAAAACTTTCCTACCGCCTCAGGTTAGCATGAGGAGACTGGTGTGAGTTTTATACAATCTGCTCATCAGGCCAGTGGGTAGCGACTAGCTGAGCTGAGGCATAAATATGGCCTAATCACCAAATGTGAATTCAGATCCCTCCTGCTGATCAGGTAACAGTGTAAAGTGTTTAAGCTGATACCTGCTCGGCATGTGGTACCTTAATCAGCATTGGACTCCTACACTTCTTCCTCTGCTTATCTCTGCAGAGATGCTGACCTCAGGAAGATGGTTTTATTTTACTGTTATGATTTACCTATCTGAATAATTCTTTTAACTCCTTCTGCATCCTGTGGACATACCTTACAGTCTTTGCAAAACAATGGGCTACCCATACAGAGATGATTCTAATGAGGGGCCCTCAGGTGAGGGTTGAAACTAGAGAAACTGGATTCAGAAGTGCCTCCATTCTTTGGGGAAAAAACAAAACAAAAAAACCCAAACACTTTGCATGTGTTTGCGTGTGTGTGTAGTTCCCAGAAATTTTAAGGCCTGGCAGTGCTACGGGATTAGTCTAGATAGACAGGTAGGTCCTGGGCAGATTTACAGGGTACGTTCTTCCCTAGCAGGCTGCAGGGGTGTGAATCCTAACCTTGCTGAAAGATCCAGGTGGGACAGATCCTCCAGGCATACCTTTCCCACAGGCTACCCTTGGCAATCTGACTAATGTCATGAACCGATCTTCCATGAAGCAGGGCTCCCTTCCAATCAGGGGATCAGCATCCTTTTTATGGCCCCGGTATCCCACCTTCTCACCACACATAGTAGAACCACTCCAGTGCTTAGGTCACCTACCCCTGCTGCTGCAGAAAAAGGAGTCTAGATTTATAAAAATTACTCATTGCTGTGCTTACCACTAGCAGGACCTTCCCTAAAAGACAAGTCATGGTCTAGTATATAAAGACTAAATTGTAGAGATGAGCCTGAATCAACTCTCCAGAAATCCAAACCCAGATTTCGATTTTGCATGTGCCCCTTATTTTTCAAACAGACTGAATCAAACACACTGATTTGATAATACCCACGTGTTGGTCAGGTTGCAGGAGGAGTGTCTGTTTCAGTGTTTAAAAATCCAGGCCCAGATTTTGCAGCCTGGCCCCACCTCTGTCTCTAGTGCTTCAAATAAATGAATGTACGAAAAACTGTGTTTTAAAGGAGTCACTCAAATATCTAAGCCCCAATGAAAGCTTCCATCCTTCCTGTAAACTAGAAGTGTGATGCTGCTGTAAGGCTTTGTCTTGCAGATAAGAAAGCAGAATGGGTGGGAAGGTGGGGTGGGTGGGAGAAGCTCCAATCAGCTAAAATGGGCAGAGCCGATGAGTGAGTTCATTTCCAACTTTCACTTGAGTGTCATAGACGTTAAAGCGGCAAAGCCCTGTGGCAGATCAAGTAGAAGAGGGCTTATCTTTTGATCCCAGAACTTCCCTTGAGTGTGTGTAGGAGCTAACCTGTCATTAATTTCAAGCAACAGTGAGGCCAAGGCCTCCTGACAGGAAGCTTCTACTGCAGCCCTTTGGAACACCTCGGACGCTTGCCGGCTGACCACGAATAGCGCAATCTGCCAGCTGCAGGGGTTTCCCGTTGTTTCCGCTCGTACAGGCGCAGGCCTTCTATCTCTTCCTGTGAGGGTGGCGGCAGCTTGGCAACGACTTCCCATCCTCAGGAAACAAGCCATCCGTGAGTGATGGCAGGCGGCGGTAGGTGGGGTGGGCGGCAGGGCGGGGCAGACAAAAGAAACTTTTGTTTGGTGGCTGCAACACCGACACGCGCTGGCCAGGCAGCGGGAAAACAAAAGAGGGATGTCTGCATCAAAAAGGCAGGAAATGAGGCAGCATGGGGGACAGAAAGACCTGTTGGGATTGGGCTGGGGCTTCTCTTGCCTACCCTATTGTTTAATTAAAAAAAAAAAAAACAGAAAGAGAAAAAAAAATGAACACATCCTGTGACCTCTTATCAAGCCATCAGCAAGAAAAACAAACAGCTTATTCATCTAGAGGCTGAGCGTAGTTTTGATGTGACTGCTGGACTTGTGAAATCTGTCGGCCCAGGCAAGCTGAGATTGTCCATGACAAGGGGCTCCCTCCATTTGCCTTGCTAAGACCGATGCTACGGTCTTAATTTTTTCACCAAGAGCTTGTTTGTTTATTAGGGTTTCTATTCACAGCAGTAGGTATTTTTGAACCTTTCCCCAGCTGTTTATGCCTGTGGTCTGTTTTTTAAGGAAGTCTTTCATTCCTCTCTTATCTGCAAAGCACTAGATTTTGTTCAGTGAGGATGACTGATACATCCCCTCTCTTGTCCCCTCCCCTTTTTTGGCCAGACATTTCTAATTTCCCACTCTTCCTTTTTCTTTTGAAGGAGCTGACATTTAAAGGAAAACAATGTAATTGCTTTATATAGCCCTACTTATCTAGGAAGGATAGGATTTACTTTGGCGGCTAAATATACAGGAAAAATTGCATATACTAGCTCAAAATTTTGCACCATGCAACTCAACTCAGCCAGCTTCAGGAATTTCTCACACACACGTGCTCATGCGCATGCACACACACACACACAGAGGTATACACTCGGTATCTGAATAGGTTAATTCAGTTCTTCTTGGCCACTTGGCTAAACTCATAGATTCACAGATTTTTTTTTTAAGGCCACAAAGCACCATTAGATTATCTAGTGTGACCTCCTGCATAGTACAGACCACAAGATTTCAGCCATTTGCCCTGAACTGAAGTCACAAACTTGTGTTTGACTAAAGTATATCCCCTAGTAAGACCTTAATCTGACGATTTTTCCTAACTTGTCATGTGGACAAATCCCTACATTTAGTAACTATAGGCCACCCATGCTGTGTTTTTTAGAAAGTGAATGGTCAACAGTGATTGGTTGATCTAATAAATGGAATCTAAGAGCCTGAATTTACAAAGCAGCCTCCAGTCTAACAAACATAACCGTAAAAGTGAATACCAGCATGCCTCTATGTGTGTGCTTCTTGAATATTGCTAGCCTGTATGTGCAGATGACAGAGTCCATCAGATGGATGTGCAAATGCTAGACTTTGCACAGGCAAAAATCCCGTTGTAAAAATACATTTAATTAGTATCACTTGTATGTACAAGTGATGGAAACTCTGAGGGGAAAAGGTGAGGTCAGAGCATGAAAGTGCACTGGCTATTCCCAGCAGCTGGAATGGCCCTTCGGCATAGGAGACTGCAGCCTCAAGGCTGTTCTAACTTGCAATCAGCTGCTTATGAACCCAAAGTGAGCCACTGGTCATCCCTAGCACAAGGATGATTCAAAGAAAAGTCATTTTTGCCTCCCCACTCTCCTCAGATTTTGTATCAAGCAGAACTTGGATGCAGCAGTGAAGCTGGACCATCATGATGTAAGTCATTTTATAAATCTAGTGGTCAGATTTTTATTTACACTAAGGTTGCTTTACAGTTCTGCAGCAAGATAAGGGGCCTTTCAGGAGATGCAAATGTAATTTTTAAACGTATCAATGCAAATCAGGCACTTGGGCTCTTAAGATTAAAATTTTAGATGACCCATTGCTATTGGGGCTTCATTTTCTAGAAAGCACTCTGTGTTAAATACAGAATGATATATCATTGTGAAATGCTGCTTGGAAGCTCACTTGACCTCTCAATCTTGGTACTTTACACAGTAATCGTATCCTGCATAAATTATGGGAGTGAAGACAATTATTTAGTTCCTTGCAGTTCTAAGAGGGAAAAAAAAAGTCTCTAAAGTGTTTTCTTTGCAGACTGCAACGTTTCATAGCCAACCAGGAAGCAGGCTGAGAGCATCATTTTCTTTCCATGATGCGGAAAGAACTGTCTGTATATAATATTGCAAAGACAGAGAATGAAACTTTTCAGGCACCTATTCCAAATTCTCCCTGGTAAGTGAATAGAGGGACTAAATAATTCTGCTTTGAAAAACAAAACTCAACATTTTAGATAAACAGCCTCAGCACCCAAATTCGGGACTATGGGGAGATTTTCAAATGAAGGCACAAGTTGAAGTCAAACACCCAACTCCCACTGAACATCAATGGTCAGCTAATGAAAATTTTCTCATCAGGTATCTAAAAAGCACCTTGATTTTCAGAGATGCTGGATTTTGCTGATTAAATTAGGACATTTTGGTTTGAAAATTTTGGCCAGAGGACTTGTGTCTGCACATACAATTGTTGCTATGGATCTCAGTTATCTCTGCTGCATGCAAAAGTTACGTAACTGAATAAAAATAAACAAGGAGCCTGGTGACACTTTTAAAGACTAGCAAATGTATTTACCACATGAGGTTTTGTGGGAGAAAATCCCACTTTGTCAGATGCTAGAAGAAGTGGGATTTTCTCCCACAAAACCTCATGTGGTAAATAAATTTGTTAGTCTTTAAAAGTGCCAACAGACTCCTTGTTTGTTTTGCTGAACAAGACTAACATGGCTACTCCTTTGGAACTGGATAAAAATACTTTACCAAGCGGAAGAAACAGGCTCGTGTTTTAGCCAACTGGCTAAATGCAATCTACTGTCATGTGGTTTTTTGTTTGCCACTCTATCATGTGCTGTCTACTGTGAAGATAATTTACGCCTTTCCAGGGGAGAGCACCTTCCATAACACAGCTTTGGAACTTTCTTTGTAGCATTTTGCAGTGGATGGGGGCATTAAGAGAAGGAAGGGGGCCGGACGATCCCTATTCTGTTGTCCCTTCAGTGTAGGGCTGAAGTGAACTTTACTGAGCTGTGGAGTTGTCCAACTGGCATTCTGCACAGGAGTTAGAACATGTGGTCTCGCATTTGAACCTGAAAGCAAAGGCTACAAATGCTGCTAATGCTATACCTGAATAGGTGAATTGGTTCTGCTAAGAAAAGAAAGGGGGAAAACGGGGGACTACAAACTGAGATCCAACACTTCTCTAGAAGTTTGAAAAAGTTCATTGACCCTCCTGTCTCTCTGCACTTCCTGCTTTTAGTCAGAAGCTATTTTCATGTTGCTATTGATCTGTCTGAAACTGAGGAAGTATTAGAAATTTTACAAGAAGGTCTGATCTTCTTTGTCTTGGAGAAGCCTCAACTAAGCACACAAACTTTTTCATGTGACCAGGAATGGACTCTTGGAGCCTCTTGATGCTTATTCATCAGCTCTTTTTGAGTCTTACAAGCCTGACTGTTCATTTAGTACACATCACAGCGTAAAGTCCTGTCACAAACAGGGCTGCCATTGATTTCAGTGGCAACACGGCACCTAGCATGACTGGAGGGCCAGGCCTTTGAAGCCTTTCTCATCCTTCCACTGACTGGTAATGGGGTTGATATTGACTCACTGAGGGGAGATCACTGTCATTAGTGTCTGTTTCATTCATTCATATTGGTCAGACATCCAGTATATGGAAGGTCAGTCAATACCTCATCAATATCTCCTCCCCTCCCACTTTTTTCACTAGCTTAATTCTTAGCTTTAAGAAATTTATCTCTAAGACAGTAGCCTACTATAACAGAGGCTGTTAAAACAGGCTTCAGCTACCAACAATGAAAATGAACTATTTCTAGGCTGATTTTCACATGGAGATCATCTCCAGTTCTTAAACACAGCAAAACAGAATGATAAAAAAAGTTAGACAAATATTTGTACATATGGCTAATGAGAACACCTGGCAGAGCAGGTGAGCAAGCTCTTGGGGAAGAGATGGATGGATGCAGTTTCACTGTACATACTGCATTCCAATCAACTCACTCCTTTATTGACAGACACGTGGAAGGGTCTGTTATTCTAGTGAATAAAGGTGCTTGACTGACAGCAGGTTCTCTCTCTGCTTAGCTCAGAAAAAGTGTAACAGCACCAGTGTATGCTTTCCCACCACACTGTGATTGTGAGATTCATGGAATTTCCTCAGTCACCGGTTCCATCGCTGATATTGTTAAAAAGCTAGTGATGGATCTGGGATATAGCTACTTGCCTCCTAGGACCTGGGCTGTCATCATCAATTTAAGTCAGACAGGACACAAAACAACCATCACTGTGTAAAGACTTTTTTTTTCTTCATTACTAATGACTGGTGAACCTCGGCAGGTTTGATTAGGAGAAGTACCAATTCAACCACCAAATCTGATCCGAACTACCTGAGACTCTTGTATGTACAAGGTTGGAAATTTCATCAGATAGGATTTGCAGAGAGATTGATTGAACTGATTGCTCCCAAATGGGCTGGAATTACTGGCAGACCTGCCTTCCTTCCTTTCTTTGTTTCTTGCTTTCTTTCTTTCCATTTGATGCTTTCACTTCTGGCTCAGGTCCATTGGAAGGACAGAAATGACATATCTAGTCCGTCTACCTAACTATCTCATGCAAATTTCTTCAGTGTGCATGAAGGGTTAACATCAAGATTTGATTCTTATTTTACCTAAGATGGCTTTCCCCATCCTAGTTATTTCTGACCTGGGAACAAATTCAGCTTTCTTATGAGCAAGGACAACCACTGCTGACTGAAGTTGGATATGAAGACTCTGGGTGTATCACCAGTACTTAAAACTTTACAGTAGGTAAGCTATGGTCTGCTTCCAGCTGCATCTCATTTTTTGTTAATATTAGTGACGTAGGTTTCTTTAGGTGTCACTGTAGGTCCTATCTTGAAGCAGGGGACTTGAGTAGAAGACCTCTCTCCAAGTCCCTTCTAGTCCTATGATTCTTCAGGAGGGATTTGAATGAGTGTGGCAGAAAGTGGCCTTGAGGACCAACTTAGAGAAGTTGTTCTATGAATAATAGGTGTCATGGAACGAACAATAGTGGTGGTTGTTGAAGAAGTAGACACAAGAGATAACAAGGCTAATAGAATTGGCAGAGTGTGGGAGCTGTGCCAGAGGAGACAAGGACAGAAAAGGCTGGAATGGCAAAGTTATATAGGGCATTGAATGTTAGGACAAAGAACTTGAAAGTGATGCAATGAAGGAGTGGAGGGCCAATGAGATGATTCAAAGAAGGGGATGATATTGTCAGGAAGATGATCTTCATGGCATTAGTTTGTATAAACCAGAGTAGGATATAACGGAAGCCAGAGAGGAGGAGATTATATAAATTATTAGATGTTGAAAGCCCAAGAATAAAATCCAAGAAAAATAAAGAAAATAAAGCTCCACTACTGTGGAGCTGAGATGTGTCCATAAATGACAGTCAGCTCTGATGACACAGCATGTTCATTCAGATTCACTAGTGATTAGGAAGAGAAGAATTACTATCTGAGTACAAATCAATGGTCCATCTACTTCTCTTGACAGTGGCAATTTTGAAAAATGGGAATTGAAGATTACTAAACTGTGGAGTAATCTCCCAAGGGTAGTGGTGGAAATCCCATGTTAACGAACTTTTACAACTAGACCAGACATAACACTTGAAAATTTACCCCAGCCTTAGAAAGCAATTCTGCATTAGCAAGGCAATGGATTGAATGATCTAATATGGCTCTTCCCTCTGTAACTCTTGTGATTCACTTCTGTGTGCGGCAATACAGCAGGGTAAATACAGCATACAAGAGTTTCATCAGCTATCTTGGTATATCTGTAACAGTAACATGAGTAAATTAGGCAGACAAATTCCAAAATGACATATATTTGACTCTATAGTTCTCAGTCCATCTTTCCAAACTGGCTGCAGTACAGAATAGCACACTGAGTTTTAAACTGGTGCAGGCTGCAGTAATGTGTAAGGTCTGTTAGTGAAGAATTATAACCGTTATTCAGCTAAACCTTTTGGTATAAACAGATAGTATTTCCTGACATAGCAACAAGTTTTAGATTAATCCAAAGGCCAGACCAACCATCTATATCTTCCATGCATTTTAAGGTTAACCATATGGACCAATTTCCAAGTGTAGACGAGAAAAACTTGGAGAAATGGCAACCTGTTCTGTGAGTTGGGAGAGGGAACAGAAACACATGCTAGATTTGGACACAATGGTCAAGCTGCCACTCAGTAATCACTGCTATTGCAGTCACTAGCATGGAGCAAATTTTAACATTGCATTTACACAGGAGTAAGATTTCTGGGCGATGTGGAGATTGAAAACCTCTTCCCTATCATTGTTCTATAGCAGAAGAAAGCGTTTCACTAGGAGTTAGACAGATGCTTTTATAGCATATTTATTTTATTTTTCCTTCATTTAAAAATATTTATGACCCTCCTTGTTCTTAACATTCCTATTGTAAACTCCTACATTCCCAACCATCTCAAGCTTATTTTCTCACCACTCCTTAATCCCTCCACATCCTTGTGACCTTTCTATGCCCCTTTTTAACTCTCCTCATTAAGTGTTTCTCCATTTGCTGTCTATATACTATAAAATCTCTAATGCCTGCTAAACCATATTTGGAGACATTCAGTGAGAGAGAGAAGGGCTAGGCCTCAAATTAAATTTCAGATAAATCTCCCTCCTTCAGACTCTGGGAAAATTCAAATCAGGATTCAGATCTAGAGCTACACTTTATGACATGAACCTAAACCAATAGTGAACTAATTCAGAAATTTGAACTGGAAGAGGTGAACATTAGATTTGGAGCCAATTTGAGTACAGATCCAAATTCCATGACTTGGGATCGTCTCCAGGGTGCATCATTACAGAACACAGAATGCATACGAAGTATACACCAACGTTGGTCAAATCATATAAAAGATAAGTCATAGAACTATTTTCTAAATAAAGTAAAACATTGAGTGTGCATATTATTAATTACTTGGCAAATACTTATCAGGTTACTGGTAATCACAAAACTACTTGCAATTCTAGAAAGTTTCATGAATTTTAACATAACTGATTTGTCCATCCAAAAAAATCTCCCAGGAAATTGCATTAGCTCTTTAGTCTTCTTCATTCACTGTTCTGCTTAATAAGTTGAATCATTCAATCTGAGACTAGAAAAAAAAAATCATGCAAACAATCACACACCTTAACAGGGCTGAACAGTTTGCAAATAAACCATTGGCTGACATTTCATCGGCTGACAGTTGTTTGGGGGAGTGGGGGACTACTTATGAATAGCGTTGGTTGGAAAATTTCCATCTAAACATTTTTTACAATGGAAAGTGAAAAACATTTTTCATTACCCTATTTGAAATTTTTTTCATCCCTACTTTTGGACTAGCTTACTTATGAATTTGTGAACTGACAAGAGATTTAAATTTTCAACAAATAATATTGCCACTGAATAATTCAACTTGGTATAGTTAACTCCCAAACACAGCAATTTCTTTAAAAAGGCATTGTCCTTATAGTAGCCCTGAAAGCTCAGCATTCTGGTTTTATTTACACCTGTAAAGTCAAGAATGACAAAAAGGACTTCTCCTATATAAAGCCTATAATATCAACCTGAGGCCTCTATGCTACCATTATGCATTGAATACCAACGTTTAATGAGCAAAGGAGATATTTAAATTCTGTCCTTTCACCGGATTGTTCACAAATGAATTCATCATTTCAATGAACAAATCTTTGATGAAACTCAGATGAGGAATACAAAGTGACAGTTTTAGAAGCCTACAAATCTGTCCATTACCTGTAGTTTTTCAGATTAGCGAGGATGTGTGCAGAAAAAGTTGCACTATAATCTTGCCCCAAAACCCTAAATGTTGTGACATTAGCAAATAGCTTATAATTAAAGTATGTTGCCATTTCACCAGGCTTTCATTTATAGAAGAAAGAGCAAATTCTATTCTGCGTGAACTTTAAATACATCCAACTTTTTTTCTTTGTTCTTTTCTTTAAAGCTTTGCAACAAATGCATCCCCATATGCTTATATTAGTTAATCTAGTATTAAACATATTGGCTGTGCAAAATGTTGGCATGCATTAATAAATGTTTTCATTTTTTTTTATTCTTTTTTTTTTCCTTTAGATTCTTCCTTTGACTACACAAGCAACAGCTGTCTAGCTTCCTGTTCAGTACTGGATCTAATGCCTCTACAGAAATCTAGGTCAAAACACTTGGAATGCATGAATATCAAACAGAGTTTTCAAAACAGCAAATGAATACATCTTTAACTGGTGACATTTTCCCGTAGCATATGGCTGCAAGCTCAGGGGACTGCATGCTTTTTTGATGAATATGTTCCGTCAAAAACTACGGAATGGCAGTGGGCTTATATCACCTTCTGTTTTGCTTATGAAATGATAATGCAAACTCATAGATAGGTACTAGTATCACAAGACGTTTACCTTTTGTCTAATCCCAAAGTAGTACAAGTTCTAGTGGTTGAATAACTATCTCCCAGGCATGAAAATAGCTGTCTAAGCTGCACTTTTGTAAAACAGTTGCCCATGCCATGAAGGGTGTGAATTTAGCTTCATTTCCTATTTGTCAAAAGCAGTAAAATCAGAACAAGGAAGCAGACATCAATTGATTATAAGAAATCGTGCATCATACAGTACATGTTGGCAAAATTATGACCTTATATAGCAAATGTAATACTAATACATTTGCCAGTGTAAACAATTAGGCCATGTTGTATTGTCTTGCTATGATGGAAAACAGATCTTCAAAGCATCTGACGAAGTGGGATTTTCTCCCGTGAAAGCTCATGCAATAAATAAATTTGTTAGTCTTTAAGTGCCCCAGGACTTCTAGTTTGTTTTGCTCAACCAGACTAACATGGCTATCCCTTTGGAACTTAGAAAATAAAAGAATAGAATGGAATGTAAAAATGGGAATTTTGTTTAAAAAGAAAACACAAAAAAAATACATTAAACTGCACTAGAAAAGTGGTCTGAAAAAATCTGGTCAATTTTATTCAGGTAAAATAGTTGGCCTAAAAGGAAGGGGTATCCAGGTATCACTGCTAAAGACCATAACTAGTGCAATAATTAAACACATTATCTGCAAATAATCTACTAATTCCTTAAGAACAAGACCCCATTTCAGCCACAAACAATCATGTGCCTAACTTTAAGCATGTGTTGTCCCTTTGACTTTATGGGATGGTGCACATATGGAAAGTTAGGCAAGTATTTATGTTCCTTGCTGAACTAGGGCCTAGATTCTGGTCTCAGTTACCAGGAGGTGAAATCCTGATCTCACTGTTGTCAATGGCAAAACTTCAGCTGGGGCAGGATTACACCTTACATCTCTCCCTGACACCACCAGAGACACCTTCTCCAGCAGTCAATGGAGTTATGGCCCTGTGAGTATGTGAACACAGGAAGTAGCACTTCTGCTGCTCCAGTGTAAGTAGACAATACCTGTGTAAGGCAGCCCAATGCCTTCTGAAGGCTTGGTGTAGTCAGGGCAGTAGCAATAATTTCTATTTTAAAAAAAATATAGCCATATATTCCTGTTGTCCCTGAGCCCTGTGGAAGTGGATCCTGGCTATGGCTAAGGACCCAGACCCAGCCAGATATACTCGTTGCTGTCCCCATGTACATATTCCCCTGAATCTACAGTTAATAATAAATAATAGGAATGATAAATAATTATAATCCTCTCACAGTCTGCCTTTTACTCCTTTCATGCCATATAAATAAAATAAAATAAAATAAAATAAAATAAAATAAAATGATGAACTTCTGAACCCACCAAGCTAAATCCTGAGGAAATAGATGCGTCCAGCCACAGGATGACCCTGAAGAACAACAAACCCAAACTAAGGGGAGAGAAGAATTCCAGAGTTGAGAGCGTTCGAGTGACAACACCTTGACCCCAGGACCCAGACACACATATCTAGGCACTGATAGCACAAGCTTCACAGCTGATTTCTACAGTCAGATTAAAGCATGGAGTGAGAGGAAGGAAACCCAAGCAAACAATATTCAGTTGTACAGCTCTCATTCTCCAATTTCAAATGGGAGTGAAGGATGCACATATTCTGATTTTGTTAACGTTTATTTCACTACCTAAAATATTATAATGAATCCTTACCAAGCTTCTTTTTGGTTTTTCTGGATACGTGCTAAGTACAATACCTTTCCTTAAGTGCCTGTAAAAAGAGAAGTTAACTTTCCTTAAACAGTTGTATTAACCAAAGTAGAATGGTTAGAATGTTCATGTGGGGGACGGAGTATAACGTTACGATATATCTAGCTATCTGATCTTCTCTCTTCCACTGCTGGTACCTGAGCACAAATTTTAGAGCTGTCTAGACCATTTCTAGGAAGCAAGGTATCATTATTATCAATAGCCTAAGGTAACAAACTAGTTTCAAGAAAGGTTTTAAACACATGATACAGTGCAAGAGCCTCTCCTAGAAAGATGATGGAGTTATTACAACTGAATGCTAGCAATAGCCTCTTTCTTTTTTTCTAAGCCATGTACTATGTTTGCTATGCATTTTCATTGTTTTTGCAATAAAATCATGAGGACACTAAGCAAAGATCAGGGATTTGTGTTAACCAGGATTTCGGATCAGAGCACAACCAAACTTTGAGTGGGCTCAAATATTGGATTTTCCTTAGCATTTTGCTTCTGGTGAAATCAAAACATTAGAGGTAAATAACATGGAACTTACATTGATTTAGAAATGTAACCAGATCTGGATCAGTGTTAAAGTTCCCTACAATGGGGTATATTTAAAACCAACCAACCAACCAACCAATCACCATTTGCGGACATTCAAAATCTGGATTTAAATTTTGTTAGGCCAATTCTCATAATAAAGTTAGTTTCTCTCAGAAACAAAAGACTTCAAAAAAGGTTTGCTTTGTTCATAGATGTATAATCTTATTTAACTGCTTATTTCTTAGAGGTACCCTTTGGGTATGAAGAACTTCAAGGAAATTCTCAACCTCAAGAGTATGGTCAGCTTTGCCCAGTGGTGCTGAGTGTGAGATGAACTGGTGTCCTTATAAGGTTAACAGAAAGAACACATTCTGTAGTACAAATTGATTGGTGGTATTGTTTCCAATACTCCAGGTTTTATCATAAAAGTATTTTTCACTTCACTTGTCAGTTCCACATTATTAGTATGACAAGCTGTATGACTGTAACCACAGTAGAACATAACTGGGTGATATTTTTTTTGAATGAAAAGTAATATCACAGCTCTTTAATAGAAAAAATCACAACAAGTTGATTAAAAAATGGAGCAGGGTCTGATTTTTTCAACATTTTAAAGTCAAGTTGTTATTGGAATGCTTGGTCTATCAAAAATAAGCATTTTGGTTTGGTTTTCTTTTTTCCGTTTGTCAAAAAAAGTATTTTTAGTAAACAAACAAAAAGTTACTAACCACTTTATTATTGTTTCAAGAAGGTGTTTGATACAAAATTTGGTGAGAAAAATAATTAATAAAGGTCAGTGAAGAATACACAAAATGTCAATACAATTTGCAAAGGTTCCCCCCCCCCCCATGTCTGCATGTTTTCTTCTGTTAAATGTCAATGTTTTTCAATAAACTTTAAATGCCTTCTTTCACACAGATGGTACTTCTGAAACTTAGCTTTAGTAGGAAAAGGTGGACAGCAACCTTCTAATCTTCACACTAGAGATGAATTTATCTGATAAGATGGAGAAAAACTGATAGCAGAGTGTCCTAAACACAGGCTGTCAAATGGGCTAAATAACATTATCATTTTTATAGCTGGAGGAAGAACATTCCATTGCTAATTCCTATTTGTTTTGCTATATTAAGTTAGGCATATTTGGTGCATATAATGTTTTCCTCCAGTTTGAGATAAATTCCCAGTTCTTCTAAAATTGCCTATTTTAATCACACACACTATCTCTCAATCTGTCAAAGAAAAGGCCAGGTGTATGAAGCTACACCAATTTACATAAGACGAGAATCTGGCCCAAACATTTTACATCCACTTAACTGCAGGAATGAAGGTCAGGTGTTTTTCATGCAGAGAAATATTGTTTTATGTTAGAAGGCTGCCAAAACTACAAATGTTTGTTTTGGGCCTATTAACTCAAACCCCTGATTTGTCCAGGGTGGGAAGGACTATGTGAAATTTCATTAGTTTTGGGATAGAAAGTTGTTTTCTCAGACAGTACCAGACAAATCATTAAACCTTCACCTTCTGTCTCCTCTACCGCAGTTGAAATGCAGGGCCATATAACTGACTTGCTGTACACATATTATAGAAAATAAAGAACGCATGTGTTAAAGAGAGAAGGGGCAAAAATATGTGAGCTATGATTGTAAAGCTCTTTTATGTTCTAGGCTTATTTTATTTTTTCTTAGATCAACAGTAAGAAGGAAAAGTTGAGATATTAATTACCCGTTTACTGCCAATGTAGCGGAAAATGTAATTTACAGTCCACTTGCAAAAAGAAAAAAAAAGCTTGCTTAATTTATGAACTCAAATTATTCAAATAACATTTTGAATTTGATTATTCATATAATTGAAATGTTGCTCTTACAGTCTGAATTGCTTCTGTGAGTTACAATTTCAGCAACAGTTAACTAAGAGCTCTCTGTGGAAATGATCATAAGTGTGAACAGGAAAGGAAGAGTGACTAGGCCAATGTATTGAATTTACCTGGGGAAATGTGCCAGATACAGTATCAAGGTTTAATTTGAATTCATGGTACCTACTGTCTCTAGTATCTCTGTGGACACAAAGATACAGATACTGGCCTATATTTTCAGCTAGGTTAAGAGTCAGCAATTTCCTTTGGATCTGTGAAATGAGTTGCGAGCACAAATCAGAGCATTGTCTTTATTGGTAGCTAGCTGACAGTGCCTTTGATCAGGTAGCTGGGGGCAAGTGCTCATATCTGCACTGGAATTCAAATGGAGGTGGAGATTTTGGACTGGAGTCCATACTCAGGTTGACAAAGACAGACCCCTGAGCCCATGCAGTGTCCCATTCTGCACATCCAAGTGCAGTTTCAGGATTTGTGGGCATAAATGCAACTACAAAAATGAGGCCACCATTTTGGAAATGTGTCTATAGTCATTCCATCAACAATTTCCCTAGAACTGTTCATGGTGGTACTACCTCCAGTGGTGATGCTACCAGGAATGCTCCAATCTGGAGGTTCAGATAAATTTATATGTCCATCTGACTTCAATCCAAATTTACTTGAAACCTTTGCTGAATGTTCTATAACTTAGAAAAGGCATGGGGCACTCACTCTGAAGAGAACATCAGAGATTTGAACTGAGAACAAGAATCCAATGTCAGACATCAGTGAAATAAATTGCACGGTCTCTCCCCTTACACACATCATTAAAAATCAGACAGAATCCAGTTAGGGAGTTAAAAGATACAGACAGTGTCTATTCACTAGATGGTCCATTTTGGTATTGAAACAAACAGCACATATATTTCCAGTACAATTGTGTTTCCTATTTACAATAATGAAGGGGAATGAGGTTATTTCAGATAAAGGATCATAACAATATTTCACGTTTTACACTTAAAAAGGTATGGAAAATAAAATTGCTGGGCCACTAAGGATCTGGGGGTTTAATGGCAAGGAGAAATCCTGGTCTGTATTTGAAAAATGGGTTTATGATATTTAAACAATCTTTCAGTCACAAGTGAAAAAGAATCTCACCTGGCTTTACCAACTATTGTTTTCTTGGTAATAATGTGGCTCTTTCAGGATTTAGAAAAGAATCATAGAGGGAGACATAATCAGGGCATCATTTTCTGCTGAGGTATGGATTTAAAGTCCCTTAACTATCCTAGAGAATCATACCCTTGTGTATTTTTCTCTTATTTAATTCAATGTACAATGGATACATAGAAAGGTGTCTATTAGAGGTGGTGAAGTTTAATGATTTTTTTTTTTAACACCAGATCTAGTACCTTTACAAAACCTTGTGACAATATGCCACTCAATCTGGTAAGCTCCAAATATGTGACACAGTTGGTGACAAGACTCAAAATCAATGATGCAAATATTATTAATTCAGGAAAATTAAATTGTGGTAGGAATTAAAGTTTTAACTTAAATTGTGGTAGGAATAAGAGAAATATACATACGGGTATGATTCTCAAAGCTAGTTAAGGGACTTTAAATCCATACCTCAAAAGAAAATGATGCCCTGATTAAGTCTCCCTCTGTAATTATTTTCTAAATCCTGAAAGAGCCACGTTATTACCAAGAAAACAATAGTTGGTAACTCCTTGTATAACTGCTACCCCAAATCTGCATTTCTGGTATATCTAATTCTCAACAAAACTGTGGAAGAAAAAGCAACTTTTAGACCAACACAGACTCATAGCAGGGGTGTTGCTGGTGCTGGGTTTACAAGGCTCGAGCCCTGAGTCCCAGTGCCCGAGCCCCTGGTCTGCCTCTGAGCTGCCCACGGTGGCAGCGCACTTATGTGGCTCAAGCTCTGAGTCACAGCACACCGAGCCCCGGGTCTTTTCTCGGGCCAGCGATGCTTCTGACTCATAGGCTATGTCTACAGTGCTAGATTAGTCTGGACTAAGCAAATTTAGTCTGGATTAATTTGGCCCATGACCATGCTAGCTTTTGACTAGTCTGAACTAAGAAATTTCTTAGTTCGGACTAGTCAACGATTAGTCTGGACTAGCTGGCTTAGTTCATACTTTAGTTCAAACTAAGCACATGCAAGACTTAAAATAATGGCTAGTTAGAATTTAAAAAGTTTCAACTAAGCCATTAGTTCAACCTAACCATGTGTTCTAGTTCTAACTAAAAGTTAGTTGGAACTGGAACGCACAGCTAGTTTGAACTAAAAATTTGCAGTTAGTCCGAACTAGCCCGTGCCTGGTTTGGACTAACCTTGAACTTATTTAGTTCAGACTTGCAAGTCCAAAGTAAATTTTTAGATGTAGACATAGCCATAGACTTATAGACTAGAATGGGCCATTATAACCATCTAATATGATCTCCTGACCATAGCAGGCAACAAAACCTCACCCATTCACTCCTGTAGAAGGTGATCCAGAGACTACACTTTAGGCTTTGCTGCTGAGAGCACTGAACCCTTTGAAAGCCAATGGATAATTCTTTCTTTCTTTCTTTCTTTCTTTCTTTCTTTCAAATGAGCTTAATTTACTCTTTGTATTTCAGTTTCCCCATTGTAAGATCCTTCTCTTATGGATCTTTTCCTCCTCTTGCAGCTGGGAAGGTGTTAAATAAAGACCTGAGTAAACTGTGAATGACAGACATTTAGATATCAAGTATGAATCAGTCACTGAATTGTTAATTCAAATGAGTTTCAATGAGCACTTTTCTAACATGGGTATCCCCTGTTAGCAACTTCCTTCTCTCCCATTGTTATGCACCTGCTTTTTCACTACCTGAAGGGACATTTTTAAGTTATCCCTTCTGGACTTCCTTGCATTGGGTATTCAGCTTTTGAGTCTCTCAAGTTTGATGCCCCCCCCCCCAACCTGTTGCCCGACAAATTCAGAGGTGGAATTATTAAACAACGGAATGGCTTATCTCTGCAACACGTCACCCTCACTGATATGCAGCCAGCTGAGTGGAGCCAAACTAGAGACAGCGAGCGCAGCAACATAGAGACCCCATTAATGATTCCAGAGTTGGAGGCTTGAATGTCAGTAGGGAACAAGGCACTGACTGTTTGCCTGTGGCCCCATTCTTGTGTTACTGGGTGAAATAAAAGTTAGTTTCTCGGAGAAACTTTTTACAATAAAACAACACTCAATCATTCGCAAGTCAGAGGCAGAGAAAAGGGGCTCAGCGCAAAGTGCTGTAAACTGCCACATTGTTTCCAGGCATTTTCTCACTATTCACATATCGGAGGGTGAGTGTCTCTGGGGGTGGAAGTGAGGGGAGAGAAGGATGAGAAAGGAGTGGGGAGTGGGGAAGGGACTAATGGAATGGGGGGTGAGTTGGGGTGTCTTTTAACAGAAATATTGCTTTCTTATGGCCATTGAAGTGGTCTGATCTTTGCTAGCAGTTTGCCTGTGAACTCTGTGGTTGAACTCCTGACCAACCTCTTCCCCACCATCTTCATCTCTCCTCTTTCTCCCAACCCTATTCACTTTCATCTGCTAGGGTGGCATGGAGAATGGAGTTCTCTCAGACTCAGAGGCTATGTCTACACTTAGATTGTTAAATCGATTTAATGTAAATTGAACTAATTAAACTGAACTAATAACTCATAAAATCATTTTAAGTTAAATTGATTTTGTCCACACTAGAAACCCAAATTGAACAAGCGTGTCCATGCACAGGACTTGCTAGGTCGATTTAGGACAGGGGTACCATGGCAGGCATGGCAAGATGGCCCCCAAGAAGGGCCATGAGTCACCCAATATATAGAAACAGGATGGCACCCTTGGATGAAAAAGGGAAAAAGTGTTAAATCATAAGAACGGTTAAAGTGAAATAACGCGGCTGCATTGCATTATTTCAATATACCGGTTTTGATATAACCTTCATTTTGATATAAAACTTCGTATTATTATTTCAAAATCACCATTTCTTATTTCAAAATGAGGAAAGCTAGTGTAGACATGCACTACTTTAAATCAAATTAATCATCATTATTTTGATTTAAATTGTAAGTGTAGCCATACCTTAAAAGTTAACATTGAAATGATTCAACCACAACCCCCTCCTCCCCGGAGCAGAGACACGATGGAAATCTCTGCCCTGTTGTCATTTCACTTCCTGTGAAATGGATCCCTTTAGCAACTCAATTAGCTCCAATACTGCACGTGAAGATGGTCTGACTTTAGCACATACCGCCTCAGGGTTCAGAATAGCAACTGCACAAAAAATAGTAATAAGGATTTGTGTCATATGGTACCTATCATTCCAGAGTATCACAGGGCTTCACAAACACTCCTGTTCCAAGTCAGACTCCTGAGAATTACTGCAATAAAAATAATACATAGCTATTATAATAATAATTAATGAGTCTTGTGACATAGTCGTTATCTTTCCAATTTTACAGCTATGAAAATGAAGGTACAAACAGTAACTGGTATCACCTAAGTGAGTGGTGGATCTGGGAAGAGAATCCAGGAAGAGTCTTGGCTCACTGTACATCTGTGCAAATCACTAGGTAACACTATCTACCACCTTCAAGAGAAGAGTTTCCTTCAGTAGATGTTCAGAGGAAATCGGAATGAGATCAAAGAAATGGCGGCAACTGTGCATGGAATACTAGTGGGGAGGAGTAGGAAATCACAGCACGGTATTAGCTTTGGGATTTGTCATCATATATGAGAGTAGAGTCCTCACTGAATGCCCACTGCTCAAGCCTGACTCTGTAGTTTATGGCTTGAGGTACCATGAGATTTTAATTCACTAGAGGGAGCTGTGGGTAAGACTGATTCCATTCCAGCAGAGGGAAGATTGATTGCTTACATTCAGCCCCCACAGCCTGAAAAATGTTCTCTATTTATTTTATTCAGGTGCTTGTAATACGTCCCAGAGTTGCCAAGTCATTTTTTCCCACTAGTGTAAGTCCTTTTCATTTCTTGTTTACCTGCATGATATGATCAATCCCTGGAGCACCCTAGTATTCCACTCTATTGAAGACACCCCTCCATCTCCACTGCCCAATCTGGTTTCATGATAGCTCTATGTTTTTTTATACCTGAGATTGCTCAATATTTTATTGAATGAATAGAGTTTTTACTTCAACTGATTTCCTACTTAAATATGACTTTGAACTGGATCAGAATGCTTTCCAGAATCTTTGATCAAGACCATCTCCAATTTCAGTGGCAAGTTTCTTCACCTCTGGTTGGCTAACTGGTATTAAAATACTATAGAAAATGCTTTAGGCTTATGTCTATAATGACTCTATGGGTATGTACACACTTTTTGGCTATGTCCACACATAGACGCTTATTTTGAAATAAACAGTCATTGTTTTGATTTAAAAGCATTGTGTGGACATAGATGAGTTTCTAGTGAGGACATGCTGAATTGATTTAACTTAAATCAATTTAATGATTTTTCTAGTGACTTTATTAAATTGATGTAACAAATTGATTTAACTGCCAAAGTGTGGACATCGCCTATGATTCCATGGTCTCCACTTATAACACACACATGCAGCAGTCGAAATTGACTGCAAGACCAAATGTATCTCACTGTCTGTCGCAAACGTTAATAGACCCCTGTCAGTTGAACTGAAGTAGAATCTATGTTATTCAGTAATATTAAAGCTTATCTTTGTTGCAGGGCAGTGACTGGAGGGGGAAAAGGCACCAATATGGAGGCAGAGTCAACTCCTTCAAAAGAATAGTAGTACCTATGCACATCGGCTTGTGAGTTACATATTGGGGACCAGGAGTGTTGCTGCCCCTGGGAAGGATCTGGGGCACTGGCCCAGGCCCCGCCCCCTGACCGCAGGCCATGCCCCTGGCCGGGGACAGGGCAGGGAGTGGCAGCCGCGGCTGCAGGGCCGCCTGGCCATGGAAGGGACTGGAAGCGGCTGCTGCCGCCGCGGGTGGCTGGGGCCCGGATCTCCAGCTGGAGACCAGGAGAGGTAGGGGCTCCCCCAAGACCCACGGCACTGGCACTGGGATTCAGGGCACGGGCTCCGTGTGCTGAGCACCAGCGATGTCCCTGGTGGGAACTCATAAGACAAATCATGTAGCAATAAGATGACTGACATTTCTGGCAAGGCTACTCAGAGGAACCCCAAAGTAAATGAAAGCTGTATTCTGAACTGCATTTTCCTTCTCATGAGCTGACCTATCAAAGCTTTCTCCGCAGCAAGAGTGGTCTTCATGATATTTTTGGGCTTGATCCCTTGATGGTCAGACTTTTGAAGCCATAATTAGGGAGGGCTGATTCACTATTGCTTTTTCATCCCATTCCATTTCAGCTTCCTTTGTTTGCATTATGTCTATAGATAGACAAGATTTTTTGGGCCAGAGACATCTCATTATATAAATCTTTGAATAACCCTGCACACTATTTTGACTACACCCATAATAAACCACTAGTAGTATGAACAGCTTGTTGTTAATGGCTATGTCCACACGCACATGCTTATTTTGATTTAAGTTAAATCAGAATAAGTTAATTCAAAATAAAACTCTTAATTCAAATTAACCTAAATCGAAAAAAGCAAAAACCTTAAATCAAAATAGCAAGTCCAGACACAGGACTTGCTATTTCAAATCAGGAGAGGGGCATCATGGGAGGTGAGGCAAGGTGGCCCCCTCACTGGGCCATGCCCCCACCCAATATATACAAAAAGGAAGGCACCCTGGGACGGAGAAGGGCAAAAGTGTTATTTCAAAATAATGGTTATTTCAAAATAACACGTCTGAACGGCGTTATTTTGAAATAACCATTTCAAAATAACAGACGATTAAAATTAAAGTAGGTTTAAGCTATTTCAAAATAACGTCTCTTGTTTTGAAATGACAGAGCTCGTCATTTCAAAACAAGAAAATGGCATGTGGACCTAATCTTTTTTAAATCAAAATAACCAGGGTTATTTCAATTTAAAAGATATGTGTGAACATAATATCCTTACCATTGTGAGGATGATGCCTGCTTCACACTGGGTCTAGTCATGTCCTTGCAGCCTGATGAAAATGACTCAGGATTTTACCACTGACCTGCATAGTGGCAGATAGAGTACATGCTTCATTTTGCACAAGATGGTCTGTCCATGTAGCCATAATGTTGCATCTCCATCCTAGCAATTGAACTGACACAAGCCAGGAAATTTCATAGTGAACTTCCTGTGTTGTTCCTAGACCCCAAATACGCTTGCAGGTAAGTGATGCGTGCTCCAAGACCAAGGCAGCAGTGCTTGGGTAATATAAAAATGTGACATCCCAGCTGGTGTGTGGCTAGGAAATGATGTGTACTTTTTAATACTGTGGGAGGAAGGCAGGTTGGAGGTTGATGGAGAATGATCACATGCAGAAGCTCTATAATGAAGCAAAGACAGAGTTGCTTTAGGGCTGGACTGGTCCTTATTCAGTATAGAAGAAAATGACTTAGGGTATGTCTACACTGATGGCGGCAAATTTGCCGCCATCAGTTCACCTTTCTAGGACCAGATTGTGGCGAGTATGAACTCACTGTACTGCTCCCGGATGCCGATCCTGGAAGTCCCTGGGGTCAGGAGGTGTTGGAGAAAGCTGACTACAGGTGATTTGTAGTCGACTTTCCCCTAATGTGTAATGGCAACTTAGAAAGCTGCCACCGGTTACGTAAGGAATGTTATGTTCCTTGCATAACCGGCAGTCAACTTCTGCCAAATTTCCCCCAAATGTAGACTAGGGCTTAGTGATATGGTATTCTATAGGGAGCAGTGGTTCAAACTCTCTCCTCTCATTACACAGTCAACAACCTCTTGCCTGTGTGAATTATAACTAAGCTTTATGACCATAAACACTAGATTTAAATGTATTAAGCATGGCAGGCAGTGACTGAACATCCACAGGGATTTATAGAGTCTAATTTTGCACTATTACAATGATCACCGTTATCATTATTATTAGTATTTTATTATTTTATTTTGTGCTATCCGGCCCTGATGTCAAAAGGCTTTAAAACAAGATAAACAGGAGATTTGAAAGACAATTTGAAATTAGCATGCAGCCATTTGAAAACTCCATGAAAAGTTATGGCTCCATTAATGCAATGTTGTGTGAAAAATCTCTCAAGAGCATTTGTCTTGCATGAAATCATGCAGAGCCCAGAGGAGGCTCAGAGTGATAAAGGTGCAGAGAGTGAATTAAAACCACATGAGGCCAGTTCACTGAGGTTTCAGGACGTAGGATCTAAAGATTTTTTGTGCTAACCATACATCTAAATACCTGTACATTATGAAGCCTTTTGCATATTGTTTTATTACAAATACTTGTTGTAAGTGGTTTTATTACTGTTTCAACATATAGAAAACATACTTTCCACATATGTGTTGCATACAAGCAATACGGTTGAGTAGACTAAGTTGGAGGATATGTGCTGTGAATTCTGGTGTTCTAATTTAGCTTGTAATACTAATTTGCTAGCTGGTGTTGGGCAGACTGCTTTACCTCAGTTGCATCATCAGTAGGGTTAATGGCCCCAGTTCAGCAAAGCATAGGCTTGGATCCCATGGACTTTCAACAAATAATGAAAGACACATGCACTTCATATGTAATGAAATGTCCTCAGCATATGGAGATGGATTATTTTTGACTGTGCACCATGCTTTCTCTCCTCTAGTTAGGACATGGGAGAATAACTATGCAAACTTTTCCATTTAAGTCTGAGCTAGCCCAGGTATGGAAGGAGCTTTATGACAGAGTTCTTGCCAACAGCAGTTTCAGGATTTCAGGGACTCATAAAACAGTTGCATTTTCACCTCATATTCTTCATGAAAATGAAGGGAGTCAGATTTTGGAACAAGAAACCCAATGATTTCTGTTCTGAAATTCTGGTTTTGCTTTAGAAATTGGGATACTTACGTGTTCCCATCACAAGACTCTCTGTCACAAGTTGTGGGTATCCCACTGGAGGGGTGGAGGACTGAATGAGACATAAGGTTCGACCATCCCTCTCATCCCCTTCTTGCTTTGGGTTCAGCAGCTTGCACTGAAGCTGTTTAGGCCAGTGGTTTTCAACCTTTTGTGGGTCCTGACACACTTGGCAGCACTTCACAACTATACAGGACACATTAGCTTGCCCCCCCCCCGAGAGCCATAACTATGGCAGGGCAAGTGGGGCTTTCCTCCAGGTGCGTCGGAGTGGCTCCGTTAAAGGGCATGATCCCCACTGATCGCTCCAGGCACCAGCTATTATAAGGGGTGCATTCTGATTTGAACATGCCCCGGGCTCCAGCTTCTTTAGTTACAGCTCTGCTGCCCCCCCCTCCTCTGCAGGGCCAAATCCAGCCATCTCCACAAACACAGTAAGGCGTCCTGACACAGTGGTTGAGACCCGCTGGTCAAGGCTGTACATGTTCTCCAGCTAAATGCAGGTCATTTGTACAACTCCAAGTGAAAGCAAGAGAACACCTTTCAATAGTGTTATGTTTGCATGCCTAAAACAAACACACACACATGCATGCACAAACACACACACACAGGGTGCAATCCTGTATAATTTTTACCACTCTGTATTGTATAAACTTTCCTAGGCAAAGTGTTGATAAAATGGACATTGCTGGATTAATAATGACCTTAATCTCTGTCCTCAAGTTTGTGTTTCCAAGTGGGTTTTACACACACACACCCCACTGCCCCCCTGGGTTACAAATCTCTTCCTCTGGACTAACCGGGGGGCTTTAGTTAAAAGGCATCTGGAAATCATCTTCCTTTCCAGATAGTTGTTCTTGTTAGAGCTTGTTAACTTCTTTAAATTGAACAGCAAAACAAAACCAAAAATAACCACCCATCCTTTTACTAAAGGCATAACTCTGTGTACGGTTTTACTTCTAAAAGCTGTCTGATTGTATAATTATCCCAACTCCGGTACCAGGCAGGGAAAGTTAGTGACATGTTGAGTGAAATGCTACACTGTGTTAATAATGGTTTTGAAAGAAATCAGAAAAGTTAATCATGTGTGGACACAGGGTTAAGAAGCAATGTAACAGACTATTAAGTTTAATATAGATATGTGATATAAGCATATGCAGACAGCCATTAGCATAAATTCATGTTACAGAAGAGCAGTGCAGCATACCACACAATGGATTTATGGTGTGTGCAGTGGGCAGGGTGGGCATCAAAATCAGGGAGAAATGGGTCAAAGAATCCATAGATAGGTCTTGAGTCAGGCTGGCAGAACCAGGGCAAATTTAGCCAAACTGCCTTCAAATGATGATGTTCCTCTCTGAGTGGCTATATATCATATGCAGTCAGAATGCCCACCTGTTGTTTTTTTTTCCTGTAGGCTAGGAAAGGGAGAAGTAAAAGTCTAAAGCATAGATAACGAGTCTTCTTTTTCATTTGCATTGAACTCCAGGGGACAGCATGGTCAGATGAACTCTTTGGCTTAATTCTCTAATGAAGATAATGCTGAATTTTGCAATGGCAAAAATCACAAGCTACTGAGCATGAGTCAAAATGATATAACATAGCCCGTTTTCCTTCCTTCATCTGTTATCATATTCCCCCCCTCTACTCATTGTGTTGGGTTCTTGAAAGAGCTGAGCAAAAGCTCTACAGTAAATTCAATGATTTTTTTTGTGTCTTTCTCCTTTTTTTGGACTGTCAAATTTATCTAGAATTCAAATTTAACCCATGAAAATTTCCCCCAGTTTGCTAACTCTGTGGGTTCCTCTTTGAAATTTGAATTCTGGTCTTGTGCTGATAAGGTCTCCTGGTATCACGTCTCTTCCTTGACTGTGTGGGCATAAAGTTAAAGTCATCTGAATCTATGTGGTTAAAATTTCCAGCTTTCCAGAAAATAGTCACAAAAAGATTTCAAACTGAGCTGGGTCAATTTAATTTTGGGTCTGATTCTGCCTGATGAGCAGTACATTGCTCTGTGTGAAGCCACATAAAAGATCACTGGGGTGAAGCTTTTCTTGAAAAATTGTTGCACCCTCCTAACTGCCCAGATCCAGTAATTGGTAAGTCCAGTGTAATTAGTAAAAGGCTGCAATTTAACTTGCAACACTATCCATAACTTAGAGCTAACCATTCATACTGGACCATTTACTCTTTATAATTCAGAAAGTGTCTTTAGTCAATATGCTTCCTCCCGTTCTCTGCCATTCATAATATAGCTGGGTCAAAATTTTCAGACCAAACATTCTTCCATAAGAAGATGCTGATTTTTGAGACAATATATTCTATGGGGTAGCATCGATTTTGTTGTAATTTTTTAGAAACTAGGCAGAGAGGTAGGCTGGCTAGTAAGCCTGTCTGCCTGGTTCCCTGCTAACCTAAAGTCTCCAGCTCCCTGACTCTAGGCAGCTGCTTTCCTGTCTGCCCAATTCCTCAAGCAGAGCATGCTCTGGGGAGTTGGGAAGAACAGGAAGCAGATATTTGGGGCATTGTTCAGCCAGAAGCAAGCTGCCAATTCTAGTTGGCTCTGTTGACATTTTTCCTCCTATGAAAAATCTTGATTTTTCCCCAAATGAACATTTTCACAGAGAAATCCCATGTTCAGGCCAGCTCTAATGCAGAGCAGAGAGCAAAACCATCACCACCACCAATAATACTGGGGCCGATTCAGATTAACACTGATCACATCAGTGCAGCGTCCCTATAATTTTATAATGAGTGAATACTGAGTTAATAATCTAAGCTATACGTTCACTGTTTCAGTCTGTGTTTGTTCGTCTCTGGAGAATCTCGTTTGAACTAGTACATGAAATTTCTCAAGAAGCTGAGACCTGGGATGGGGGTGGGGGCTGGGGCAGGTAGGTTACCACTTGGTTGATTTGTCTAAATCATCACCCATTGTCTTTATTTCCTAAAGGATTTTTGGTAGCCCTCCCCATGGAGCAGAACACAGTCATAAATAAACTGTTCATTTAAAACAATAGACTCCAAAGATATTGCAAGATGTTGCCCATTCTCTTACACTTAATACTTTTTTCATGATGATTTTTGTTTATACGATCACCAGCTACACCCATATAAGGTCTGAATTTTGTTTTGTTACTGAGAATTTCCATAGCAGCACAATCGCCATCTAATTGAGGCTACATTTAGAAAAACAGACTTTCTCATCAGCTCAAGGGACCCTTGAGATTCAAGTGAGAACTGGGCTCAGCCTACAAACTTTTAGTCTTTTCTCAGATCTCATGTTGTGTTTGGATTGAGGATTTTGCATTATAGAACTAGACTTGGATCTGAACTTTCTCCCAAATTTATGGGTGATCAGTTTTGTGGATTTTGGTTTGGGCCCAGCTGTCGTTCAAATGGTTTATATAATTCTTCATATTTTTGAGGTCTTAACTGGACCAAACTTCTGGACAGTTCAAAGTTCACTCCCTATTCTTTTTAATACATTATGTTGCTTGAAACCTTTTGAGTAATGCAGCTCTCTTGAGGCTTGTGGATCTTGCCAATGCTGAATAGATTTTTCTTGCTTGCTTACTTTCTTTTTTAAAACTGGAATTTATAACACTATTTTCAGAAGGAAAAGAAAGCCTTACAAACTGGAAGAACACCAATCACTGAATGGCATCAAAGTGCAAACAGCAAAAATCCAATTTGGTGCAAAGAGCAATATGTTTGTATGGCTTGCATTGCTTATGCCTGGAAGATCAGTGACCAGAAGGCCTTTGGGGACCGGTGCTGAGCTGCTGAATGCAATGTAATATGCTGCAGATGATAACATCACAAACATAAGGCAGGACATGGGCATCACTGATAATCCGCTGTGCTGACATGACTTGTAGCAAAGGAAGAAATGTGGCAAGGTTCCTTTGCCTTCTGGAGAAGGCAGAGTGAAGAAAAGAGGAGTGGTGGCATTTGTTCCAGAATTCTTAACAAAGGAGGAACAGAGATCAAGAAGAAATAGGACCAAATATATGGGCCACATGCTGTATGTACTGGACTGAACATAGTATGTGCATAATGTCTGTGGGTACAGTTAGTTAACGCTTATACTCACAATGTGTCATTTCCATACTGCTATGTGTCATTTCCATACTGCTACCTATTATTATTATTATTGACAGCTGAATATCTTTGCAGGTTTCTCTTACATTGATCGATTTTCTCAAAATCAGTTTAGAAAGAAATTCATTTGGAAAATGAAGAGGATTTCTAATGAATACTACATACGGTTTATTAGGGGAGGTTCCATATTGTCTTTTACCTCCTTTCTGTTGCTGACCAGTTGAGCTGCCTGATCTGTATTCTCAGGCTAGGCCCTGCCTTCCCATATGAAATAAATCCCTCCCACCACTGTATTTAACATTCCAATTCATCACAGTGATTGTTTGGTGGGGGTTTTTTTTTTGTTTTTTTTTTTTTTTGGTTTGTTTGTTTTTTTTTAAATCTCTTCCTTCAGCACCAGTGGAAATTATTCTAACATTACATTTCAATAAAATCCCTCACTGATCCTCTGTGTATAAGCAATCAATGGGTTAACTCAGATCACTAACGTATGTTCCATGACCCCAGAATGCTTCATCAAATGTACTCATTACCGAGTAAGCAAGTGAATGAGTAGTTGTGAGTCGCAGCTTAAGCGCTGATGGGATTGTGTGTGAGCCCCAACGTGGCCGAGGTATTTAAATTTTGATTTTTGTAATGGGCTTTGACATGTTTCATTTCCTCCGAGGGAGCACTCAAGACCTCTGAAAGTAAATGTTGCTAAAAAGTCATCAAGGCAGAATATTAAAATGCCATCAAATGAAAATTTCACTAATGCAATCCGGCTAGGGCTTCAGGTAACGGAGCGAAAAGGGGAGTGTCAAAGGTCCCGCTTCTTTTAGTGAAACATTATTTGTTCCTCTTCACTGACTGTTTCGCCAAATAAATTATTTAAAGTCTTATTTCTTTTTTCTCTTGGGCTCTTTAAATTTCAACTACGCTAAAAGGAGGAGGGGGGAGGGAGCAGGGAAGAGGTGTCATATCTACAAATTTAACAGATCAGTGTCCATGCACTCACCACCTTTGAAAAGACTGTTTTTGTTTGCTGGGTATCTCAGATGGAATCTGTACATGTAGACCTCTGAGGTGACACACTGGGCAGAAGCAGAGGACTTTATGCATGTGTCTCTTTGCAGGATCAGGACCTGACCTTAGAGGGCTATAAGCACATTTGTTTCCCATTGTGTGGGAATGGAGTGTACTGCAGACTCCCAGCACCTTGCAGGATTTGTGCCCTTTTCTCAGGAAGAAGCCATGGGCAACTTCTCTTGCCCATTCCCTATTGAAATGAGAAGCGACAACCATTCAAAATGAGCAATGAAATGGCAGAAAAACAATGAGATTGCAGTATTGGGTGGTAAAGAGCTTTCTTTGGCATGGAAAGGAGAAAGTAAAGATGCGAAAGGCTGCTATGTTTCCAACGAAAGGACTCGTCTCTGATTTCACTTTCACTGCACAACAGCGTGATTTCCTGCCTTTCCTGGTGTTACGCCTTCTTTACACTGATGTAAGACCAATGAAAACTTAGTTATCTTGTACGTGAGTCTGGAAACCAATCAGAATAACAATTGCTTTCTTAAGAAGCTTAATTCAGCTGTGATTTATTTCAACTTCATGAGCAGAAATGAAGCAGTAAAATGCCGGCCTGTTGCAGCATTTTGTCCTATATGACCTCCCTGGAGGATTTTAAAACAGCACAACTCACCCAATGGAACAATTGGGAACCTTGTATCATAAGCCTATCTCTGACTGGCTGAATATACAAAGAAGACTTGACATAGTCAGACTTCAAAAACTGCATAACCCATCTATGTCTGTTGCATGTGTAATCAGAAAGAAGGCAAGCAACAAACCCAAGGTGATGAATAATTTCTAATGAAGGATTGCAAACTAACAGAGAATCCAGTTAATATTGGTTGCATAGCCACTAGACACTGTATAGCCTATCTAGTGAACACTCTTCTCTCTTAAAAGCTAATATTTATGAATCAATCTGCTCTTGTTAACACAAAACTGAAAGGCATAGTAGAATGCTGTTCTCAACTATTATTCCTTGCCTTCTCTTCCCCTTCCCCCAAGCTCATGCCCAAGCTCATTTCAGCCCCCTTCTACCTACCATTGACATTGTGCTGTCTAATTTTATGAGGGATGGAAATGGCATTTCAGCTAATTATCTATAGGAGACTGAGCCAGTGGCTTAGGTGAGCTCCAAAAATTAAACAAGAAAAAAACAAAACAAAACAAAACAAAACAAAACAAAACAAAACAAAACAAAAAACCTTTCCAAAAATCAAAATGGATTAGTTAGAAAACAGTGAGCCTTTTCTGAAAAACCCTTTGAAAACCAAACCACCTGGCTGAGCAATCAGAGACTTCGGCTTCTTGCCGCTCAGGGAGTATTTGAGTTTCCAAAGCATACACAAATGCCTCTCACTTTTGGGGGATTTTGCAAACACCTGATTTGTGAGCCATCTGCCCAAATTTTGGCTCAGATGCATTTTATCTCAATTGGGATTAGGGTGAGTGATCAAAAATGTGCATTTCAATCTGAATATTGTGGGTCATGTCTCATGACATTGGTTGCCTTGTCTACTGTGGTATTCAGTACGCAAATGTGATGCAACATGAAGTGATCTGAAAGAAAGACGTGAGAGAGCAGAAAAAAATAGGATAACGTGAGGGAATCACAGGACATGTCACTCAGACAAAGGAGTGGGAAAGAGGGGTTGGGGCAAAGCTATAACAGGAGATAGAAGATTTATTAGAGGCTGCTGCTGTGTGCTTAGCAGAAAAGAGGGGATGGGATAGAATGGCAGGAAGCAGCTAGAAAGAGAGGATCAGGAGAAAACAAAATATGACACTCTCAGTACAGTGTGAGAGGTGTGAGTCTAAGTCAATACCCAATGGAGTTTTTCCACTGAGTCTGTTGATCTGAATTGGACCCCAAAAGGGAAAATAGAGCTATGCATAAATATAATGTATGTCACCAATTTTCCCATGACAGGTACTGTACAAACTAGTTTTCTAAACTCCAGGTTAACCAAAACTCTGCATTAGTTGAAGTTCTCTGTTAACCACAATTGCATTTATTGACGCTTCTTTGTATAAACTTAAATTCTTCAGACTTGGAAGTTCAGGTTTCAATCCTATCTGGCTCCCATTATCCACCAGCTGAATCTAAATTCTGAAGGGCTCCTAAATTCCACAAAGGTAGAGCTCTTCAGCAGCTCAGTCAGTTATCTCTTGATAATAATGCTATACAAAGGCATACTGTTTCTTCATATAAATTACTCTATGGTCAAAACAAACAAGGAGTCCTGTGGCACTTCTAAATACTAACACATTTATCTATTTATCTCATTGCCTTTAAAAGTGCCACAGGACTGCTTGGCTACATCTACACTAGTGGGTTCAGGTAAGTCGACTTAATAAGGTTGACTTAAAGTTGAGTTTATTAAGTGGACTTAGGGAGGCCCCATTTGTTTAAGTTTATAAAGTCACCTTAAGCCAGGGGACCCATTTAAAGACACTTTAATAAAGTCGACTTAAATGGCTCTAATGCACTAAATCAACCTTTTTTAAGTTGACCTTTGATGGGCACATTGTGCAAAGTCAACTTAATAAAGTTGACTTCACCCTTAAAGTCAACTTTAAGGGCAGAAGTTATTATGTCGACTTAAGCAAGTGCTTAAGTCAACTTAAAGAACTCGAAAGGTGGCCAGGGAGTTGCTTAAGTCAACTTAAGCCTGCTTAGGTCAACTTAAGCCTTCAGTGTAGATATAATCCTTATTTGTTTTGCTGAACTAGAGTAACAAGGCTAACTTTTTGGAACTTGTTAACATCTAGGGTCAACTTCTGCCCACAGCTACATAACACAAGTGACACTAGAATGAAAGGAAGGTGCATCTTACTGTATATTTTGTGCTGAAGACCTCTTGAGAACGTTTCCTTTCAAAGTTCCCAGTACTTCCTAGTTACAAAGATGTGGGCATAAGCAGCTAAACTTTTCAATCCTTCTCCAAACTGATTTACTGAGTTTTCTGATAATTTGTCCATCACTAATCAGTAGACTCAAAATTCCCATCTAGTTCACAGATATTTGTAGTTTTTGTTTCAGCAGTGTGGTTTCTTGGTTAGGTCAAGGAATAAGACCTAGGTTCTGTTGCTGACTTTGTTTCTACCAAAGCATCACAGTCACACAGGAGTCAGCAGCAGAGACAAGCAAATGAGTGCAGTTGAAGCTGTGAGAACTTCTGCTAGAGACTCAACAAAGAACACAAGTCCCCTGGAATTTCATTAACCAGCCCTGGACAATATGAGGAAACACTAAGATTTGCACTAGGGGGAAGAAAAAGGCAATATAAAAAAGGTAAATCAATATTCTTCTGGTCCTCAGGAAAGGTCTCTCTTCCAAAAATATATATTTAAATAGATCTGGTTTGTCCTTCATACTATAATGAGTTTCCAGGACATAGAAAGCAAAGGACTCCATCCCAGTAAATCTAAAGGTAACTTTTCTATATACCTTAGGCCTTGTCTATACAATGGGGAAAGTCACCCTATCAAATGTGATGTCTACAGCTCACTAACATGCTGGGCATGATCTGGTCCATGTAGATCCTACTGATGTGCTTTAATGACATGCTCTTCCAAAGAGGATTATATTAAAGTGCAAAGGGAAACTTTTAGTGCCCACTAGCAGGGTCTATGTGGATCAATTAATGTGCAACATGTTAGTGAGCTTTAGAAATCACACCCATGTAGAATATAGACAAGTTCTTAATAGGCCTTGGCTCAACGCCACACAAGTTAAAGCCTTGTAATGTTAGTCTTGCATTGTGATTAGTCAGGATTGATACTGTAGACAGAGACAGCCACTCATGACTGAAATCCATCCTTTGGTCCAATCCAAGATTCTCCATACTGTAAGTTCCAAAGATGACAAGAACTCATAGCTATCCCCAAAATAGAGACCAAATGGGATTTTACAATGACTTTCAAAACTCAGTAGTGACTTCTTTATTTTTAATTTGCAAGTTTGTTTATTACAGCTTACAGGATATAAAAGAAACAACCCCCAAGAGACACCATCTAAGAAAGGTCTTAAACTGCCAGTGGGAGCATTTGATGCATTTCTTCCTCTATAGCTCAAATGGCCTTGTTTTGTCTAACTTGGAGAAATGATACTTGCAAAATATGCTGTGTTTACTTTAGTTTCTCCTCCAAAAACTCAATCAATACCACAGCACAACTCCCTTTATAATTGGCAATTACAGTCTGCCTTCCCTCATATCCAAATACCTTTATTTTATTCCCACTCTACTACTTCCTGAAGCAAAGAGTTTAATGGAGGCCATTGTAGACTTGTATTTAGAGAAAAGTGTTAGCAGGCCAGCAGACTATCCTAACTGGGACAAGCCACTGACTCACTACCTCGTTCCTCAACAAGACATTTGACCTCCTTCCACCTGACTTAATTCAGCTGGAAAAGTGGCTGGAAAACAACTATAGTTTTGGACTGGATTCTTAGGCAACAAAAAGAAAAAAAATGAATTAATACTAACTTCAAAAGTTTCCTTTGGAATTTCCGGAAGAACAAGGGTTTGGGAGGAGAAGAAACAGTGGGTCTGGTTCTCCACTAGCTGACTTCTTGTGCATTTTACTGAGTGCGTGAGTGCTGAAAGGGTAATTCTATTTTGATTTTAGAAGCTGAGCTAGAGATGGGTCCATCTTAAGTCCTGGGTGAATGTCCACAGTAGGTAAGATTGCCTTGCAAAGTAGCTGTGGTCCTTCTGACCAGTCTGTCTTTGCTGATGGGCACCATTTTCTCCATATATTCCTGCCATTGCTCCTCATTTGATCTGGAGCCACAGTCCCACCCTGCCCCTGGGAAAAGCCTGGCCATAGCAATAAATAGTGTTAAAATGTAGGAGGATGAGGGACTTTGGGGAGTGGGGTGTAGCCAATTAGCCCTGGAGAATAATGAGAAAAATATTTATGGACATTTGGTCAGATGAAACTCAATGGCTAACCTGGAATTTGGCTCAGTGCACTGGTTCCCTAGAAGTGTTCTGCTTTCAAAGGCTGCATCTATCACAAACCTTCAGAGTTCACAAAATGAAGAGCCAATCTAAGTGCACACATGGACTTGGAGTTTCCAGAAATTTGGTGGTGGCTGTAATCTCTTAGGGAAGAAGAAAAAAAAAATCCTTGACACCATGGATAGATGAATGAAAGCCACTGCTCCATGTACACTAGCAGTTAAAAAAAGTGAAAAAGAATTAGAAAATGATACTATAAGTGATATAATTCAATAAATGGTATTCCTTCACCCGATATATTAGGTTGAGTTTTGGCCATCCTAACTGAAAAAGAACGTATGTTCTTAGAAGTGAAGCGAAATAAGAACAGACAGGGAAACTCACTTATGAAAAGAGGGTGAAAACATTAGGACACTGGAGAGAAGAAAACTAACCCGGGGCATGATAAATATATACAGAATAGAAGAAGTAAAGTGAGTACTCCTATTTATCTTTTTCCCATAGGATAAAATGAAGAGGGAATATTGAGGGAGGTCAATGTTGCCTGGTTCATATTGCACACATCTGGGAGTCAGGAGAGCTGGGTTCTATGAATAGTTCGGCATGTGCTTGATGGTGGCCTTAGGCAAATCATTTCACCTTTCTGTCCTTTGGTATCCCCATCTGTAAAATGGGGGGTCCTTTGTAAAATGCTTTTAGCTCTACTAATATAAAGACCTAGATATTATTCATACAAGTAAATAGTTTATTGTACAGTGCCTCTTTAGCCTGTGAAAACCACTGAGACATAATAAGACATAATATCACTAAAGTGAAGAGCTTAGCAAGATTGAAGAAAGAATCTGCCATTTTTGCAGACAAGAATATCCACAGTTACCTTAGATAGGATGAAAATATATATTTTTTTAAGCAGTAAGGTGAACTCTCCTGTCCTGTAAGTCAACCACTAACTGACGCCAATCAGGAAGAAACTTCCCTTGTGCACAAGTTATTCCAGAATTGCCCATTATGTGATTCCTAGAGCATTCCTGAAAAGCAGTTGATATTGACCATCATCAGACACAGGATAATGGGTCACTAGTCTGGCAATTCCTATACTTTACTCTAGGGGTATGTCTACACTGGAAGTTCTGTTAAGTCGACATAATAAGGTTGAGTTTAAGTCGACTTAAAGTAGACCTTGTTAAGTCAACTTAGAGAGTCCACATTGAAAACTCCTGTTGACCATCTGCATCCACACTGTCAGGTGCTAGGTTGACAGAGAAGTAGTGCGTTGTGGGTAGCTGGAGGCTAATTAGGTTGACTCAAGGGCTTTTCCCATCTGCACTGTTTTAAGTTGACTTAATAAGGTCAACTTAAGCTGTAAGTCAACCTTAAGAGGTGGTGTTATTAAGTCGACTTAAGGAAGTGCTTAAGTCAACTTTATAAAAGCTCAGTGTGGCCACAGAAGTATGTAGGTCAACCTAACCTTCCTTAAGTCAACCTATAGCTCCACTGTAAATGTACCTATTGATTCTAGTCCTTTAATATGTTCCAAAGAGGTAGCCCTGTTAGTCTAGTTCAGCAAACAAAACAAGGAGTCCTTTAAAGACTAACAACTTTATTTATCTTATGAGTTTTTGTGGCAGAAAATCACACTTCAAGAGCCTGACAAAGTGGGATTTTCACCCATGAAAGCTCATGTGAAAAATAAATTTGTTAGTCTTTAAACATGCCACAGGATTCCTTGTTTGTTTTGCAGTCCCTTAATAGGTGTCTCTAAGTTTAAAGACTCTTCTTAGAATGAGAATGTTCCCATCAGAAGAAAGAAAAGTTCATTTGGCCCAGGTCTGGTGTTTCCCTGTACGATACTGAACAAGCTCATCAGAACAAAGAACTGGGGGGGGGGGGGGGGGCTGAACACATAACCCAGGAGTAACACTCTTGCATCCCTTTGCCGGGTCTTTAATGGTATATGTGTAGAAATGCAATAAATGTGATATAGCCCATTAGGCAGAACAAATTTTCTTCCCATAATTTTATCTTTGTTTAATTGAATATTTAATTGATATAAATATGAAACTAATTTTTTTCCATGTTCAGTACATTTAGCAAGAAGTGTTGATCCTGATCTGTATCTTGAGAGGCATTTATGCAGACACGGACAGCAGCCATGCCCTTCTTGTCCCCTTCTGTGTGCTAATAGAAGTGAGCGGGTCATTTGGCATTAGCAAAGGAGTAACTTAGCATTTGCACTGAGCTGAATCTTGCCAGACTGTGTGCATATTGGAGCCAGTAGACAGCGGCTCCTTTCACGTTGATGAATGGCTTTTTTCAAGCGTTCTGCTCCCTAGTTATGAGAAGGGTGACCCGGTCAGGAGACGACTTTATGAAGCTATAAAAAATGTATGTCACTTCGGACTCTCTAATGTCACGGAAAAAAGAAAAAAAAACAAAACAAAACCGAAAAAAACGCTGTGCACAAAAAAATGGCAGGGTAATAAGCCTGTTTTCAATGCTCTAAATAGCTTTCTGTCTACAGCCTGTGTATCCCTGTGAGCTGGGACTGCCTTTTGCTTCAGCAAAGCATTGGGAGTTGTGTGTATGTGTGTTTAAAAAGAATGATTCTCTTTGCTTTCCTGTCACAGAAAATGCTTATCATGATGACAACAAGACTTTCAGAACACAGGTCGGGTGTCGCTATATTGGGTGTTGAGAGAAAGGTATAATATGTTGAAAAAAATGTAATCCACTCAAGGTGGCTCTGACTTTTAAGTATGCAGAACAGCTTGAGAGAAAAGCACTATAAAGCAAAGTAGTTTTGAAAGAAACCTTTCATCTAATATTTTAGAAAGTATTTTCTCTGTGCCTCAAAGAATAAAAAGTAAAGGATTGCCAGGTACGTTTGCCCCTATGCCTTTGGTTGAATACTCTGGAGTTTAAATATACTGCCATTTTTACAAAGGCAGCCCTCTGTAGATCCATAATTTAGCATGCATTGAATTTTCCCATGCCTTTTTAAGCTTTGATATGCATATTTCATTGCATTGGATGTGCCCCCCCCCCGAAATGTAGCACATTTTATAACCAATGTTAACATGTTAATTTGAACATGGTAAATGGCCCAGAGGATCAAGGTCAGAGGTCTCTTCTTTATTAGGGTTTCAATTAGTCACAGGACAAGTTGGGAACACCCAGATTTTGGGTTTGTATGCAACCCACATCAAAGCTAAATTGTAAAAGCAGCTGAATTCCTACTTCCAACCACTGATTTTGCTTTCCTGTTTTTCCCAGTTGAATTTTGATCCCTGTGTCTTCCCAGCAGCAGAACAATTTGCATTATGGTAGAAAGGAGACGAGTTGTGCATCATGTGCTGGGCGCTGATAAATCATGGACATTTCTGAATGGAAACATGGAAATGTCCATGGATATTTTATGGTTATTCTGGGGCAAAGAAAGGAGCAAATACAGAAGAATTCCACAATGGTGACTTGAAAGCTGGTCATAAAGTGGGTGTGAATGACAAAGAATCATAACTTGTTCTGGTTTGGCATTCGGTGAATGTGCCAAACGGACACCAGTTAACTATCAGGCCTAATGTAAGCTTCCATTGAAGAGAATGGACGCCATTCTCTTCTCATCACAAACAGGTAGGTCTTGTTAAGTCACAGGTATTACATCTACATATACTCTGACAAACCCAGTCACAGGGCATCATTTCATGACATTTCAATGGGTGGTGACTATTTCCTTTCCAAGAAACGTTATTCACAGTGCACAGATGGGGAACTGAAGCTAAGCAACTTGCCTCGAGTCACACAGGCATTCTGTGGCAGAGCAGGGAATCAAATATGATTCTCCTATATCCCAAGCCAGTGGCCTTATGGGATCACAGTGGCATAAAACTGCAGCATGTGAGAAGAGAATCAGGTCCAGTGCTGCTTGTGACTGCTTATGACAAAGCTAAACTTGGACCCTCTCGGTCAAAGTTTAAACTTCCTTACATTGAGATAAATTCAGAGTAATTGCATCAAGATAAATCCATCAGTCAGTGGACCAAATTCTGCTACGAGGGTATTCTGCAGTTAAAATGGTGTAACTTTAATTGAGTGACTCTATTTACCTCTGTTTGGAAGAAACAGAGCTTGCTTAATCTATTTGGGGTGCTACTGGACACAAATAACAAATAAGGGAAATAATAAGAGACTTGGTCTGAAATTTATTGATGTCAATGGCAAAACTCTCATTGATCTCAGTAATGTCAAATCAGGCCAAAAGTGCTAACCATTACACAAACCTAAAGGAAGGCACACTGATTGCCCCAAAGAGCCTACAGTCTGGAAGAGATATAAGGACAGTGAGTAGCGGTGTACATTTAAGATCATACAGTGGCTCGTTGACAGAGCTGGGAACGCAACCCAACTATTCTAGCCTCCCAGTGCCTCATTCTAATTAGCAGACCATCTCTTTTGCTCAGGATCCAACGGCACCTTCTGTGCCAGGTAAAAACAGGAGAAGGGACTGCAGCACATCATTAGCAGCCTCACTGGTCTAGCTCTCCCGCTTCAGCTGAAATGGGCATGAGCCCGGCCTCCCAGGATACACGAATGGAGGCAGTCACTATGGCAACTCCCATGGTGGCTATTTAAAACCACTCTATTCTTTCTTCTGTGCATTTTTCCTTGCAAAGTCTTTAAGCTCAGTAACACATCAAATATATATTTTTTGCAAGAAAAATTCCCCTCCACTTAAGAATGTATTAACAATTTACATAATTGCTTAAGTAATCTACATAATTGACAGAAAGTTTAATTTGACCCTAGTTCAAATGCAACACTTACGGTTTTAAATTGAAACGGGTATAATTCATTTATGAGAGTAATTAAGCCATAGTGTCTAACAAATACAATGTATGCTGCCAGAGGCCTTCAGGGCCAGAACATGCTATTAGAATGTTTTATTTAAATATGTCAAATCTGTTCATCTCCATAACAGTCTGTGTTAAAATATATCACATGTCTTGCTTGACCTTTAAGTTGCCACTCTGAAAACAGGACACTGAAAATAAAATAAATTTAAAAAAATCACAGACTTACCCCTTTACCTAATAAAAGGCTGCGCTGGTTTAAAATAAGTACAGAGATTTGGGGTGAAACGTGTTCCAAATAAGTGAATAACATTCCCAAGCAGCCACACAGCTTTACAGGGTTGGTTTTGTCCTTTCTGTAGGTAAAATTGGGCCTGTGCAAAGGGCATCATAAGAACCTATACATCCCTCATAAGGCTTCTACATGGATCTTAAGTGGTGTACAGATGTTTGTGCTGGTGCTCTGCAAAGAAATCATTTTCACCCATTAAACTGTCCCTCACTTGTTGATTTCCCTGGGACCAATGTACTGCTCGATGTGAGGGAACATGCATGCACTCAATGTATGATGTAGAAAGAGAATTTCACCTTCCCATTCTCTAGCACAACTAAATATGGGAACAATTGTCATTTAGAGCTTGATTCTGCCGTCTTTACACACACTAAGTACAGTAGTACCTTATTCTGAAAGCTGTCCTACTGAAATCACTAAGGCTACATATGAAGTAAAATATTCTATCACCCTTACTCATGCAGAGTAATCTGGCTCTTTGACTTTTAGCTTCCTTGTATGTGGGTACTTTATGTAACAACGAATACCAAATGGCACACAGAAATGAATATATATGGTATTGTGCACCACAACACTCAGAGCAAAAGTAGGAACTTTCTACTTGCTATGTGTTACAAGAAATAATGTGAAACAGGACATGATTCCAAAATGCTGCTCAAAGAAACAGTTTTTAAATACCCTCCCCCCAAGAAAGTTTACAGTATTACATCAGGTGGGAAACTCCAGAATATTCTGGGACATGGAATTAAAAATATTCAAGAGTCTGCTCTTTTATCTGCAGTCAAAGGAAGAAAGAAAACTATATAAAATTGCCACCTTTTTGCTCAACAGATTTGTCCTCTGAGTGTATTTCAAGTTAGACTTGTGTTGACTTTTCCGGTTAATATATTATGTGGTATACATATAAGAAGCTGATACAAAGCACAAAACAACGACATGACATGCTCATCTCTGAGTTATACTGGTATATATCCAGACTAAAGACAGCTTTGCTTAATAGCTTTCATGAGCTTGAATGAGGGAAATCTAGTACAGGATAGTGGTGTTCCCAACTCTTAGGAATTTTATCACAGATTCACAATATTTGATGTTCAATTTAGAGTTCCAGCACCTGAAGACATGTGATTACATGAGAATTTCAGCTTTAATTTTAAAAAGAAATAAGTTTCTAGCTTGGGATTGACAAAAGAAAAATTAGGAAACATGATTCAAGTGAAACCTAAGGCTCAAAAACAGAAGACAAATTAAAAGATCCCACCTGACGACTGTTTTTCTGAAATCTTGTTTTTAAGCCAGTGTCCTGATTTCTTTCTAAGGTCTGACTCATGATTTTTTTTTTTTTTTTTTTTTTTAAGTTGCAACATTTAGAGTTGGCAGTAGAGGACTAGGAAGGAAGGGGAAGATATCTGGCTTCCTTGTTGCTCATTTAGTCTGAATATCAGTGAATTGTTTCTCTCTCCCAGAAACTGGCTGAAGTTTTAAAGCTGACACTTAAACTTCTTGTTGACAAAGCCAGAGGAGTACTTAAGAGGGCCTCAGAGATCGGAAGTGAGCTCCAAATATTTGAAAATATCAAAGCCTCTTAAACTGCTGTTTGTTAAAGTCATTTGATTCTCCTGAACTGCATTGCTCTAAGTATAAATGGGTTAAGAATGTCAAACTCGGTATCATGTAAGCATGCAAGTACATTGTGATTTTAAGAAAAGGTCACATTTAAATGTCAGAAAGGGGTCATGTTTCTGGTATTGTGTTCTTAATAAGTGAGTGGGATTATTACATCTTTTTGTTAAAAAAAGAAAAGAACTATAGGTCTTTGCTAGCATTCAGTTACACCTGGATGGAATCTTTCACTCCACTTAGCTCTGTCTATGGAAATCTCTGGTTGACATTTAGACTAAGGCCATGAGGAGGGGACAGGGAAAGGCGAGAACAAGGACAAAGGAGGTACAAGGCCGAGGGAGAAGAATCCTCATGCCACACGATTGCTTAGTGCATTCCTCTGCGTGACCTTGTGGCTGGAAAGTCTGAGAGGGAAAATGACCGTCTGTGTAAGAAATAGGCCATTGTACATAACTCCCAGAACATCTTTGATTCCAGAACATCTGCCCAGAACCAAACACCACTGGTGAATTACTGATCATCGTTACTGATCTAATAATAATCTCATAAATAATACATCACCTTCAGCTTCAGACAGCCAAGTCGGCAGCGTGCAGAAATAATAAATAACCCATAAGGCTCTGATTTTCAGAAGGGGCTCAATTCAGTCTGCAATTGTGCACCCTTTAAGTAATTGTGGGCATATTTTATAGCACTTAGGAGTTTAACTACATGATTTGTGGGCTTCTGGTCTTGTAGTTATACACCTTGATGCTGCAGAATGTATCTGCATTTCAGTTGTATCTTCAATTTCTCGAAAGGGCAAAACCAGAGACCATTTCTGACTATTAAGCTTTAAAGCTATCTAATGCCAGCTTCATCAGTAGAAACAGCCTATATTTAAATTAGTCGGTCTGACCCCTATTCTGCCATTCTTAGTTACATTGAATACCACTCTCATTGTAGTTTTTCATACATTATTGGCCAGATTCTGCTATCTTATTTATGCTAAGAAACACTTACCCACATGAGTACTCCTTTTGTCTTCGTGGGCATGCCGATATAAATAATTACTACTTTGGTAAGGGTTGCAAGATCTGTGCCTGTCTATTAGTAATGGGTGACCTTCAGTAAAATCTGAGCTGAGGGTAGTATTAATTTCAGATAATTACTCCTCAAGGCTTAGAGGCTTATCCAGATCTGTGCCATATTCCTCAAACATCTCTTACCATGATTGGTAAATACCTCATGGCTCTGTTTTTATATGTGATTTACATCCAACTTTTTGCAGTCTTCTCCATACTATATTTACACATCAAGTTCTGGAAATATCTGTGATCCACAGTGAAACTACTCTCATTAAGATATGCTGAAAGTCAGCTACTATTAATGTCTGAGGGCTAGATTCTTCTGCTTTCACTCCCATGGAGTAGTTCATTATTCCACAAGTAGTCCCACTGGCTATGTCTACATTAAGGGCTATTTTAAGTTGACTTAACAAGGGTCTGGGGCCCTGATCCAGCCCCAGGGGTCTGATCCGGCTCCTATGTGCAGTGAGGAGCTGGGGGCTGAATCCGGCTCACAGCCCTTCTCCTCGGGTGGCAGGGGCAGGCAGTGGGTTTCTGTAAACCGAAGAGAGTGAGTGGCTCCTCTCTGTGGATGGCGGGAGTCATTTCCAAGCCCCTGCCACTTGCCACAAGTGGCTGGGAGCTGGATGTGACTCCCAGCTGCTTGCCAGCGGTGGCTGGGGCCAAATCAGCCCCTGGCACTGGATCAGGCTGTGGGAGCCCGATCGAGACTGGAAGTGGGGCTTCCTGCTCTGCAAAGGTGACTTAAAAGCTTATAGGGCAGGAGTTTTTAACTTGATTTCAGCTAGTGCTTAAATCGGCTTCATAAATTCTAAATACAGCCCAGGTTTTGCTTAAGTCAGTTTAAGTCCCTAGTGTAGACATAGCCATAGATTTCATCAGGGTTCCTCATGTTGTAGGTATCACATGACATGAGTAAGTGTGGCAGAATCAGATGGATGTTGTCCCTGCAGTCATTTAATAGCTAAGAAATGCACACTGTCTCTTTAAAGGTATTACAGTGCTCATCCAAATGGAGCCGATAGGAAACATTAGCCTGTGAGACATTTAGTTTTAACCTAGTCTCCTCACCGCTGTTTGGCCACTGTGCATGCAAGCAGCAACCTGTGGGCTTGATTTTACCTTCACAAACCTACAACCCAAATTGCTCTCGTTTTAAGGGACTGTTCTCATTTAGGTCCTGCAATTAACCATGTTTCCCACACATTTGTACTTGACTAACCGTCTACATCTGAAATAAAGAATAATAACACTGAAGGTACAGAAAGCTTCATATCCAATAAAGGAATGAATTCCACTACATTTTAAGCTTCTTGCCTGAATAATTTTTGTTTCCCCTTGTTCTGAGTCCTTGTCAAACACTTTATTTTTAATTTGGCTTTGGCAGGTTGAACAGTATGCCCATAAGTAATTTCCAGAGCAATTTATGTGATAGTTAGATGTGTAAGTGATCTTAAATACAACAACATAGAACCACGGGTGCAAAAAGGGAAATAAGGCACTAAAATCTGGCCTCTAGAGTTTACGTGTAGGTGATTCTGTATCAACCTGATTCCCACTGGTCCTTGTTGGGTGTGGAATTTGCATCCCTGAACCATTAGAATGGAAGGGAGTTTCTTAATTACCAAACAAATGGAGAATAGCCGCTTGGTTTTGACAGCTCCTTTGTGTATCATTCTTTGCAGAACATGAATGATTAATGGAATTTTCCCAACACAGTCAAAGTTGTTTACTGATGGAATTAAAGCTGAAATTGGCAGTGCTCTTTTGGGAGGACTTTTTCTATAATGTCACCAGACCTGCCAAGCTCTCTTGATGAAAAATAGGGACAATTAGTGGTGGGGTCAGAAGTATTCTGGATATTAAAAGGTTTTATTCTCCCCACTGGAAAAAAAAGAAGTCTTCTCTTGGTAGTTTTCTTTGGGTACTAGCATTCTTGGTCCCTAGTTTTGGCTTTGGATTTTAAAAGGTTTCTGACAACACATGCTCTGTTGGGTTCACATTAGAAATGGGAAGGCACCCTGCTGTAGCCATATGTCAGATAAAGGAAGCAGGGTGCAGCTCTTTCTTTGAATGTACTTCACAAAGGAAATACTGGATAGTGGGCAGATTCAAGCAAAAAGGTTTATTTGATTTCAGTCAGTACGGACCGTTGATTGCTCCATGAGCTGGGCAACACACTCTTGATCATGTAACAATCAGATAGCACTGGCATTGCGAATAGCAGTTGAAGTAAAAGGGCACTGTTCAACTTTGGCATCCTGAGCCTAGAGAGTGGTAAGAGTTGGTACAAGGGAAGTTATAGGGATCGGTGCCCTGTTACTATGATGATTCAAGATTTAGAAGTGCATGATAGATTGTGGGGCTCAGACACTGGGGCTGTGTCTACACTAGAAGGCCCAGTTAAGTCGACTTAATAACCTGACTTAGGTCAACCTTATTAAGTCGACTTAGATAGCTCCCATTTGTTTAAGTTGACTTTATAAAGTTGACTTAAGCCAGGGGACCTGTTTGAAGTCAGCTTAAATCCAATTTTAAATGGTTACCCTGGCTTAATTTGACTTTATAAAGTCAACTTAAATGGCTCTCCTGCCTTAAGTTGACTGTATTAAGTGGACTTTAACATCCACATTTTGTTAAATTGACTTGATAAAGTTGACATAATCCTTAAAGTTGACTTTAAAGGTGCAAGTTAGTAAGTTGACTTAAGCAAGTGCTTAAGTTGACTTAATGAACTCCAAATGTGGCCATGGAGTTGCTTGAGTCAACTTAAGCCTGGTTAAGTCAAATTAAGCCTCCAGTGTAGACATACCCAAAGTGCCTTGGAAGAGAAGGTAATGAGTGTTAGTGCTACAGTAACTTTTACTATGGAAGTAGGTTGGTGATGGTGTCCAAAACAAGCGGTGAGGACAGCTGCCATCAGCTGGAAAGATGTCAGTATTCACATCCTGGAATGGAAGTGGATTGGCATCAGTGGTATGAAATGGAAAACCACTGGGTCTCATGCCCCAGTGTGGAGAAAGGTCAATGTTGACAGCTTTATAGCGACATAGAAAATGGGTCAGAAATAACAGCAAAGGAAACCAGCAGGTTTTATTTGCAAACATACTTTAAAAAAAAGCCCTTTTCTGTTTGCTATATTCTCCTCACTTGCCATGTAGTCTCATCACACATAACTTACCATGTAACAGAGAGACGAACTTGGTGGAGTGATATTCTCCCTTCAGTGGTGATTCATCTGGGAAACACTTGTGAAGTGTCTAATAATAATTGCTAGCATTTACACAGCATGTCTCATGTTTTAAGTGTTTTATAAACATTAGCTAAATTCCCACACTGACCCCAGAAGATAGTTAGATAAATTCATGATCTATTTTTATTCTTATTTTCCAGATGGCAACAAAATATAGACAGAGGTGAAGTGGCTTTCCCAAGGCCTCAGACGGAGTTGAAGCTGAGATGAGCTCCTAGCTACCCCGTTCCTGTGGGGAACCTACAGGGTCTCTCTGGCTCTATCTTCTCAGTCTACTAAATTGACCAAGGTCTTGTCTGTGCTGATGCAAACAGGTCCATGAGACAGATTTTTATGAGCTGTGTGAAATCTGGCAAATGGCCAGAGTATGTGGGTATTTTCTGTCTCACATCATACCTCTCTTCTGTCTCTAAGCATTTTTCTCTCAGAAACTTAAAAAATAACATAAATAATTAGCAGTGAGGAAGCCTTTAGTGAGAGTTAGCAAAGAATTAGTAGAGCATGCTTCCCAAATGTGTATAGCAGCAAAGATATATTGCAGTCCTGTCCTTCCTCTTCTAATGAATGTGACTAAACACCACGTAGATGTTCAGTTGCCAGAGGTATTAGATAGAGAGCCGTGTGTGTATACACACAGTCTCTCTGTCTCACACACACACTTAGAAGAGCTTTTTGAAGCAAAGAACCAGAAGGCAAAATTCAACCTGATTTCCCCCATTGCCTGCAGGCATGTTTCTTAGGCCAATATTTTTGAATACAGGTTAGACATCAAATGGCTTTTTTCAAAGAGGTGTTGAGCACCTGTAGCTGCTGTTGACTTCATTAAATATCCCAATTTGAAAATGTTGGCCATAGCACCTCAGTAAATTAGTTCCCTCATCTGTAAAATGAAGACAAGAATAATTTTTTATTTGCTCCATAGATTGTACTGCATAGTTCCATCATCTCTAGTCTAGCTTCTGGCTACGCTGGGTGGTGGGAAAGGGAATCTGCCCACCCACCCACCAATAGGACGCGAGCTGTGGTCTGGACCCTGCATAGAAGAACTGCAACTCCTAGAGTGCACCGTGGTGCCCTCGCAGAAACCTGTGCAGGCCAGGTGCAGTTGTGCATTTATGGGCTGGACGGCCCAGCTCAGAGGTAGACATGGGGGGCAGGGGGTCCCTGAGAAATTTGTGCCCAGGACCTCAATTTTCTTTAATCTACCTCTGCAATCAGGAATAACGCCAGGGAGGTCAATGGAGTTATACTGCTGTGGAGCCAAAACACCGTTTGGTGACATGGACAAATGACCACTAAGAACTGGAATGAGAAACTAGGGAACTCTTTTCATGTATGACCAAGGCCTCTGTAGAAACCAGGAAGCGAAAAAGCTCATTTGTTAACCCATTGTACTGCCAAGCACTCTATGTCTCAGGAAGACTGTAAGCAAACACCCAAAAAGAAAACTGCTAGAGAAGAACTGTACACAAATTCTAAGAGAGGCATATCCAGCATCTGTCCATTCGTCCATGGACATTTCACATTGTACCCTCTCCTAATGCCAGCAAAGTTGGGAATAATGGGTGCAGGAGGGGTCAGGAATGGGAAGTTTATCTGGAAGGCATAGAACGTACTTCAAATAATCTTCTTCAGAAGAATGCACTGCCCAGTCATTCAGCATGTTCCCAGAGTTCAAGCACTTTTATGGGGTACATATGATCCTGTGCAGGGCTGTCACTCTCACTATTTTAAACATCCAAAGGCCAGATCAACAACTACTACAGTAAAAACAAATCAGCTGTATTTTCAGACAATACCCACCATAGACTGTACTCATGCTGGCTGAAGAACTACAAAAAAATTCTAAAGGAATGGACGATTAGTGGGAGAGTTAAAACAACCCCGTTGGCCCTGGCATAAGGAAACCATTGCAACAATTTCCACATAAAATGGTCTCTCTCCGAGCAGGACCTCTCTGGCCAGTAACCCAGTATTAAGGTAATGGTTTCATATAACAAGAATGCTTGACTTGGTATTCATTTTCAACCCGCAGTGGTAAAAGGAAAGTGCAATCTAACAGCAGCTGTCAAATACTTTAAGCTAATCTCCGGGTAGCTGCTTTGGTACAATGTTGGTGATGTAATACATTGTATCACCTGACCCCAGCAATGTGACTGCACAGTTAACACTCTGCCCTTGGGAGGTTCATGAGTGGGTCTGAGTGCTTAGAAACTTCCCCTAAGGTACTTAGGGAGAAAGACCTGCTACTGCTCTTGACTACGGCTATGATGTACTTGTGCTGCAGTAGTGCTGAAATGTGTTTCTTTCCAAATCATTAAAGCCTGGCATTTTAGAGCTGGGCTCTTGGGAGAATGTCCCTGGCTTGCCTTGCCCCTTCCCCCCTCCCAGTAGTTTTAAACATAGATACTGAACCTCACTGCATGTTCATGCTGTATTTCCAAACAACTTGGTGTTATAGAGGCTTTGGAATATCATAAATCCAGACACTCTTTTCCAGCACTTGCATTGTGCAATACACTGTGAGTAATAGGAAGGAAGGAGCTGGGTTAGTAAAACTAGCATTCTGGGGAACGCCAAATGCTCATCTCCCTCGCTCACAGGAGGGAAGGGGTGTGTCTGGTGATTAGAGAAGGGAACTGGGAGCCAGCAGTTTGGGGTTCAGTTCATGTCTTTCCTGCTGACTCTCTGTGTGACCTTGAGCCTGTCATTGAACCTTCTTTGTGGAACAGTTTTTTATGACAAAATTAATACGGTGAAGCCTATCACTCAGTGAGGCTGAATTAATTAATGCCTAAAGGACTTTGTACTAACATACCACCTTTTAAGTGAGGATCTCAAAGTATGAACTGTGCATTTTTCACTGTCACCACTGCTCAACTGTGCCTACCCTGCCCTCCGCATCTGAGCTTATGCCTGCGCGTGTCTATCTGAGCAACGGTTCTCCCGTGTAGTTTGCATGCTGGAGTCTCAACGATTCTTGAATGCAGGACAGAATTACCACAAGGTGCTGAATGAATTGTAAAGTAACAATATGCTCCCTTTCCACCCACTTACCTGGGCCCGTGTCACTTCTTCTGAGGAGACGTCAGACAAGAGCAACAGATATGGCCTACAATCCCTGCATATCTGAACATTTTACATTTCACTTGCCTTGCCAAAAAAGCCCAGGCTGGGAATTTTTAAGTCATACTCAGGCTTCATTCTAAAGGGATTTAGCCAGTCAGTTCCTTTAGGTAACATTGCAAATCCTACGCCATACCAGCTGTCTTTCTGTTTTAGATATTTTTGTGAATTTCATCCTCTATTTACCTGAGACATTTTAGCTCAGGCCTGACAATGCAGAGCAACACTACAGTAGGCAGAGAAGTAGAAAATGAAGTATTGCCTAACTTCACCTTAGATCTAGTCCCTCTGGGCCACACTGGAACCCATTCTTTCAGTCATGTCGTAGTTCACTTTGCACCACTGTTATTGTTCCTCAAACACTTCCTCTATGAGGTACTCCATCCCTTTGGTGTTCTTGCACTGAAGGAGTAATAATAATAAAATCCCAAGTTCTCTTTTTTTTCTTTAAGGCACAGCATTGTTACACTTGACTGGCTATAACAGACTCTTTGAAAGTAATGGAATTATAGAGCCATCACAGTTCACTGGTCTGCCTCATTTTGGAAAATTCATCTTTCTTAATGTCTCGACCACAGCGTAGCTCAGCAGCCACTACTAACTGGTGAGAGCCAGACGTTATAACCTGGCAGTTCGAAGTCCAGACAATGGCATTGCATGCACTGAAAGGAACAAGTACACAAAAGAATTGGTGGAGCTGGAAGTGAGGGATGATCTAGGCTATTCCATTTGGGGCCTCCCCTGAGGACTAGTATCAATGACTCCAGTAAAGTCAGATGGATATATCCTTTCTATGCTTTCAGTATTCAGACTACCTCAACCCCATGCAACCCACATGCAGGCATAATACAAAGTAATTTCAATGGAGGTTACAAGCCAGAGTTGCTCTGTAAAGATGACATTGTGGGGTTCCATGTTTCTTCTTGCTGAGGGATTTCATATCTATTTTGCTGAATTTATGTGTAAAGACATGATTTTGCTTACTGCAAGCCCAACTTAGATTCAACTAAATTATGTTTAGTCTGCTCCTTACATCTCCCTGAGGGCTGGTAGGTTGTCAATGGGGAGAAGGGGTATGAAGGCTCCCTCCTGTATGATGGGATGGGATCTGGTCAGGGTACCCTGCTCTCTAGGAATCCTCAGCTAGAGGAACATCCTGTAGGAAGTCATTGCTGCTGGTTAAATCAAAATCAAATCAAATCAAATCAAATCATAGGGTTGGAAGGGACCTCACAAGATCATCTAGTCCAACCCCCTAAGGTTTGAACCCAGGACCTTCTGCATGTAAAGCAGATGTGTGTGTTAGAACAAGCCTGAGGCTTTTTTAATTTGTTCAGGGGGTGGCGGGGCAGCTAGGATCTAGAGGTTTAAGGGAAGAAGTTGAGTGGATAGCAAAAGCCACCTATACCTCCCTCCACAAGTGCAATGTTGCAGCTTAGCGGCACCTGAGGGTCTGACCTTGTGTGTAGGCCACACAACATGTAGTCTCCTTCTCTACAACTCCACAATTAAATGACTATATACTTACTCCCATATTGTGAAGATGCAATTACTGGCATGTGAAGATATATTAGCATGCTCCTAAGAAAACAGAAAATACTGTAACGCCTGTATGCATGGGCATAGGCATTAGAATTTGTACCTATAAGATCCATTGACCTCAGTTGATTTTGCAAATGAAAATATTGATTCCTGTGCTAAACCAAATGGTGGATCTTATGGTGTTAGACTGTTTCAAGTTGTGTTAAAATTATTAGCAGATAACTTGCATCACCAAGATACAGATGGAAACACAATACAGTATAGGGTATCTGCCAGGTAGAAGACTAGAAAATTTACCCATGTGGCTAGTACAGGCAAGAAGGGAGTCAGATACACCACACTATAATTTGCCTGTATGATTAACCATTGGTCATGTTTTTAGATGTCTAATCAGACTATATTGGGACTGCCTTACAATTTTCTAAATAGGCCAACCGATAGATTGATCAAGATGGGATCTGACAGTAGAATATTATGGCAGAATCCTTCTGGTGATGAATAGGTCTACCTTGACACAAACTGCAATGCTTTGGCTCTTAGCCATAAATCTCAGTGTGAAGTCATCTGTCTCTGACCTGAAGCTCAAAATCAGCAACTCAGGGTACAGAAGTTTCATTGTCTTTATGAACCTTTAAGCTGGCTAAATGGCATAAATACATACTTTCTGCATTCAGTCTGTTTAATAGTGGCAAGCCTTATATTATCTTTATCTATTTCTTTTAAAGGTAGTGAGTCACAACTTTTTTCTAGCTAGGAAGGGAGATCTTTGCTAATAGATTATATTCAATTAGATGTTTAATGAGCCAGTCATGGGGGTGCGGAGAATAAAAAGATGGAAAATGGTGCTTAGATTGATTTAGCAAAGTGTAATGGCAGTGGCAAAATACAAGGTAAATAAACATTCTTCTTTTTTATTAGGTCCATGGGTAAAATGTTCAGCAATGCCTAACTGGCTTATGAGTCTCAGGGTATACGTACATAAAGCCCAGGGTTATAAGAACTTGAGTTAGGGGTTTCTTAATCTAGGGTTTGAGAACCCACACCTTTGTAAACTAAGGTTAGGGATTGTTGAATCTTGGATTCCAGCCCGGGGTTCTAGTGTGTACACTGAGTTGTACAGGTCTGAGTCCAAGCACCCATGTCCCAGACTGCCTAAAACCCCTGCAAAATGTGGTTGCATTAGCCCTTTGTTCATGATGCAGTATTGGAAAACTTGACTAATGACTGGAAAAAGAAACATGACACATGGGATTGTGGGATTCTTCTGGTGGACTCCCAGAACACTCGAAAATAAAGTATTGCAGTGTATACACTGAAAAAAGCAACAAGAATTGAACCCCACATCCTGGCTTGATTCAGGCTTGGATGTTAGAGCACCATGGTATCTCATACCTGGGTTAGCATGCTTTGCATGTGCAAGGAAGGGAGTTTAGGTGTGAAGCTGAGTTTGAACCTGGACTTACCCTGCAGTGTAGACATCCCTTTAGTCCCATTTTCAAAAGTCTCCAAAGGCCTAATTTAAAAAAAAAAAAAAAAAAAAAAAGTATTTAGGTGTCTTAAGCTGCTTATAAGAGCATAGTGGGTTTTCAGAAGAACTTAAGTGTGTTAAAAATCTCATTAGGAACACAGAACAAAGGACTAGAAGGGCCTTCTGGAGTCACTGAGTCCAGCCCCTTGTCTCACAGGCAAAATGTCATCATGTAAACTCATTTCTAAACTTTTAAAGCTGAGAAACTGCAGAATTGGAATTCATATGCAGATTTGACTCAGAAAACTCAGGGCTGAATGGGTTCTTTTTGTATTACAACAGGTAATTTTGCTTCCCTCCACCCCCCCCTCCCCACTAGTTGCTGTACTCCCCTGTTTGAATCCTAACAACTGCTTTGATTTGCTGTGACAGTCTGACTTGATCCTGTGACTTGCACTCCACTGCATTTGTTTTCCTCCCATTCTGTAAGTTCCCCATCTTCAAGAAGCTGATGAAGTGGGATTTTTTCCCACAAATGCTCATGTGATAAATAAATTTGTTAGCCTAACTAGTTTTAAGGTAAAACAAACAAGGAGGCTGGTGGCACTTATAGAGCCTGTTTGCTCCTATTGTGATTATGTTGCAGAACCTCCCTTCTCTGATTTCTTTTCTAACAAAATTTACTCAGAGACTGTTTTTTTGTCACATTTGTCCTATTTGTTCTTATGCTAACAATAGGTTAAATAGCTTATCTCCTTCACTTGTGTTTATCCACCTGCTGTATTGATAGAGCGAAATCAGATGCTTTCAGCCTTCAATTTGCTAGACTAAATAAGTCAAACAATTTTAATTTCAGATCTGCTATTTTGCTCATCATCCAAGTAGCTCTTCTCTGTACCTGTTCCAGTTTGAATTTATCTTTTTGTGAACCTCGGTTTCCCAGAACTGTACACGTTGTTCCAGGTCAGGTCTTACCAGTGTCTCATATTTGTTCGATTAGCCCAGTGTAGCCATGTTAAATCAAACTAACCATTAGTTTGAATTAACACTTTTTGCTCTTCTTCCTCCCAGGGTGCCTTCCTCTTCCTATATATTGGGTGGGGGCATGGGTCTTCTAGGGGGCCATCTTGCCACACCTCCTACAGTGCCCCTCTCCTAAATCAAACTAGCAAGTCCTGTCTGTGGACATCCTTGTTCGATTTGGGTTTCTAGTGGAGCCATGTTAATTCGATTTAACTTAACTTGATTTAATGATTATTCATTCAATTTAGTTAGTTCAATTTAAATTAATTCGATTTAACAATCTAAGTGTAGACATAGCCTAAGTGAAAAACCTTGCCCTATGTACTATTAAATTCCATCCCTTTTCTATTATTTCAGTTCTCAAGGCCATCCAATTCTACTTGTAGAATACTCTGATCCTCCTTTTTATTGCCAATGCCTCCCACCATTGTATTTTCAACAAATGTCACTAGGACTTTCCTACTTTTTTGTGTCAAGGTCACTAATGACAATACTAAATAAGATTGGTTCCCAGGACCAATCCTTTTGGAGCTATCTGCATCTTTGGGCATCTAAAAGCCTTGGAAAATCTGGCCACTAAGCACTTTTTAAAAATGTTACCCCTGTCCTGTAAACTATGGAATACTCAGATTCCGTTATGACAGAGGTGTGGTACAAAAGTATTATCTAACACAGATGTATTGGCTAGAGCAACTTACTTGAGGACTGATCCAAAATCCTGTGAAATCACTGTGAGCTTTTCCACTGACTTTGTTAAGTCTTTAGATCAGGTCCTATTCTTTTGCCATTCATGAGCTGAACCCAAAATCATGTCAGTCATCATTAACACTTTATACTACACCACTGCATCATATAGTCTTGCCTCTTGTTCTACATATACATTCATGTGCGTGTGTGTGTGCATAAATCGTGTGTTTATATACCCTGTAATATATAGATACAAGTGTATATTAGACACGGTGTAAGCTGTCCACACTTGTCTGACATCTCAGACATTCACTGCAGCTTACTGAAATTAATCAAGAAATTCTATCGCATGACCTACTGTAGACATTTTCATTTACTGGAGTCAGGAAATGAGGTAGATAATAGACCATTCTAGAGTATTGTAAGATCACAGCAATACCATATTTAAAGAAGTTAATACAATGCTAATTAGGGTCCAGATGAGAATTCATGAGACAAACGAACCCAGCTGAATTTTGAGACTTTGAACAGTATAAGCCATATCCTGTGCTCATTGCAGCTTGTGAGTTTCAGTTCTTTAAATAGGAAGTTAAAAAAAAAAAGATAAATAATAATCTGCCTTTTCTGGGTACTAGCCATGATGGTATCCCTTAGCTTGAGGGCAACGATAGCTGATAACAGACCTAAGTCATGTCCGATGGGAAAAAAATGTTGGACCAAATTCACCTCCACCGTGACTCAGGGAGGACTACCGAACTTTGGACTTCTAGTCCCGCTAATGTCAAAGCCTGAACCTGACAATTTGTTATTATCATCAACCCCTGTGATGAGACTGGATAACCAGAAACAAGATTTGAGAGGCAAGTGATTAATTCACATGTCATAATTTATTTGATGAACTCACTTTTATTTTTTTCTGTTCAAGGCATGGCCCACGAGCAATTTACAATTTCCATTCTTCACTGTTACTCAGAGTGAATGTATTTGCTGAATAATTTCTACAAATAATTCCCATTGTATAGATGTTCCCTAAGAGGTTTACTGAGAGTATTCAGAATATGAAAGCTCTTGTTTTGATTGAACACAAAGATCACATGGTATGCTTCCTCTTCTTGAGAGGGAGAGCACAAATTTAAGTACCATATTTCCACTGCGGTTAACTGCATTTAGCAGGCCATTAATTTAGATTGTGACTTCTGTAGGGCAGGAATTCTCTTTTTGCAATCCTTTGTATAATACCCAATGCATCAGGGCCTCAATCCTGATTGGGACCTCTGGATGTTACTGTAACATTTCCGTCTAAAACCATGAATATTCAATCAAAAATTGCTGATTATTTTGCAAGTAAATGTGTTTGATAACATATTTGCCAAAAGAGAACACAAAAGGGTGATGAATACTGGTAAAGTAAATTCAGGTTTTAGGTAGAGACATGTGGAGGGCATTACAGCTAGATAGATTTCATTCAGACCTAACTGAAGTGTTAAGTGCTTGATCCTGTAGGTTGCTGAGCCCTCTGGCCCCTATCCAGCAAGCCACTTAACAGAGACTTCACTGTAAGCATAAAACTGGTTTCAATAGCTATGTTTAAACTAGAGAGCTCAGGTAAGTCGACTTAATAAGGTTGACTTACAGTAGACTTTATTAAGTCGACTTAGTGAGGCCCCATTTGTTTAAGTCAACTTTATAAATATGTCTTAAGCTGGGGGACCCATTTAAAGTTGACTTTATTAAGTTGACTTTCAATGGGTCCCCTGGCTTAAATTGACTTTATAAAGTCAACTTAAATGACTCTAATGCACTAAGTCAACTTTATTAAGTCGACTTTAATGGGCACATTGTGTTAAGTCGACTTAACCCTTATAGTTGACTTTAAGGGCAGGAGTTATTAGTCGACTTATGCAAGTGCTTAAGTTGACTTAATGAACTCCGAATGTGGTCGGGAGTTGCTTAAGTTGACTTAAGCCTCTAGTGAAGACATACCCAATGTTTGCTGAGTCTATTCACCTGCTTAAAGCAATGCATGTGACATGTTTGAAGCACAGCCCTAATGCCGCAATGGAAACAGTATGCAAAACTCTGGAAATACAGCAATATAAAAGCTTGCCCCAAGGGAACACCAAACTTCCTGGTTATTTTACAACTCCCATGCTGGTTTCTGAATGCTTCAGTGCAAAACAGCTCCTGAATTGCCTTCAGACAATGATAATTTGTTTTCCCCTTGCTCTCATTATGCTGTGCTCTCACAAACGGCATCTGAGGGAATACACATCAACTTCAAGAACAAAAAAAGAGTTAAAAGTTACAGCCATAAAAACTCATGCCATATTTCTCTCTTTCGCTCCTGCCTCGCAGTTAATCTTTGAAGTTTCCAGGAGCAGCTGAGATTTTTAAAAACAGCTGTAATCTGTGGTCATTGATGGTGGAGTAGATTGTTTGCCAAACTATTACCATAACTGTCAACTGAAATCAGAAAAATAATCTCATTGCGCTGGACAGATGCCTTTCCTACATTATTGATATAGTCACTCCAGAGTAATAGAGAAATATAAAGCATTGTTCTATTTACAAAAGGAGATTGGCCAAGTCCTTGAGAGTGAGCATGAGGGACAGGCACTTACAGGAAGTGAGATATAGTCAACTCAGTAAAAGTTATGTGTCAGGGTCATGTGGCCTCCGTAGTCAGCAGGAGAATCTCATAGCTTTCTATTGCTTTCCCTCTCCTTGCTCACTTTTAGATTTAGTTCTAGTGCTTAATCTCTTACTAAATGAGTTTCTTCAGGGTCTAATGCAGCAACACAGAATTTGCTACGCTCCCCTTGACAACTCTAACCCCATCCCTGTGGCTGTCAGGTTCCCAGAATATGCAAAAATGTTTTGTGTTAACCATGTCCCTCTTTGTAGTGTGAATAAATCACTTCAGCTCAATGCATTACCATATGCTGGAGTAGAGTTAGTTTTGCTCATAGTCAAGGTATCTAAAAAAAAAAAGGCTTCACAAAGCAAAGTACTAAATATTGGTACCACAGCCAATCTCTAGGCAAACGAAGCAGCCATTTTGCTCTTAGCAAGCACTTACACACAGTCTTTGCTGTTTGAAATGTTTGTATACAGGCGGGAGGCTGATTCTGTGTCTGGGTCAGCTACCACAGACCCTTGTGTCTGTGTGGATTTCCACACTTAGGCTGATCTATGAAAAAAAATAAATAGATACATACAGTACTTAGCTGATTGAAGAGGGGATGAAGTTTGCTTTTCTTTGGAGAATTCAGCAAGGGTCATACACAAGGATAAAATGGTGTATCAAAGTCTAAATCCTGTGACTGAATTGGGAGAATTAGAATCATTAGACCTGGGTTCTTCTCATTTTTCTCCTGTTTATAACAGACTTTCATAAAATAGAAGAGAAAAGATCATCCACTGTCATTTAGAAAGACACAGCATGGGAATGTGCAGAGGATGGTCATAGGGACAAACAGAGCAGCACAGAAAATAGAGACATTAAAATGAGACAAGTTCCAAAGGGGTAACCATGTTAGTCTAGTTCAGGAAACCAAACAAGGGGTCTGGTGGCACTTTTAAAGACTAACAAATTTATTTGTTGCATGAGCTTTTGTGGGAGACAAGTTTCACAGGAGTATAGAACCGATGAATTTGGGATTGTGGCTCATTTTTGGTCAAAAGCAAAAACTATATATTCAGATTCAATATGGTGGGAGCAAAAATGACCTACATCAGCTCACCAACTGACTCATTGTTTTTGAGCAGTAAAGTTTCCTAGATTCCTTCTTTGCTTAACATGGCTAAAACCAAGCATGCTGTTTTTGCCTCAGTACAGGGAATGAAATGAGAAAAAAATGAGTTAATCAAACCTGATGTTATGAAATAGAGTTTCTTATTGCCAAAAAACACTAAACAAGACCTTCTTTTCTACCCAGGCTTCATCAAAAGGCTGAGAAGGGAGCCACTGTTGTTTGAGAAAATGGGTGACCTTGGTCTAAGTCTGTGAATCAGAGTGATGTAAAAAGATGGCTAGTTTAAGGACAAATTCTTCATATGTAAATTTTGATCAGCCTATCGATAGCTCACACCCTTTGCTCTAGTCCCGAAATATTTCTACTCTCCAAATAAGAACACATTATTGTAAGAAAAATGTCCAATTCCTTTCATGCTGAAGGACAGACTAAATATAGTCAGGAAATGAATTCACAAAGTGCAGCCCCCGTGTCCCTGACACCGTATATGTCTTGACACATGCTATCCTTCTCAAAACGTATGGTACTTTCTATTCTGTATGAAACTGCTGCTGAAATGGATGACATGGGGAGGTTAGATGAAGATACACAGATGTTTTGAATCCATCAGGTCAGTGGTTAACTAGGGTTTGGACCCGATCCTTCTGCATATTATGTCCCTTGACATATATCTATATATTGTGTGCATGTGTGCACGCACACACATAAACACAACCAGATACCAAGCCCAACAACATTTTTAATTGAAAAGCATAAATTTGGCCTGCTAAATCTATTAACGATTTGTTTTAATTAGGAACCCAGCTGCTTCCTGAGATTTTGCAGTCTGGGTTTCAGAACTTCAGCCATACTGAAAATGAGTCTCCAGTGAGTTGCTTTAAGTCTTTCAGATCAGCGTTTTTACAGACTTGTTGGAAGGGAGATGCCTCTAAAACTTTCCACATTGTGCATATTACACCCTTCTGTGTCCTTGGATGATACTGACTTGCTGAGAAAATGTAAACTTGCATCCATCTCCAACCACATTTGAAATGCAATTTAAGTTTACCTCTCCTGATTCAGGCCCCATCATTTGACCACCCTGCTCCAAATGTGTGTTTCAGATAGACTCAAAGGGTGTAAATTTAGTGAGGTTCACTCTTAAGCAAGTGTACTCACCTGGCCACCAGCAGGGGGGATAGTTATTAATTGAATTTCCCAGTAAGTGCTGCTGCTGATCCCTTTTTATTTCTTTCAGAGAAGAACTGGCAAGTTGTAGCATTGTTGCAGCCTTCACAGGAGGGTAACAATTTGTCACCTTTCCAGTTTTATTTAACAAAAGCAGGTATTAACCAACAATGGGGGTAGTCTGGCACTCTCTTATCCTATATCTGTGTCAGCTCCAGCCAAAAGGAACGCTGACTTGTCTGATCCCTCTGTGAGTTGTCAATGTCCATTAGGCCTTATAGTTCCAAGGGCCAAAGAAATTTCTAACGCCTCCTCCTCTCCTAGGAAGCTTGTGCCACTCAATGTTGTAGTTCTGTCCCTCGTAGGCCGTCTGATGTGGGCTAAAAGTGCGGCCAAGAGAAGACAGCACAGCACCCTACCACATCAGAGAAAATTCAGCTCCCTAAGCATACAACAATGAGTAGGATCAGATTAAACTCAGGTAGCCACGGTTGCTTCAGAGACCATTTTGTTTCATTTAGTATTATTCTGAACTTGGGTCTACAAGTTCAAATGATGAAACTAGTCTAGAATTTCATATAGCTTTTGCCCAGTTAGGAATGGAAGTGCCATGAAGATAAGCTATTGGTGTATCTGTAGCATTGTCAGTCACTTTTTTGGTCTCATTCTCCCCCCACTTTTCGCTGTCTTGCCCATGATCTTTTTTCCTTCTGTTTTTCAGGCTTCTGCCTTTTTTTGTGTTTTCTCCATTCCACTTCTCTTTCCCAACTCACTGCTCTATATGGGAATGAGGAGGTGGAAGTATTTTTTAGAATCAGGGAGTGGCTGTGAATTTGCAGTGTCACTGCGAATTTGGGTGAATTTACAGTTGGGTTTTCCTATGCAACTAAAAGATGACACATCGGAGATAATATTAAATAAAAGTTTTCAGGAAATTTGTTGGTTTTGTTTTGTTTTTAAATTTCCAAAGGGATAGCTGTGTTAGTCTAATCCAGCAAAAAAAACAAGGAGTCATGTGGTACTTTAAGACTAACAGATTTATTTTTCACATGAGCTTTCGTGGGAGAAAATCCCACTTCCTCCGATGCTTCGAAGATTTTGTTTTGTTTTGTTTTGCTTTGTTTTGGGGGGGGGGTGATATATGAGCTTTTGCAGATAAGGAAAATTTTTCAAAAAGCTTAGACGCAACGATATTTATTATTCCATTTGGAGCATGCATCTTAGAATCAACCACTGATGCATTTATATAATATACAGAACAGCAAACTGTATGCATCAGCTCAATCAAAGTTAATTAAAATAGGAGCCACAGATTCCCTTCTGGAGCTGGTCAAAACACAGGACTTTTTTAATTTTTATTTTATAATTGTTATTATTTTTACACAAAGTTTGGTCAAGACACTTTTCCTTTCTATGGAGAGAAATAGTGAAAAATTTCAATCAGCTCTACCCCATACCTAACAAAATTATTTCAGATAACCCAATTTCTACTTGGTTAATCCTATAGGCCTTGCAATTTGCACTGAAAATTAGCAAATTCAGGATTTGCCAGACAAAAACACCCCCCCCCAAAAAAACCCCTCCAATATCACTTCTGCATGCATAAAATCTATGATAAATCTATGATCAATTCAAAACTGAAACCATGTAAAATTTCCTTGAGGGAAAAAGTAATGAGCATTATAGCACTGCCAGCTCACATTTTTATCATGATGATTCTCATGTAATTTACTGTCTCCCTTAAAGCCCCAGCTCCTGGAGTCATGATATTATATGAGCCTCTCAGCACAGCTGCAGAGAAAAAGACATGAAAATTCAATGCTTGAAAAGCAGAAAGAAAGTAAAATAAGAACAACATCTTTCTTTCTTTCTTTCTTTCTTTCTTTCTTTCTTTCTTTCTTTCTTTCTTTCTTAACAATAGACACATAAGCCAATATCATGATTTTTGTGTGCTTAGATGAAAGCATAAGATTCAGTACATGTGTGATCTTTGAATTTCATTTCAAGTTGCAAGCTCCTTTTACCTAGAGATGATTGAAATGTTCCAAATTTAGATTTTCTGACAAAAATTGTTAACATTTTCACTGTATAATAACAATCACAAAAATTAGGAAAATATTCCAATAATTCATTTGTGATTTCCCTCTCTATTTTTAACTAGCTTTAAGTCTAATCAAAGGTTTTCAAATTTTGAAAATGAAATAATGAAATAAAATTATGAGATAAAAAGGGAAGAACAGACTAAATGTTTTTGATTTCCTTTCCCCCGAGTTTAACCAGAAAGCTATTCATGAGACTTAGAATATAACTCACTACATTTTTTGCATTGCTTTCTTTACAGTTCCTGAAGATTTTGTAAAAACTCATGAGAGTTTGCTCATCTCAGAGAACAGATATCCAGTGTTTTCTTGTAGAATCAAACCCATGAAAAGTTTAATTCTGGAAAAGCTGGGTCCATTCAGAGAGAGCAGAAAGTTTCTGCGTGAGTCACAAGCTCAGTAATGTTCTGTAGGAAACCCGTCCAGTTTTGTTTCTATATTCCAACACAAAATCAGTGATGTCTTGCAAGCTTTCACTTGTGTTATGAAAATTTTGCTCCATTCTTATTATTTGCCACCACATTTCAAAGCCTGTGGCAGAATTTTAGCTGTTTGATTCACATGCAATCTTCTAGCAGTTTGCCTGGGAAAGTCTGACAACTGAGAAGCTAAAGGTTTTCAGAACAGATTATCTCCTGTGCCAGAACGGGACTTTTGGGAGCAAAGTTGCCAGCTATGAGTCCTGGTTCTGATGGCTGGCTCCAATCCCAGCCACAGCACTTCTCCTGGCAGGCAGCTCTAAATGGTGCCACTTATATTGAGATTTAATTGATCCTAATTCCATGGAGGACCAATGGAGTGGAGTCGCCTATACCGTCTCCTATCCCTGACTCAACCCTTATACTGGACATTTGCAGAGGACTCAGTGTCCAGGGCTTGGCAGCTGTACATTTTCACTACCTCCAGGAGAGAAATTTTCTGGCTGATTTGTGGCTAGATTTACCTCTTTCCCCCAAACTATTATATGGAAAGAATGCACATGAGAGTGGGTGTCTGGGTTAAAATGTCTATTGCTTATTTGAGAGGATTTGTAGGGAAGGTCATTTGTGCATATTAATCGCTATGTTGCTCAGTGATTTCCCTCATGATATGTGCCTCTCTTTCTCTTGTGGATGTCCAGCACCTTATCTGGAGTCTTCTTGACTTGTTTACTAAATCTTCAGTCTGCCGGTGCATGGTTAAGGACCCTCAACTTAGGTATGATCCTCTTCTGCGTGCTTTGATTCCAGGGTTGAGTCATAAGTAGAAGGGTCCTTAAGTCTCAACAGGAAGATTGAAAATTCAGTAAACAAGCTAAAGAGAGAAACTCAAGATAAGAAGTCCAAGTCCCCAGCAACATAGACATGAAAAACACTTTGTATAATATATATCTGCATAGATGATTTTTTTTTTAGTGGCATTTTGATGATTTACAGTCTGCTTGTGAGCTGTTGTATTCTTTTTATCCTCCCCCTCCCCCCATCGGCGCTCAATTTATTGGCTATCCACTTGGGAATGCCCATATTTAGTTCAATTATCCTGTTAATTAAAAATGGTTAAGACTTGTGCCCCTGAGAAGTAATACATATAACTTTTTTTCATTTTCCTTAAAAGAAGACAGTTGAGTCAATGTAAGCTCCTGATTTCATTAGTAAATTAGTTTTATTAGATTTTTTTTAAAAGCCTCTAGATATAAATGGTCCTTAATACTTTCCATACAAATAATTTATATTTTAATGTATAACATCCCCCTGGATTGCTAGCAACTTCAACATTAGATCATTCTGCTGAGGCAGGGGAACCTGAAGGTGAAAATGATGCTAAACAAAAGTGAAAGCGACTAACCTGCTTTTCAGTGCAGAAATTGAAAAAAAAAAAGAGGGTGAAAAGTAAAATTCTTTCCAGTTTAACAAATGTGGGTGTTCTTAATAAAAGAGATAAGGAAAATTGATCTATTAGAACTGTTTGAATGATAACCTGACAGAGTCTCATTCAAGAAACCACTCTGGCTTTTACCAACTGCTTCCATAGGAGGGAATGAGCTTGCAAAGTCTCAGTGCTAATTCAGCAGAGGATTCGTGTTTGATATATCTCAGCTTTTCCCACAGGAATAACCTGCTGTTCTAATAAACACAATTAACTACCAGTGTTGTAATTTCCCAGACCCAGGACCTGCAGTGGTGTATTTGCATTTGTACTTCCGACCACAATAATCCTGCAAATTTGGATGCTCAATTGTCAGCTAATTCTCCTTCTGTCATGTTTATCCCTTTTCTTGGGGTGTCAGCTCTGATCTGACCTTCCTCCTCCCACCCTTCCTCCAATCAATGGAAACATTCCAGTATGGGGAGTCATAAACCGGAGCCAGGTTTCCACCTGACAGCAGCAAGGAGTCAACAACGGACCATCTTGCACACCTTAGAAATGAACACTTGTGGCTGGCTGATTGGACAAAGATTTTCCATTTACCACTTGCCCCCTCCTAGGGTTAATCCACCACACCGCCTTGCCAGTCCAGCCCTCTGTGGTATTGACACTTCAGAAACACAGAACTGTTTATATTTCATTGGAGAGCTCATACTATCAATTTTCACATTAGTGAGTCCAGCTATTGCTCTCTTCTATTGGGATCTATTGAGTGGTGGCAGTAGAGATATCCTCTGTAGTGAAGGAAAAAAAAATACTTAGCTGTCTGATGAAATGTTTTAAATGCATAGGGTTCACCTTGGGGTTGGCTGCTGCTCAGATTTTATCCATTAATAACACACAGGGCTGCCACACTACTCTCCAGGGCTGATAGGAAAAATAGTACCACTTACAGATCCCTCGGTTTGCCTGAGGGAGCGTGCACCAAATGCAGCACATATCATATATTTTGGGGTTGAAATGTACTTCACAAGGAAAAAAAATCTTTATATTAAAAATAAAATCATGCTGCTAAAGCAAAAAGCAAAGGGAAGATCCCATGTAGGCCAGGAGCTTGCTGAACCTGGGTGCTTTCGGACTTTGCTTTTACTGCAGAATGCCTCTGGCTACAGGGGGGAAGATTTCAATGCAAAGGCCCTTCTTTAACCTACTGAACCTCAGGTTGACAGTTGATCCAATGGGGAGGAAAATTAGAATCGCAACTAGGAGCCGTACACAAAGGAATGAACTCTTCTTGCCCAGCCGTTGTGTTCCCAGCAAAAGTGGTTGCTCATTTATTTATATATTTTTTTTCACTGTTGGGACAATTCACAGGAAAATGATCAACAAAATGAGACTTGTTCACTGATTAGATTATTGTCTGTGGTCGGTACAAGAATGCAGCCAAGCGCTTAAGGGTAAGTATTTTCATCAGTGATGAGGCTAAGAAAGGATTTTGTACCCAATTCCCTAAGCATTAATGATCTGCAGATATGTGGGTTGGGTTGCATTGTTTTCCCCTCTCTTTCAATACAAGACACAGAGCTGTTTGCTGCCAGGAAGTGTTATTTAAGAATATGAGTCTTTTTTGTAAAGGGAAGGGCATAATTAGATTGCTAGAGTTGATTACTGTATTGTTCTCCATCGAGAGTTGAAAGGAACTGCATTTGAAGAAAGAAGGGAAAGTATGTGTTGTGCTTGGAAAGAGAGGGATATTTAGCTTACATATTCCATGCCTCCACCTCTGAAACTTTCAATACAAGAGGAGAAGCGAACAAACTGTACATTGTGGATTGTAAATAAGCCCTTTGCTCAAAATCAATCTGCCTAGCACTAATACCCAGTCTCGAAACTACAGAGTAACAAGCTGGTCTCTTCCCAGATCCCAACAAAGATTTAGTTTATGCCTTGACAAAGCTCTGGCTGGGATGGTTTTGTTGGGGTTGGTCCTGCTCTGAGCGAGGGCTTGGACTAGGTACCGCCTGAGGTCCCTTCCAACCCTCATGATCTATGATTCTGTGATTCACTAAGGGCTAGATTATGACATGGCCTATTCCTGCATTGGCCTATTTCCCCAGGAGGGGTAAGGGAATGAGCAAGCAAGACATTCTGTCCCCTCTTACTATACCAAAGCTGATAAGCTCAAAATGGGCAAAGCTTTGATTCCACTCCTCCTATTTGCTGGCCAGCACAGGGCGGATAGTCATTTGCTCCTGGTCAAGGCAGCAGCAAATTACTACTCCCTGGAGGCACAGGGGAAGAAGAAAAAAAACTGTGCTTCAGAGTCCTAATGACTTTGGCTCTGGGTAAATAGAAATCTTATTCTCCACTGCTAATTTGACACCTCTGGCCAGCAGTGAAGTCACTCAAAAAAAAAATATTAAATGGTATTACAGAAGGCAGGCAGTTAGGGCAGAATAGCCCCCCAAATGCAGCACAAACTGTGTGTTCTGCTCAAGCAGATGTTTGCACGGCTGTCTTTAAACAAACAAACAACCCCCACCCAGCAGCTTTTAATCTTTTATCTTAAGAGGCTGTGTCAGTGTCAAATGAACTGAAATCATGACTGCACAAGGTTGTTTTCTGCTATTGCAGACTGAGTGTCCCGTCTCATCTGGTTTGCACTCTGTTGAAGTTGGCTAGGGTGAGCTTCTATGGCTGCCATCCTCCCAGGGCCTGCATGGAAGTGCAACATGTAAGTCAGGAGGGTTTCCCACAAAGACAACTTTTAATGAGTGAGCTCCAACTGCAGGGACAGGGACTTATCTAGGGACTCCACCACAACCCTTTGAAGTTCAGGGAGGGTCTAAATTCAGGACAGACCCTAGGCTTTTGTCCAGGATGCACTGAGAAGGCATCTGGGCTTTGGGTCAGGCCCCACTCTTTCAGTACTTTCCTCTGACGTGCATCTACAACTACAGAGCTCACTTTGATCTTTCTAGATGCTTTGAGCATCTCCTCCCTTATGAAGCTTTGGCCCAAGTGCTCTGGGTCCTAACCATTAACTTTTCTTAGCATTGGCTGAATCCATGGCGAAAACCCCTGAACCACCCTCCAGGTGACCGACTTCCTCCCCCAGACTCTGCCACGTACTACGTCGGTCGTTGGGTCTCACTGAGATGTATCTTACATCTCATGGCCTGAAAAGAAAAATACAAGGACCAGCCATGACTGGATGAAAAGAACAGAATCATGGAAGTTTTACTACCTGCCCAGCACCACTGCTTGGAAGTGGTTGCTTTGAACACCCCATACTCTTGTTCCCGAATTACTTGAACTTTTTCATCATGACCACATCTGAGCACCTGTAACCCCATTTATCATCACAGGTTTAAAGAAAAACTGGGAAAATCTTGACTCTGAGGAAACCTTACTCTCCATGACTTGTTGAGTGAATTTCAATGGAATAGAAGGACCCAGACCACAATCTTCAGCCAAATTGACCCTTCAGCTGTTTATATTTCCCCCTATTTCCCTTTCTCCCGTCAGCCACTACTTCACTTAGAAGGGGGAAGGGGAAATCGCCTGATGTGCCAGATGTGAAGCAGCTTTGCAGAACCTTCATTACAAAATCCTTGTAAATCCTTCTTTTCAAGCCCAAGCAGTTCCTCAGAGCCAACCTCTGAGCTGAACTGGAGCCTGCCACTGGAAACTGAGGTTTTATTTCCTTTGTTAACCTGTTACAACAGCCGTTAGCCTTATTATGTTTAATATAGACCATGTGTTTAAGTGTATAGGTACCCTTTCTTCTTTCCCTGCATATACCTTCAGTATGGGGAAAGGACTAAGAATTTGTTGGGGAACACCAGGGAGAGTCTGAGACAGGGATGAGCTGGAGAAAGACTTAGAATAATAGTAAAAATATGAATTCATAAAGACTGAGACTTCTCTCCTCTCTTGGATTATGCAATAGTTACCTTCTTGGGAATGGGTCCACACAGCCGTTTCCTTGACAGTTCTGACCACACTAATCAGCTGAGATTTAACCCCAACACAGACTGTGTTTAATAGTTTGAATGCGTTCCATCATTTTGATTGTTTGTTTTTTCTCTGCTGTATCTTCATCCTTCATGGTTGATTTAGATCATGATGTAAACTAACCGAACGTGACACAGCTGCTCTGCTCACTAGCTAAGGAGATGCCGGCTGCCATTCACCCTGGTACTGTGGCGAGTCACGGAAGTCTTTTCTGGGTCTATGGGGGGCCACTTTTCTGGCAGCTGCCTATGCCTTGCACAAGCAGTTTGCTGAAATAACACGAGTGCAACCAGCAAAGAAGTCATTTACCAATAAAGCAATGGAAATGGTCAAATGGAGCAGGAATATACACAGACAAATTCTGTGGACAACTATGGTGATGCTGATATGGTTTAGCATCAGACGATGAAACAGCAGACAACTGGATATCTCTGCACCACCTTGCTCCCAGGGCGCTGTCTGCTTAGGCTTCTTTAAATTATGGGTATAGCGCCTGTGTTTGAGACCCCTGCTCAAATCACTGAATTGAATTAAGATTCACAATCACTTAGGCAGAAAGTATCAAAGATATTACAGTACTCTACCCCCATAGAAGAGAGGCTCCTAAATACCTTTCAGAATTTGGAACCTAGTGACAGATGTCCTACAAGATTTATGATCTTTTGGGTGAGAGAATGTGTTTTAATTTATGTTTGTGGTAAAAATGATTGAAAAGTAAAAAGTCTGATTGTGAAATTTCAAAGATAAACGTATCAGAATTGGGATCGTATTGTTTTGCAAAAGCTTCACGTTAGTCATCTGTAAAATCACACCAAACATACACTAATGAACATTGATTAAAGGATTCAGTCATCTGAGCAGGGAGCACAAACAATGTCATCTAGTGATCAATCACTAATATTAGAAAATCGGTGAATAGTCAAATTGAGCAGTTTGATAAGAGCCTATAGACTCTCAGATACCTGGTAAGGCTCTGAGCTCGTATAATGATGCAGAATTATATACATGGAGAGATGGAGGCTGGGATAGCTATTTGGGAAATGTTTGACAAGTTGCAGAGGGATAGCCATGTTAGTCTACTTCAGCAAAGCAAACAAGGGGGCCAGGGGAGCTTTTAAAACTAGCAAGTTTATTTCTCACATGAGCCTTCATGGGCATACTCACACTTGGAAATAAACTTGTTAGTCTTTAAAAATGCCACACCCCTTGTTTTGATAAGTGTTGTTTCTAGTGAATACATTTGCAGGAATCAGGATTGGTTTTGCAAAATATTTGCTAACCAAAAAATTGGCAATTTTTTTTTAGTGAATACTTGTGATAACCAATACTTGGACCATTTTTAATATTCAGGGCACATGAGGGGGTACAGTGTTATTATAACAATAGATTTGTCATCTCTGTTTTCTTCAGGTATCATGCTATCTGGGGCAATTTTTCCCCACTAACAAGCAACATCATTTTCCATATATTTCAGTATGCCCTCTCTGGTTCAGCATGTCCAATAGTGTGATATTATTTAGAGATGTGATATAGAAGAAATCAGTAAACAGACCTTTGTGACTAGTTTTGTCTGGCACTCAACAGTGAGGGTTGAACCCAAAAGTTTGAACGCACGGTCAAACCCTCTCCAAACCACCCAAACTGCGTCAGTTTTGCAAAATCAGAATCATGAAAACACTTGCTGAGTGGATTGCCCTGGCTACCTTTGAAGAACAAGCTTTCTTGTGAGGTTTTCAATCATTCTTGCTTCTGATCAGATCCGAAACATGGTGAGGGTAAGTTCCAAAGGGGTTACTTCCTCCTCTTCTGGATCCAGTCTCTGCCACTCAGCGTGCAGGCAGAAGAAAATGTAAAACATACAAGCTAAAAAAAAAATTATTTCAGTGCCATCTAAACTTTGTGAATGTCCAAAAAATTCTCTATAGCTTTTCAGCATGCTTTTAGTCGGTTCTAATTACACTTGAACTAGTTTTCCGATCTCAGTTAAATTTGTTAGTCTTTAAAAGTGCCATCAGAGTCCTTGTTTGTTATCAATGCCAACCCACAGTCTTTTATTACATGAGCTTCTGTGGGAGATAATCCCACTTCATCAGGTGCTTGACAAAGTGGGATTCTCTCCCATGAAAGCTCATGCACTAAATAAATTTGTTAGTTTTTAGAAGTCCCACCAGACTGGTGTTTGTTTTGCTGGACTAGACTAATATGGCTACCCTTTTGGAACTTGGAAATGACAGTTCAACTGACCTGATATCCTACTACCTAGACCAGGGGTCTCAAACACACGGCCCATGAGCTGCATGCAGCGTCTAAAGTTATTGCCTGCAGCCTGCAATGACACTTGTTACCGATATTTGCAATATCATTGCACAAAAAGGTTTCAGTGGTGCAGCCCTCAGGCTAACATACTAATCTTCATGCAGCCCTGTACTAGTCCTCATGTGGCCCTGGTGGTGATTTAAATTTGAGACTCCTGGATTAGAAAACACTGAGACTGTTACAAGGCAAACAGAACAACATCTTTAGGTTGGGGGGAGCAGGTGGGAGTTGTGTAATAAAATGAAATTGGCTGCCTAAGCATTTAAATGTAAAGCTTCATTTTCTAAGTTAGAGCCAAATGTACAAAAGAATTTTTTTTGTCAGCTTCAGCAAGAAGAAACATTAAAATTCATCTCACCCCAAACCTTTGTCAGGGAAAAAAAAAAAGATGTTAAATATCAGCAAATGGATCTGATAAGCTGCAGACTATTTCTGCTGTCAGAGAATGACTGTAGGACAAAAACACATGTTCAGGATTTGACATCCCTTGGCATCTTGTAAATAGCCTGCATGAATCCACACCTTAAAACTGCCAACATGAGCAAAATTGTGCCCAAGTTTCTAGTAAGTCAAGCAAGCAAAGCAGAGGCATGAAACGTGGTTGGACTGAATATAGAAACCTAAAGACCCCCAAAACTGACCTTGAGATTATTTTAGCAAAAGATCTTCTCTGCATTTTTGAAGAGCTGGCCTGTTTTTTTTTTTTTCTTGGAAGAGCCCTGTGATTTGTATATGCGGGAATGTGTGTAAGACTGGGAGTAATAAGCGCTTAAGGAACAGAGAGAGAGTAAAAAAAGAACTTTTCATAGCAAAAGGAGGAAAAAAGAACTGCTGAATAATACAAAATAGACCTTTCTCTTTTTCAAAGTTTTATTCCTTGGAGTTGTGAAGTAATCCTTTGGCCTGGTTTTTTAAGGCTTCAACACCACTTCCCTCCTCAGTCCCACCACCCCACCCCTACCGGAAGAAAAAGTGCAATTTATGATTCAAAGGAGTTTTCTCCACTCTACGTTTGGAAATGTTTCCTCCTGCCTTTTTTTCCTCCCCTCCCCCTCTTCAACCAAACGTTAGAAGAGGCATTTAGGGAGGGGTATGCACTGAGGAAGGACTTTTCCAGTGTCAGACTACAGGATCTGCTCATCATTGCAGAAGCCCCCGATCCCAACGCCTCCCACCCCATCCCCTGTACAATGTTTTTTGATGCATTCTAAGGAGGTCTGTCTTCCTTCGCAGGAACTGTTCCTGGCCACCGCCACAGGCAGAATATTGAACCTGCTGGACTCATGGTCTAATCTTTTAGGGTAAATCATATGCTCCTGTGATGCTGGATTATCTGAAATGACCTCAAACCTGGAGGATAATAGCAGCATTTAAAGGATTATTTTATAACCAGTAATAACATCTGTAGTCAGGAAAGCTACAAGCTCCATTCTGGCATTAGAAGTCAGAGCCCAGCTGGGGCGGGTGACAGAGTCGTCTGACCAGCATCAGCTCCAGAATCACTTTGCCTAGAGAGCAAATCTGACTTTTATGTCTCCTTTGTGGAGGTGAATCATGTGTTTCTTTCATGCCTGCATTAGACCAGCAGCTGGTGCAGAAGAGGGACAGAGCCATGACCCCACTCCCAGCCCTCCTTGGCTTTGCTCGTGAAACTAACACTTCCCTGACTTGTGTATTCAAGGAAGCTCAAGCATTGTGTTTATTGCTGCCCTATGTTCAGCAGTGATGAGCGAGGGTGATGGAGAAAAGAGGGAGGACAACCCGGGCCTATGGCCTGGTCAACACTTGAAGCTTGCATATCTCCCGTTGACTTCCTAACTTCTCCATACTACAGCATGCCCCCTATACTGCATCGAAGGGAAATGCCCTCCAGTTGAAACAGAATTAATCTTTTCTCAAAGGGTGGATTTGCACCATCAACTTCTAGATCAACTAAACGAGTCTCCATTTCCGCTTAATTGAGCCCAGAGAATCTGTCTGGCAGTGCCACCATGATCACCTTTTAGAAATAATTAAATGTCATGCTTTGGCAACTGAGCGGATCACTGCAGGGATCTGGAAGGTGATTCCTGCAACTGAACCAGAGCATTATACTTTCCTCTCCTTCCTCTGAAGCACCAGGTGCTGTCCACTGATGGAGGCAGAATAATATCTCAATAGCCTGACTGGGGGATGGTAAATCAGGGATTCTCTGGGGAAAGAGCGCAAGTTCTTTTCTTTTTTTCCTTTCTCATTTTTACCCACCGTAGAGGCTCTTATTTTACTGTTTGCTCTCTGATTCTCCTGGAGTCAAAGAAAATAGTGACCTATAGTTCCCGGTGCCACCCAGTGTTCTATAAAACTGCTCAGTGGGAAACTAAATCTGCAAAAAGACGGCTTTTTGTTTTGTTGGCAGGCTATGTAAAAGGCCCATTTTCTGGCATGAGAAATTGCAGTCTTGGCTTCGAGTGTCCACTGACAATTCCCAGCATATGGTAAGAGAGGGAGCTTCCGCCTACCCATCAGGTAATTGCCATCTTCCTGACTACAGCAATGATCGATGTCATGCTTGGAGAGCACTGACTGCTGGGAAAGGAGCCAAAGAGCCAACTGGCCAATTTAAGTGAAGAGGTCAGAATGGACAAGGCCTCTGGGCAAGGCAGGCTTGGTAGCACAAGTATGCAACCAGAAAAAGCGGCATCTTAATGCACGCTCATAGGCTATGTGCTTTCGACTGCAGAGCTGTGTGTGAAAGATTTATTTTGCTCAGATTAACACTTGAATTTTGAATCCTTTGAAAAGTAAAAGAGAGACCTTTAGTGTATGCATTTCAATAGGAGCGGGAGTGCAGGGAGGCTTTTGGTTTTTACTCCTTCTTTTCTATTCTTGAGGTGATACTTGGATGTTATTTGTTATGAACAGGAAATAATGATGATAGTCCTTGCACCCAATAGAAAACCATGTCCAAATTTCATCCAAATCACTGGGAGTCTTTCTACTAATTTCACCACACTCTGGATCAGGCTCATGAGTGACCCAGCACTAGGGAAGATGCCCTTGACACAATCCTGTCAATGCACCTGTGACCCAATTTGCTTTAAGATCTTTTGTCATTCCAGGATGGGACCCCTACTTGAATTTCTCCTCCATTCAGCCCATCAGAAGTGAATTTCTTTTTCACATTAACAGCACTGATTTCTTGCTCTGACATGAGTAACATTTGCCATCATTTGCCCTCTGCGACTGGGGAATGAATCTTGGTGCACAGTATCCAGCTGAACAAACAAAGAATCCTGTGGCACTTTTAAAGGCTACCAAATTTATTTATTGCATGAGCTTTCGTGGGAGAAAATCCCACTTCATCAGATGCTTTGAAGTGGGATTTCTTCCCACAAAAGCTCATGCGATAAATATATTTGTTAGTCTTTAAAAGTGCCACAGGACTCCTTTGTTTTGCTCAGCTAGACTAACACGGCTACCCCTTTGAAAGTGTCCGCTTATAATGACATGCCTTGTTAATTCCACCAGTCCCCTTTACCCTGTGTTGGTCAAAATTTCACTTGGGAACATGCATCTTCTGATGCTTTGTCATTTGCTTACATGGCCAGATGGATGGCTGGACTCAGTGTGACAGCTCAGATTTCCTATGTAGCATTCAAAATGATATTGCAACACCCTTGTCAATGGGTAGCCATGACAGTGAATGTAGGTTTTAAATTGCAATGGAGACAGACCCTTTGTCTGCTTGTGTTACTACCTGTGTGCACACCAGTGTTTGTGTTAGTCACCATGCATGTTTTGGTTCCTTTTATCATTTTATGTCAATTTAGGGCTAAACACAATTGCTCAGAGGAGAAACACAAGGCCTGCTCCCTCCTTGTGCATATTGCTAAATGGAAAGGAAAAGCCCTGAAGCCATGCAGCGTAGAATGGGATGGGCACAGTAGAGGGAGGACCTTGCAGCTTTCTAAGCTATATTGGAGGCAGCACTTTCTTTCCTTGAATTGGGGACCAGATGCTTGGCCCAAGCTAAACTTGGCCATCACAGGGAAAAGCTCACTTGACATAAAGTCAGAATATTCAGCTTTGTGTTACCCATTGTATTACCCTGATCTAGCACGAGTGGGCTGTGGAAGGTACAGAGTAGTGTGATCAGCAAGTGTGAAAAATCAGGCACCTATATAAAAAAAAGTCCCAAATATCAGGGTTATCCCTATAAAATTGGGACATCGGGTTACATTGTTAGGGAGCAGGAAAGAGGCATGGGTGGCGTAGAAGAATGAGTAGAGCAGCACCGTGTTTGATCTAAGTTGTTCTGTTGGTTGGCTCAGCTCCAGGCTAGTAGCAGAACGGCCACCACATCCCCTCCACTCCAGGATATCCTGTGCATGAACCTGAAGCAGCTGGGAATTCAGGTCTAGGTTGTTTGGAGAGGATTAGTACTTATATAAGGCATATTTCCTAGTCAACCTCTCAGTACAGACAAGTGCCTTAAAGACACCAGTTGGCCAATGGGACTAGATCCTGAACCGTAAATCAGTATAGTTCCACTGGAATCATTAAAATGCAGGACTAACAGTCTAAGGGACCGAAGTCCTTATATTTTCCCACACACCGCTTCCTCACTGTACCGGTGTCCTGATCTAGGAGGACCACCTCTAGGAGCAAGGCAGACCTTTACTCTCCATGCTCACACATGGCCTTGGGCAGAGCATGCTAATTGTTGCTAACTGGGATGATGCTCATTATAACTCCAGCAGAGCTGAGAGAGCATGAACTCATTTCACAGATGGGCCTCAGTGACTATTAGCTGGTAAATAGTTTGGTTAGTACCAAACTGTGCTGAGCTGTGATTATCTGAAGAAAGCTTGTGTCCTCTGCTTCTTAGTCTTAAGTAGAGAGGTAGACTGGGTTGAGGCAGTCTTCCTATGAAATCAGTCTAGGGCAGAAGAGAAACCACTGACACTCTGCTCATGCTCTTTGTCAAATGCACATTTCTGATGCCCAAAAAGCTGCTGCCTTTCCCCTCCTGTGCTATTAAGTGCCATCACATATTTTCGGGTGATGGCGTAAGAGGCACACACTGAATCTTTTCATGCTATGAGATGCAAACAACCTACTTCCATCTCTGCAAAGGAAGAAAAACCCATTTTTCAGTCTCTGTCTCTCATTTGTATCTCAGAATTATATATGTCAAAAAGATAGGAACATGAGGGTTATTTAAAGTCAATTTATGGCTAATTCATTAATTAATCGTTGGCTGGCTTTCTTCTATTGCAGTTTGTGAGGTCTCACCATGCAAGTGAGGTCTTACCATTGCATGTATTTTAATCACCACAGCCACTGGTGAGTGTGTTCACAAATTCAAGAAAGTTCCATGAAATGGAGCATGAATAATTATTTATTTGAGTAGTCATATTGTAAAATGTATCATTCACTATTGCCCATCATTCATTTTTTCCCATTTAAAATATCTGTCATTCAACCAGGGAACAGGAACAAATTCAGATGACTTAGGTATCAAAGCTATGCAGCACAAGAAAATGACGAATAACTAATAACTGTTAAGAGTCAAAGTGAACAGTTTGGGAATAACCCCATGCAGTGAAAATGATTCATTAAAATATATCATAGGAATAAAACTGGCTGGGAAGTTTATGGAAAACTCTTCTTTCTGAAAAATGATTCATCAAAATGAAAACCATTCACAGGAAAGGATTGGTTTCAACAAATTTCTTGACTTAGAAAGATGCTGAAAAAACAGTGGAAGTTGTGGAAACTTCCAGTCTGAATATTTTTAAACTCAGAAAATCCAGTTTCCCTTTTTGTATCAAATTTTTAGCTAATAATGGCCAGTGCTTTTTTTTTTCAAATATTCTCATCTAAAGGAAATATTTTTTTTAATGTACAGAAACAAAAGGTTTTGACTGATCCATAGCCATTTTTTTCAATTTGTTGGTTTGTAAAAATATTTGAGACTTCCACATTTTGATCCTATTTGGGGTAGGGTGGTTTTTTTTTTTGTTTTTTGTTTTTCTTTTTAAATCTCAGATACTTTTCTGTGACGAGAAAACAATTCCCCAAACACTTCTACCTATTAATAACAGATATAATTTGCTAAAATCAGAATCTGTTCACAAACAGCTGGCCAACAGAAGAAAGAGATACATTTGCAATGCATATTCTTATTCACAATGAATAATTCAAACAAGTCTACTATGGACCTGACCATATTCATACTGCAAAGATTATCCAATGGAGAAGGGATCCACGTTTTATTAGCAAATTTCTGAGAATTCTTTCCCCTCATAGTTCCCATTTTTTCATGTATTAGATCTAGGGGAAAATTTGAGCAAAGATACCCGTGCCCATTTGCCTTCCTGAAAATGCTCTTTGTTGTATTCATATTTGCTTCGGGCTCTTAATTCTTTTTTCCCCCAAATATGACAATCCAGGTGATCTTGTTGCAAAGTGCAGACACTTTCTGTGAAAGAGCTACCTAGAAAAAGCTCATCAAAGGACTCTTCTTTTTCTCTGCCTTCCCTTCCTTCCAGTCAAGGTAAAAATTAAACAAGCCCAGGTGTTTTCACTTCGGAGACTCCAATGGCAACAACAAGTTCAGCACTTGGAAGCTAACAAATTTGCTGTGTCACAATTGATAATCAACTCTAGTAAAAGAATGTCCAAATCAATTGAGCTTTAGCAAGGGCAAACTGACTGGACACAACCAGGCTCCCAGCAAAAATAGGCCAAGCTTGATAAATTTGCCCTTATTATAGCTATTGATGTTTAAATTTCTTCAGGGATGTTGTTACATCGGTGCCTAGTGGTGACAGAGGTACGATGACCTCCTTCGATCCTTAATCTACACCTGTTAGTTGGCTCCCTAGTTGCTTGTGAGTATACTCAAGCTTAAAGGTTAACAAAAGAAAAACAGGCCAAGTTTACGCGAGTGCAGCAACGGATCAATGCAGAGTAAATAACCTTCTCTGTCTTATTTCCCCAAGCATTATTGATCCAAGCTCTTTGTTCTTTGTCATGTTTCTGTCTTCTAATCCCAGGGGACACTAAACGATTGGCTCATATTGGACATGTTAACTGGCACATTATGACAGCTACCATTTTGTCACTCGGTGTGGTGTTATACATAAAGAACCCTCAGTTCAGAGCTTTCTGAACTGTGCTCTCAGAAATGAGCCTCTGATCTCTGCTTTCTTCTTTCAGCTTTTCTTTCTTCAGTCGCCCCCTCCCACCAGACATTTTAACCAGCCATCTGCAGTGACAGTAAGCTTTTATGATTATTATTTATTAATTGACTCTCCAAAAAATTTCCCATTCCTAGAGATGGATGATAACCCAACAGTTAAAAATAACAGGCCCTCCTGCCTTGCTGGAACCACAGTGGGTGTTTCAGGCAGAAGCAAATGCTAGTATCAATTCTGACCTGTCGGGGCTTGTTGTTTTTATTTAGGAATGGGAGCCCTTTCCTTTCATTACCAAGGTTACATTTAAAGGATATTGCACTTTCAAAAGTGTTCTCAGTGGATTTCTATGGGATATTACAGATATCATTCTGGCCAGTCAGAAACTAAGCTCAATCTTTTAGCTGTGTAGATGCTCTTAGAGTGTTAACAGCTCTATAACCTTGCAGATTTGTGGTTGAAGTGAGTGTTCACTTGGAGACTATTGGATTTCTAACAAAATTAATTGGATTTCCTTCCTTATGAATGCTGTTTCTACATGCCTATCTCAGAATAAAGACTTGCCAATAAGAACTCCCAGAAAAACAAAACAAAACAGGGAACTAGGGAGGCATGGCAACCCACTTTTGCTTATTTAGCCTCCATCACACTTTATCTAGGACACAGAAAAAGCCTATTTGAAAAGAAAACTTTACTCTCCTGCCAAAAAAACTCCCAGCGAGTGATCCAATCGATGGAAATAAGTGTTGCATGCCGTTTCTGTTGCACTGATACAGATGCCATTGGCTTGAGTGGTATAATATGGATTTTTAGACTTGAAACTTCACAAAGAATAATTTGGGTCAGGTCAATGATTAATTGACAGTATTGGGAGCCAGTCTAAATGATAAAACCAACATGATGTTAGGGGGCTGGTGCACAAGCCCTATAAGTCTCTCTTTCTCTGTTTTTGAATTCTTCTTAATGTTGTTATGCAGAATAAATGTATTCTGAGAACTGGACAAGAATATCATCACTATTTTGCTTTGTCAGAATTGTATCTTTTTAAAGCCACAGTTCTTTTAAGAGGCATTTTTGTTAATGCGAAGAGCTCCAAGAAAAGAAACGGTAGTATATTTCCTTCGATTCAAGTTCCTTCATGTCTCCATAGTTGATAATTAAACCAACTGACCTGCTTCTGCATTGAAGCCTACGGGAAATTAACCAGATAATACTCATTAGGCAGGAGGGCATTTGGGGATAGTTTATTATAAAAGAGAGAGAGAGAGAAAGAGAGAGAGAGAGACCCATCCTAAATAAACAAAAAACTATGCAACTATCAGTGTATGGACCAGGTACCCATCTGTTTGAATGCTATATCCCCTTTCCCTGCTGTATTGTGTTTCAGACTGTAAGTACATCAGGGCAGAAACTGTGTATTCTTATGGGATGGGAAGTATCTAATGAGCTGTCTGCAGAATCAATGCATACCGATAATGAATAATTAACATGTAATTAGGATGAAACTTGAACATGATCAGATTTATATTTGACCCTTGAATTTAAATGTAGAAATGCTCCCCACCCCAATTTCCCTAAAACCGGTAAAAAGTTAATTCAAGTAAAGCATAATTTGTTCCTAGCCACTTTTGTGGGCAAATTTTCTTCCAAGCATACCTTCCATGCAAATACACTCACATGGGTAGGAGTAGGCTGCGTTGTTTACCCCCAGCATTTGATTCACAAACAAACGCTTGATATCCCCTGGTAGTAGACCCTATGAGTCAATGGTGAAGGTGTTCAGAATGTGGCACTGCAGACCTAGTCTGAATAGGTTGCTTTCCTCTCTTTATTGATACACGAGAGCCCTATTATCTAGTCTAGAACAGTGGAAGGTGACATCATTTTATTCAGTCACCTCATCCACGCAACTGTGCAAAGCTGGACCCTACTTGCGCAGGTGATGATCCATGACACTTGTGAGAGTGCAGGTCAAATGAACCACTATGGCATCTGTTAAGAAGGAGTCAGGTCTACTATCTATTTAGTGCCTTTTTCTTACTTTTCACTACCACCTCTAGCTTCTAGTCCAGTTGCTGTCATCACAGCTGCCAGCTTCCTCTTCCTCTCCCATTCTCAAGCCTCTTTTCCAATCTTGTCTCAAGTTCATCTGCATGCTGCTGCCTGATCTTACCCCTCATCCAATCACACTCTCACCTCTGTCCTTCAGCACGCCATCCTTAATCAGACCAGCAGATAAGACACATCAGGCTTTTCTTAACTTTTCCCTGCCTCTTCATCAGCACTTGGTCATATCCTGGTTCTTTCCCTGAGCTCAACAAGGTCCTTTTAATTTGCCCCTGATTCATGAGTACAAGTGTAGGACCAGGAATCACCACTCTTGATCAAGTGAATAATCCCTTCTCCAAGAAGAAGTTTGATCGCAGACAGTGGGGCAGCTCATGTAAGTAAGAAGCTATTGGATGGACCCCAGAGCTTTTCTGCAACTACATGTAAATTTTTCTGAGTATTCAGAACCAAAGGCACACAAAGCTGAATTTGACATTTTAGAGGCTAGATCAAGGTCTGTACATGTGTAAATTTGGCACTTAATATATTAAGGTATCAGGACAGCTTCTTTCCTTTGTCCCAGCTCCCCTCAGAGAAGGAAAGGGATTGTGATATCAAGAGGCTGGAGCTAGTTCCCTGATTCTCTGAGTCAGTCCAAACAATGCTTAGAGTTATTTCTGACACTTCCAATATATATGTGCATGATCAAAATGTAGATCACTAGCCAACTCTGAAGACTCAGAGGCTTTGTGTTTTTGTGGGAGAGCCTGGTTAACAAATGTGGTAGTAATCTGGGCCCCTAAGTGGATGGGTCACTTTTGAAAAAGGATTTAAGATCCTAAAGTATAGTGGGATTTCTGAAAATATTGCTTACCATTTTTTACTCTGACTAGACAGGAGGCCATATCAGCCATCTTGAGAACAGAATGAAGGATGCCCCAAGTCATTTCTCAAGTTTTAAGAGCTTTATTTTCACTAAATGAAAACAAATCTATTTCAGGGTTTTCAGTTCACAATAGGCTTTTTCCAGTAAGGCAGAACCTTGTAAAGGATCTAAAACAGTCATGAGGGACGTCTGCCTTCAGTAGAAGGCAACCAAGGTGAGCATCATATTTGCAAGTCTTCTTCTTGTGGTTAAAACTATGGGCTGGATCCTCCAATGGTGTAAATCCACATTGCTGCACTGAGTTGGGTGGGGTGACAGACTGAGTTGAGTGGGCTGAGGAATTGGCCTGATGTGTATGTTCATGTGTAATATTGTATGTCTACCTCCTTTTGTGTGTGTGTGTGTGTGTGTGTGTGTGTGTGTGTGTGTGTGCGCACGCGCGCATGCATAGGCACATACTTTCATGGTTTGCTGAAGTGGGGTCACAGAGATTATTTCCTCATAATTATTAATTTTTAAAAGCATGTTTTTGTTATAAGGTATCTAGACTACTAAATGTCTTTTCCCCCACACTATAACGTGTAGCAGGAATCCAAATGCTTATTGCTAGCCTTGACATCAAGGGACTGTATATGATACTTCTGGTCAAGGTCCAATGTACAAAGATATCAGGGTCAACTTATGAATGAGTCTAATTGAGCATGAAAAGATTTTTCCTTCCCAATATATATACATCAGTTTAGGTAGAGCAAATGCCCAACTAGAGTGCACATCACTCACGGCACTTCAAGTCAAATAGTTTAAGACTGGAAGGGACCACCAGCTCTCTCGTTTAATACTGGAAAACCATGTCCACTTTCAATTTTTCATTAAATGCTTGTATAGAACCTTCAATTGAAGGCTTTTGAAAAGTTTCACAGAATTTAGTTTATTATGCCTGATAACCTCCCTAGAACATAGGTTAATAATTGTATGCCTATTGTATGGCTGGGTAAAATGAACCATAGAGAATTTCAGAGATTATATAACAAGTCAGTGGCAGGGCTGGGAATGGAACCGAGGAGTCCTGACTCCAAGTCCCTTGTTCTAACTAGTACTACCCAAAATCATTGTCACTGCTTAGTCATAATCAAACTATTTTTCCTGGTTGATCTTTCATTGAGGAATTATTAGTTCTAAAAAAAAAAAAAAAAAAGAAAAAAAAAAAAGACTCCACGCAAGAAGATTAGAATGCTTTCCATAGCCAAACATGTTCTGATGAGCATCTTGGGACCATTTATTTGTTGTCAATGTTTAAAAGCATTTTTAACAACATACAGTAAGTCCTAGCTGTGGCAATTATCTAAATCAGTGACTGAACAACATATCATGCTGGACCAGTCTTGATTAAACTGAGTTGATTGTGATGAATAGTGGCGTAACATATGTTTTGAGTCATCATCAGCCAAAAAGAGCAACCCACCAACAAATAAAAACCTTGGACCTGATGGGAATTTTGTCTGAGCAAGGATCTAGACTGCAGGATTTGTCTCCTTTAGTACAAGTATTCATTTATACTAAGGAAGCAGGAAAGTGAAAAGGTGACTGGAGAGGAAGGAAGAACAAAGTATGTGAAGGGCAAACACATAAACATCTGTGCTGCTATCTTTTTGTTACTAGGCAAAGATCTTCTATTGATTTCTCCAGGCATGTTTGTAGCCCTTTCCTTTAGTGACTAATGATACTCCCTTTTGCTTATGATGACACTGCATTTCATAGGCCTTCAGGTCGAATACCTGATATATTCTCTGCTTAGCTCACACTTTAAGCCATTGTCCTACCCAACTGGGTTATCCTAAAAACTGATGAGGAAAAAGGAATCACTTTATCCCAGGATACAGAATAATAGACTAGAGAAACAATCCAAGGTCATGCTGTCAAAAATAGGATCAAGATTCACTCAATTTTGTCTGAAGTTTCTAATCCCCTATCAGAACCCCCTCAGTTTGTCCCCATTTGAAGTTTGAGGGATTTTAGTATTTTTTTTTCCTTAATATTGTCTTACATTTCAGTCACAGGTATCCAAAAGTGCATATACCAACAAGTCTCTTCATTCACCTTTGCTCAGGAGATAGACTCAATTGAATTTCGACTGACACCACTACCCAACAGTTTAAGACAGGAAGGAACTGATGCTCCTCTCACTTAGCTGAAAATTGAGATTAACTCCTCAGAGTTAACATCTCTAATGTACAGCTGGTGAAGGTGAAAGTAAAGTTAGGTCATAAGTGGAAGAAGCTACTTTCTTCTACTGAAAATACAGGGGGAATTTGGAGATGCAATTTATTCCTCTGCACCGTTCAATTGCAGACAAAATGTGGAACCAACTAGTTTATAGGAACTAGCAAGGAGTCCTGTGGCACTTAAAGACTCCTTTCTTGTTTTGCTGAACTGGACTAACACAGCTGCCCCTTTGGACCTTTGTAGGAACTAGGAGCATTGGAAGCTGAGAGGAAGGGTGTTAGGAACAGTTTATAACAGTTGCTGGGGTCAGGCAGTTTATAACATGTCCTGAGTAACTATGGTAGGAAATTTTCACATGCTCAAAGGGAGAGTAAGCACATGACACCCACTGACTTACAATCAAAGTTTGACCCCTCACCACCGTTTTGGCCTTTAGAAATATCTCAATACATCATGTAAGCAATTTAACTTTTGAATATTTGTCTGAATTGAAATAAATATTCTGACCTTCATCCCAGCTATTAGACTTAGGGCTAAGGTTTTCTAACAATGAAAAATATAGTATTTATAGGATAACATAACTCATTTGCTGCACTGTGGCTACCATTTTGGGAGATCAACTCTTTGGTGAGGTTAAGGATGCTGTTACTCAATGTGAAGAATTTAAGATATGTTAAACATTTCCTGCACAAAGTAATGTAGATGCTGAGGTCAGTTTTGCATTACACTGCTATGTTATAGTAAAACACCCAAGTCTACATCACATACAGAACTAGCCCCAAGACTACAGAACAGTAATGTCATATAGATTTGGGGTCAGTGTTTGAACACCTGCTAACATCAATGAGAGTTGCTGATCTAGAGAATGAATTCCTAGTTCTAAGTTTTGAAACTTCACATCTACCGGAAGACTATTTTTACCCTTTCAGCATTTGCCCTGTTGAGGTTTTAGGGGACACAAATATCCATGCCTAAATGTCTAGAACAAAGATTTCAAGTAGCTATTGGACTTCTTTTGATTGTTTTTTTCTGTTACAGGATAAATTGTGCTAGCATCATTCTTAGGGAAGCACATAGTACATGCACCTCACCTTCATTTGGTTCTAATTCTGGCCACAGAGTAGCTATTTATCTTGTGCCATGTTCTAAAGCCTCTTGCCCAGACATTACTTCCATTGCATACTAGTTGTGTTGCACCAGTGCCAGATGTTAGTGTATGAAGTGAATGCTTTCAGTGTAAATCTGTTGAATCACTTCTCTAGTCTTCAGTGAAAATGACACGTATTCTCTGTTCCTTTCCCCACCTCCACATAACTAGCTCAGATGATGGTGTAGTTAGGTGGGAGGAAGGAAAAGAGGACCCACTCCTTAGCTGCATGTGTTGTTAATAAATCTAAATGTGGTTGGGTGCCACAAAGTCTGGTGTTAGGGCAGATGGAATACCAGAGCTAGGAACAGAAAGAGAGCAGGGGGACGTTCCATACATCAGTACGGCCACAGAATCAGAGATTATGGAGGCTAGAAATGAAAAGCACCTGCCCATGTCAAACTCTGTTTGCATTCCAGGCATTTCTGGCATGTGTAGAGTTATTTCACTTGGGAGGGGTCATCACTGGGGATCTATACTGATCATGAAGCCTGTCTTCTCATCTGCCAGCTAATCTGATTACTGAACTAAATGAAGCAGCAGCCTACCAAGATGTTTGTGGAACTGCGTGTGAGAAATGGGAATGTGACAGGTGCTAAAAGTGTCATGGGGAAAAATAATTTAAAATAAAAGAGAGATTTTTTTCTTTTGTCCATGTGTGTATGAGAGATATGGGTCTTAGTTATTTAAATGGCATATTCCCTTACCTCCCAGCCATAGCAAAATGGCTCAGGATAGCAAGGACACTGAGGAATCAGTGCAAGAGGATTTCTAGGTTTCTTGCAAACCAACTTACTATGAACCATTTTTTTCTGCTGTATGATCTCAATCTCACTCATTTTCCTCCCTGCATTCTCCAGGAAGTGCTAGACAGATGCTTTAAAAGTGTCACTTCCATGCATGGACATATCATGCCAGTTGACAGAGGAATACATGCAATGACAGGAAAACTCTGGGCAAAGCACTAGTTTAAAAATTAATTTGTGAGAATCAAATTCTATGCTCCCTAGTGGAGCAACACTCTCATGAAAGGCAACTGGAATTCTGCTCCATTAAAGAGCACAGAATTTGGCCCTATATCATCAGTATAATAGCAAAGATATTCTTCAATTATCTGGCATAATTCTTCTATCTGAAACGTAATAGCAATAAAAATTTTAACCAATTTCCCCTCAATTCCATTGACCCATGAGCCTCAAGAGTTACATTCTGCTCTTTGCCTGACAGTAATGATGGCAGAGAGAGATACAGGAAGTTGATGTCTATGAGCTACCAGTACTGGCAGAGATAGACACAGGAGGTTAATGTCTATGAGCAGCCATGCAAAAGGAGTGGAATTCGATGGTGCATCCATTGAGGTATTTTCAGTGTTATTACCAACAAGTATTGGTGAGACCTCATATGGGATACTTTGTGTTGTTCTCGGCTCCTATGTTTAAGAAACATGAATTCAATCTGGAACAGTCCAGAGGCAGGCTTCTTGAATGATCAGAGGAATGAAGAACCTGGCCTTAGGAGGGGAGATGTAAGGAGATGGGTGTGTTTGGCTTTATCAAACAAAGGCTATAGGGAGGTATGATTGCGCTCTATCAACACATCAGAGGGATAAACACCAGGATGGGTGAAGAGTTACATAAGTAAAGAGTCAATGTTGGTGTGAGCTCGTGCATGTGCATGTGCATGCAGAAACACACACAGAGGCTATGTTTACACACAAACTGTTATTTCAAAATAAGTTATTTCGAAATGAGTTATTTCAAAATAAAGTCTTTATTTCAAAATAAGTTAATTCAAATTAAGGGAAAAGCTCAAAGCGAAATAGCATGTCCAAAGACAGGACTTGCTATTTTGCTTTAGGAGAGGGGCACCATGGGAGGTGTGACAACATGGCCCCCTCCTTGGGCCATGCCCCCACACAATAAAGGCTAAAAGGAAGGCACCCTGGCAAGGAGAAGGGCAAAGGTGTTATTTCAAAATAATGGTTATTTTGAAATAACATGTCTGAACACTTGTTTTGAAACAACTGTTTCAAAACAAGGGCTATTTCAATTTCATGTGAGGTTTTACTGTTTCGAAACAATGGCCATTATTTCAAAACAAGGGAGTTCCGCTGTTTCAAAATAACGGAACGTCGTCTGGACATAAGAAATTTTATTTCGAAACAACGGCTGTTGTTTCGAAATCAAACTCTCATCTGAACACAGCCACACACACACACACACACACACACACACACACACACACACACGAGTATGTAAACTGGCCATGCATATAGTTAGTCTACAAATTAGGCAAAAACTGTTAGTTATCAGAGAAGTGAAGTTCTGCAATATCTTTCTAAGGGTGATGGGGGGGCAAAACCCCTAATTTATTTCAAGATGGAGCATGATAAATTTACAGAAAGGATGATGAGATTCCTTACAATATCTTATGGCCATTCATAATTTATAGTAGCAAATGTCTCCAGTTGTCAGATATGGAACACAATATAAGGAGGGTTCTGTGCTACTACAAAATATTCTTCTGGCCTTGAAATATGTTAGTCTATGAGAGGTTGACTTTGGTTTGGAAACCGAACATTGGCTCAAAACTACCCACTTTTTATGTGAGCAAGCTAAATCAAGCAAGATTGAATTTACTTATAAGGTGCCTGTAACAAATACATTATCAGAGATCTTGAACAGAATGTTCTTCCAAATCACAGCATGCATCATTTTGATCTGCCCAAATAATTAGGGATTTTAATCACAAAAGCGTTGATACTATTGTTTCATTCCACAGATTGGAATCAGGAAAATACATCTAGGTTACCTCTTCCCTACGAGCCTGATCTTGGGACTTGATAAACTTGCAATTCTAACTGGCTATGTCTAGACTGAGGGGCTTTTTAAAATTGACTTAACGAGGTTGACCTTCAGTAGATTTAAACTTCCAAAAGCGCAGCAGTGTTAGTCTAGTTCAGTAAAACAAAAAAGGAGTCCTGTGGCACTTAAAGACTAACAAATTTATTTATTGCATGACCTTTCATGGGAGAAAATCCCAAAGCATCTGACAAAGTGGGATTTTCTCTCATGAAAGCTCATGTAATAAATAAATTTGTTGGTCTTTAAGTACCATAGGACTCCTTGTTTGTTTTAGCAGACTTAAAGTCAACCTTGTTAAGCTGACTTAAGGGTTTGTCTACTCTGGATACAGTGTAGACATATGGCCCAGGGCCCAATCCAGCTCTGGGGGCCTGATCCTGCCCTCGTGGCCCAACCTGTCTTCCGCTGCTCCCAGCAGGTGTCTTGGAGCCCAATCCTGATGCTGCCAGCAAGCAGCTCGAGGTCGGATCCAGCTCCAAGCCGCCTGCTGGCAGCGGCAGAAGCTGGATTGGGACCCTGGGACCAGATTGGGCCCTCATAGCTGGATTGGGCTCAGGGTGGTTCAGGGGGTGGAACCTGCACCTGGGCTCCAGCTCCTAGGTCGATTTAAGTCTTGAGTCAACCTTAGGAGCAGATGTTATTAAGTGGACTTAATACAAGCCTAATTTGGACCTGGAGTTCCTAGGTCAAGTTAGAAGAGGTTACATAACCTAAGGCTCCAGTGTAGACATACCCAGTGAGATAAACTGCTGTTGCTTCATTTAAGTCAGTAGAACTGAGCTGGCTCCACTGATTTCAGTAGAAGTGAAAGGGACTACGCATTGCTCCGGATCAGGCTGCAACTGTAATTGAAAACTTGTGCAGTGTTACAGTTTGTTGTATCAGTTTATAGAAGTGGCTACCTTTCACAGGTGAAACAAACAAGGAGTCTAGTGGCACTTTTAAAGACTATCAAATGTTTTTGTCACGAGTTTTCATGGGAGGAAATCTCACTCTGTCAGAGGCTTGAGTGTATGATGTCAGTAGTATTACTATACATTAGTTTATAACAATTTCCAAAGAGCTTTCCAGTATTTCTGGATGACAGGTGCTATAGAAATGTAAGCTGCCATTTTTATTTTATTGTTTTAGTTTGTAAAGGATGGGGAGTTTTATTTTTGACTTTTATATTTCCATTCATTCTCTACTTCTCCTTTGGTCTATGTCTTGCTATTCTGCCCAGGGTCCCTTTCTGTTCTTTCCATGATGTGTGGTCAGAGAGGTAGAGAAAGTGAAAATTTTATCTTTCCAAAGCAAACATTAAAATAATGCAAACTGAGATAATTTTTAATTACCATTACCTGTGTTTTTGGCATAGTGGAGATCCATGTAGGCTACTGTCAAGTGGCTGGCAGTGAGCATTTCAAAGGCAGGAGTAAAAAAAACTGCACTGTGGACAATGATGAAATCATCTGCCCATAAGGAAAATTTCTTTCAAAAACTTGTCAATTAATGGTTAGCTTATGCCCTGAAACATGGTGATTTATATTCTTTTTAAATTTGTTTCTATGTAAACTAATGTAATGGTGAGTATTCTCCCCATTTCAGTCTCTAACTTTTGTTGACTTCTGTTCTTTGACATGTTGCAGCAGGGAGATGCACCGGAGCATGATATATTTTGTAAAAATAATATTTTACTTCTATCAGTGCTTCCTTTCACAAGTTCCTATTGAAATAACATTTATATGTTTACAAGTTAGACTATCTGTGTGTTTGGTTAACACAGAAGAAAAATATTTCACCTCACAAGTCTTTTACCCAGATGGAGTGGTTTGATATGTGAGCTAAGCAAAAATTCTTCTAGTAGGGATTTCAAAGATTACATCCATAATACCAACTGCAGGCCTATGAGCATAGCATAATCCACTCAATTTGCTTCAGGGGAACAGTTATTTCAGTGCTGTGAAATCAATTGGTTGGGTCAGTCATGTCTCACTGTAGTAGCGGGTCCACCTAGAAAATAAAACCCTACTTCTGGTTCCGAAGGGGTAGCCATCTTAGTCTAGTCCAGCAAAATAAAGTGTGCGATGAAGTGGAATTTTCTCCCATGAAACCTCATGTGATAAATACACTTTTTAATCTTTTAAAGTGCCGCTAGATTTGTTGTTTGTTCTCCTTCTGGTTGTAGCTGAAGAAGTTACAACTTTAGCTCATGTAGAAGAGACAGGTATTGCGGGTCTTTGATTCACCCCCAATAGATGACTCATGGATAGAGGGCCCATTGTATGTATATTGGTCCCATATTCTTAATATCATGGTTCCAAACCTGAATTGCTCATGGTGCTATACACATGTCTTGGAAAGGCAGACTGATTGTATCTGAACAATGATAAGGCAGGCAGAGATAAGAAACATTTCTAATTATCAGACCACATCACTCGTGACTCTAACATGCCCAAAAGTCAATATTAACCCTGCAGAGAGAAAAAATCTCACAGATAGGATATTTTTTGTTGATTTCCTGAAAGAAGTAAAATTATTTAAAGTCAATTTCCAGATCAAATCCATTTAGCTAGCCTAAAATTTCTATGAATGTTGCTTTTCCCACCCTTGCCCCCTTCTTCTTACAACCTACCAGAGCAACATAAATGAGAATCTTATTAACCCAGCAACTGAAGGGTGTTTCATTTCATTTCATTTATGTAACAAAAACAGACTATCTTAAAGGAAAAACAGGATATTACAAATGTGATGAGGGTAAGAGGAGAGAAGCCACACAGAACATGACACACAAAGGCTATGTTCACACACGGGGGGTTATTTCAATACAAGTTGTTTCGATACAAGTTGTCTCGAAATAACGCCTTATTTCAAAATAAGTTAATTCGAATTAACAGTTTGTTAATTCGAATTAAGGAAAAAAGCTCAAAGCAAAATAGCATGTTCAGACAACAGTTATTTCGAAACGAGTCACCGTTGTTTCGAAACAACATGTTCAGACGACATTGTTTCAAAACAATTGTTTAGAAACAAAGTTGTTTCGTCCCCACATGGGATTTAAGTTGTTTCGAAACAATGCCAATGGAACCTGTTGTTTCGAAACAACCGTGTGTCGTGTGAACATGGCCTTTCTTATTTCAAAACAACCTCTGTTGTTTTGAAATAAGACTGCTGTGTGAACACACCCAAAAGAAGGTGCAGACTCGGTATTCTGGAACCGTTCCCAGATATATTTTGTGTGTGCACATACTCTGTAGTGATGCAGTGTCAATCCTTAATATAGTCTTCATCCCAGCCCTTTTAGCATTTTGTGCCCTAGCCATAGTGTAATGGTTGGTGCGCTAACCTTGAAGTCTAGAGAGTTGTATTCTGTTCCTGGCTCTATCGCTGAACTGCTCTGTCACCTTGGGCAAGTTGTTTCCCATGTCTGTGTTTAGTTTCTCCTCCACCTTTGGCCACAGTTTTAAGTTTCCTGAGGCAGGATTTTTCTCTGCCTGACACAATGGGCTTCAGGCATGACTGAGCAGGGTCGGCCCAAGGATCTTTGGTGTCCTAGGACAACCCTGATTTTGGGGCCCACCCCACCGCCCAGCTGTGGTGGGGATCCAGCCCCGGCCAGTCAGTAGCATTGCCGCTGGGATCTGTCCATGGGTAGGGAGCAGTGCGACCACTGCCAGGGTCCGGACCCAGCAGGGGATCAGGCTGCAGGCAAGGAGCAGCGCCACTGCCAGAGTCCGGCTGTGGGCTGGGGTCCGGCCCAGCCAGGGAGCGGCGCCAGGGGCAGGGGTCCAGATGCAGGCAGGGAGTGGAGCAAGGCAGGATAGGCTTGCTGGCCCCTGCTTCAGCCCAGCCCTTGGCACCCCCAATTGTTGGTGCCTCTGTGGAAGGACAGGCCCTATGTCTGAGACCTCTAGGTTATACTGTAGTGCAAAGAATAAGAATAAATTAGAGTCTGGGGCTGACCAAAAAGCAGAATACAGGACCTGAATCATGAGCATTCTGCTTCAGCTATCTGAACAAGAGGTGTGTCACTGTCAGGCATGATTTTTTAAGACAGCAAATGATGAGGATCTCATCTCTCAGCCCACTGGTATTGTATTTAATCCCAAATGGCTCTGAAAGGGGCAGGATCCCTATCTCTGCTGAAAATACATTGTTGCACTTTGCTATTGGGATTTGTTGGGAAAGGGCTGGAGAACTGATGGTGCGTGGAATCCTGAGTTTGTGCGTGAACCTGCTGCAGAAACAGAGGTGAGCCTAGTAGTTGAGACCTGGGAGCACATCTGGCTGAACTGATGTTTGTTAGGGACCCAGTCTTCAGTGGGGAAGACAATTGAATGGCTTGTTAGGTGAAAAACGAAGAGCAAGGAATGAATCCAAATGAGCGTCTCACCTATATGCTTGCCAATAATGCCTTTCAACAAATGGGGTGGGGGAGATAAGGTGAGTTTGACATGAAGAGAAGCCAGAGAACAGGATTTCCACATTCCAAACATACGCAGAAGTTATGGTACTATAGGCTCCTAAATTGGGGCTTCTCAAACTTTGCAATACTATGATCCCATAAAATAATAACTGAATTTGTGTAACCCCCCCCAAGTTGCTAATGACCCCCTGGGGGTCCAAAGACCCTCTGTCCTAAATTCTAAAATTCAGTTGGTGACTGGACACTATTATTACATCTCTGAGACATAACCCAGAACTCCCAGGAAAAAAATCTGTCTGCTTTCCAGCTGTCAGGGAGATCATATCTATTTCTAAGCTCTTTATGGGGTGCCCCTGGTTTGTTTACATGCTGGACTCCTGCTGGGGCTGAGGTGTGGGCAGGTGAAGCCACAGGGCTTTGCTCCATCAGCTTGTGCCATCCCAGGAGAACAGGACTGAAGCAGTTGCAGGGACTACAATCCTGCTTGATCCTTACATGGCCATGCTAGGGTTGCTGGGGAAGATTTCTGATTTCCTCTACTTGCATTGTGCAACTTTGTAAAGCCTGGGAGAATCTGGCCCTGAGTTAGAAAACTCCACATCAGCTGATTGCCAAGTGGAGAAGGAAAATAATCAAATGCTGACAGAAGAGGAGAGAGTAAGAGGAAACGATAGGAGAAAAGCTAATAAAACATTCTATTGGTAGTATAAAACTACTAGCAGAAAAGGAGCCTTAGTGATTTCAGGACAAGACGTTCAATGAACCAAGCATGTCTGGCTTCTGACTCTGCCCCCTGTTCTGCCTGTGACATGGGTTGGGGGAATTTGGGAAATCCATGCTGTCTCGCTAACAGAGTCCAGGGGGGTTCTGCATTCCTCTTCCTTGCCTCTGCACTCGCCATTAGAGATTCCGACAGTTACTAGATAAAGTTAAAGACTCATGTAGAGATCTTCACACTAATTGGACTGTAATGTATAGCCTCGGTCAAGCAAATCTCTCCCAGCACTCCTCTCCACAGACGGCAATCAAGCCATTTACAGAAGATGCATCGGCTGCTGGGACCCTAGAGTAACCTTAAGCGGCACTGGCCTTTTAGCAGAAAACACAATTAATTTTGATACTGAAGGGCAATTAGGACTGGGGTTAAAATAAAAAATCTTCTGAACAGGGAATGTCAAAGAGTGAAAAAGGAAACTATTTCCCTCGTATACAGTGTGTTGAAGGTCTGTAAGTTCAAATCATGTTAATCCAGATTACGTTGTAAACCCTTTTTCCATTTGAACAGATGCAAATTCAGATTAAGAATTTCTGTGATAAAAGTTCTTCCAAGACTGACTATCATTTTCCTTAAATCTTTCACTGTTTCCAGAATGGGGAGCAATTCTTTAATGAGCATGCTTGCTGGATGGAAAAACAGCCAAATGCTTGCTTGCTTGCTTGCTTGCTTGCGTGTGTGTGTGTGTGTGTGTGTGTGTGTGTGTTTCTCCAAATTTTTGTTATAAATGCTTTAGCAGAAGCATAAGTAACCTTTTCTCTGTAACACACACACACACACGACAAAAAAATTGACCTTCCATTTGACCATTGCCTCCAAAGGCCATACTATTCTTTATAGATATATTTTTCACAAAGCAAATGTGTCAATGCTCTTCTCCCTCCTAAAAATCAATCAATACATTATTTAATGCCAGTCAGTGCCATAAGCAAAGCTCTAAAGCACAAGCAATGCCTGTGAGAAGGCATGGAAAGCAAAAAATATCCATGGGGGAAGCTTTCAATGTCAAACTTCCCTGGAAACAACAGCAAGTAAAAGGAAACAATTGCACAAAAATTAAATACTGTGAAAGTGACCCTTTTTAATGCTTGGGAATAATGGGTAAAATCCTGGTTCAATTTAAGTCAGTGTCAAAACTCCAATTGATTTAAGCACTGGATAAAATCCTGGCTTGACTTGTGATTGGATAAAATGCAGGAAGGGCAACAAAGGAAAAATCATGCATAAAAGCAGCAGTAAATATTGGGCCTAAAGTCTGAGAAGTATGTGTAGAGATACACCGGATAATATCCATCTCTGTTCTGGATCCTTCACAAATAAAATAGAGAAGCCCCTCCATGAAAGGACCATAGGATGCGGCCTTTCAGTTAGTATATGCACCTAGGCCTTCAGATTCAGAAATGACCTCTGGGTCATAACTGCTATATAGGTCTTTCCAGCTCTCTTCCTATTGAGATTATGTCTGGAGATACACAGAGATCATTTCAGTGTTTATCATAAGAGTTCTGCTAATAACTGATTTTTTTCAGTTCAGTGGCCAAACCAAAATATTGGGGGGGGGGAAATATGTTTTGGTCTCAATGAAACATTTTGTCTGACCTAACACAACAGATCTCCTTTTGTTTCTGAGAGTTTTTTTCACTTTTGAAACATACCTTGTTGCAGATTTTTTCTTTCTTCTTCTTTTTTAATCAAAAAGTCAAAATATTTTCTTAAAATGCTGGCACTAAACGCTATGACTTTGGCAGGTGTATCTTTTGGGGCCCTTTGGATTGAAATGATTTGGTGAATTCGGCATAACTACCCAAACTGTTTGGTCACCCCTAATGTGCAATTCTCAATGAGAAAAATTTTAATTCAAAAAAGTTCACCCAACTGTACACATCAGCTCAGTGCTGCCTTTGTAGTATGCTTCCATTTTGAACCCTCTATAGCAGTCGACAGGCACCACCAGTATTTGGTAGAGGTTTTTGGTTTTTTAATTCATACTTAATCCTACACTGCTAGGATGCTAAATCCTAAACTCTCCATCTTCAGAGGAGGAATGAGCAAACAAAAATACAGTCTTCCATTGGAGGGGAGCAGTAAAGACTCCATTGAACTTCCCTGAGAATGAGTTCAGAAGGAATTGGAGCCTGATGGAATGGTGTCGTCCCTGCCATGCTACCTAAGATACCATCACAGTTTTGTCCACAGAGACACCTGAGATACATTTCCAGTAATATAAAAGAAAAGGGCACTGGTAGGGTGCTTTCTGTTGGATCTCTGTGCCTTGGTCTATTATAGACTGAATATGTTAACACTGAGGGGCCACCTCCCCCTTTCTTTTTTGCCCTCCAGTAAGTTGGAAGATGTCTGGGTAATGGATTTGAGTGGTGGTTTTCTTAGAGGGGTTTATTATAATTTTGTTTTGTTCCTGTTGCTATCAGTAGACATTTTTTAGTGTCTGTCTATGTATTAATAGTATTTTTAAGAATGTCTTGGGTGCCCAGGACTTAGTATGGGTGCTTATATGCAGTCAGAATAAATCTCAGTTCTATAAGTAAATAACAAACTAGGCGAACAATTTTATCTGTACTGCTCTATGGTGGTAGAAGTAGTGGGAGAAAGAGAAGGAGCTGTACTGCTGATCAAGAAATGATTTTTTACTGTTTTTGATAGAGATTATTTTTCCTTTATCTTCCCAGGTTCTTTTTTATTTCCATTTGCAATGTTGCCTTCACTGCCGTGAACTGTTTTGTCTTCTGAGGCTCATGCAACAGTCCCACAAGCTGTAATTGGGAAACCACTAACTGATGTTAGATTTACACAGTCAGTAGTTTTTATATATGTTTTTCTTAAAAGCTACATCCTAGGGGAATCCCTGGGAGGCATACACAGCATAAGAAGCACTAGCAGCCAATAGAGCATGTGAGGGCTACCAGGGTTAAATCTGTTGTTTTCAGGGATTGATTCAATTTCTGTTTTGTCAACCAGTTTTAGTACAAACTATAATAAGTTTCAAGGTCCCTTGCACGTGAGGTGTAGGGAAAAGAGAGGGAGCCCAGTATAGATTTGATGTTGACAAATAGGGAGGAACTAGTTGCAAATTCGAAAGTGGAAGGCAACTTATGTGAAAGTCATCATGAAATGGTAGAGTTCATGATATTAAGGAATGATAGGAGGGAAGACAGCACAATGCAGATAATAGATATCAAGAAAGCAGACTTGAGCATGCTGAGGGAGTTGGTCAGTAACATCTCGCGGGAAGCAACTCTAAGGTGAAAAACAGTTCATGTGAGATGGCAGTTTTTCAAATAGGCATTATTAAGGACACAAAAGCAAGCTATCTCACAGAGTAAGAAAGATAATATGACTTAACCAGGAGATCTTTAATGAACTGAAACTCAAAAAAAAAAAAAAAAGTCTGACATAAAGGGGAAACTAGGTCAAATTGTAAAAGATTAATATAAACAAATAACATAGGTATGTAGGGTCAAAATTAGAAAGCCCAAGACACAGAACAAAATTAAACTAGCTAGAGAAATTAAGGGTAACTAGAATACATTCTACAAACACATTAGAAGAAAGCTGAAGACTAAGGACAGGGTAGACCCATTACTCAATGAGGGAGGAAAAAACAATAACACAAAATCTATAAATGGCAGAAATGATAAATAACTTTTTGTTTGAGCTTTCCCTGAAAAAGTTAGTAGCAATTGGACATCCAGCAGTGAAAATAGGGTAGGATATGAGGCTAAAATGCAGGGGGGGGGGTCATCAGACAAATCAGATGTCTTTTAAGTTATCAGAGGCTGATGAAATACATCCTAGAATACTTAAGAAGCTGACTGAGGAGATAACTGAGCCATTAGCAATTATCTTCAAAAATCACCTAGAAGATAATAAAATGATAAATAAGTCTGCATGGATTTGTCAACAACAAATTATGTCAAACCAGTCTGATAGCTTTCTTTAATAGGGTAACGAGCCTTGTGGATGGGGTGGAAGTGGTAGATATGGTATATCTTGACTTTAGTATGGCTTTTGAAACTGTCTCATATGACGGTCTTATAAACTAACTAGGGAAACACAGCCTAGAAGGAGCTATTATAAGGTCCATTCAACAAGACATGAGAAACATTTCTTTGGCTCTACTCCTCATTGATTAGTCCTCAACTGAACTATTGCCTCAAGTTCTGGTCATCACATTTCAGGAACTATGTGGGTAAATTGTAGAAAGTTTAGGGAAGAGCAGTAAAATGATTAAAGTTCTACAAAATATGGCCTATTAGGGAAGATTGAAAGCAATGTGTTTGTTTAGTCTGGAGAGAAGATAAGATAACAGTTTTCAAATGCATAAATTATTTTTAGAAGGAGGAGGGAAAAAATTGTTCTTGTTAACCTCTGAGGACAGGACAGGAAGCAATGAGTAAATCACAGTAAGGGCGGGTTAGGCTGGACATCAGGAAAAAAACTTTTAATCCTAAAAGTAAATAAGTACTGGAATAAATTGCCTAGGGAAGTTGTGGGTTCTCAATCACTGGACATTTTTAAAAGCAGGTGAGATAAACCTTTGTGAGGAATGGTTAATTGTTCTCAACATCTTTTGCTTGAGAGCCACAGATATCATTATTACAACCCTGAAGTGCCACCAGCATCTGGCAGCAGGCCCCCACACTCCTGCACTCAAATGGAAGGGTTTCACCAATGAGGCTGCTTCCTTGCTGATCTCCCATCTCCCTGGCTACATCAGGGAAAAAACACAGGTCTTGTAACCCTGTGTACTCCACCGGGGTCCCTGGGCAGTGATTCCTTTCTGCAGGCAGTGGGACAGTGCTCCTCTCCCTGACCCCAGCAGGAACCCCAGTGTCTATGGATCTAAGCTGAGCACTGTGCGGTGGTCCTTGCTACAGCCAGAGAGAGGGAAACACTGATCTCTCATCTCCCTGGCTACAGCAAGGAGCCTGCACTGGGCTTTTAACTCTCAATGCACTCATCCTGGATTCTTAGGCAGCAGCTCCCTTCTCCAGCCAGCAGTAGGGGAGTCATGAGTCACTTTGAAGGCCACTTAGAGCCACTTCTGGCCCCTGGGCCACAAGTGGGGAACCACTAGTCTAGCTAAAGCTTGGTTCTGCCATCGTAAGTGCAGCGGTCTGAACCTCAGGAGATCCCTTCCAATTCTATAAATTGGTCTGACCAGCAGATTGATTCATGCTCATGTGCAGTCTCTACAGCAATGTTGTGTGCAGTCCGCTTTGCAAGACAATCCAAATCTTTCTAAGGAAGGGGTCAGAGCTCTCCTCCCATTCCCTGCACCCAGCCCCAAGTTCTCTCCAGTAGCTGGTTGTGAATTCTCTTATTATGTATCTGCACACAAACCATCACTCTTTCCTCTGCACCCAGCTCCATGCTGTCACCTCCTGCAGCACCACATGCAGCCCCGTGATCTTCCTCCCACATTAATGTGAATCCTATTCCAAGTTGATCCCTCCGAATCCAGCCCTGCTGTCTCCTTGCCCCACCAAGCTCTTAGCCAGCAAGATGGTTAGCTGAAGAGCACCATCCGCTCCTCCAAGTTCAATTAATTCTGGGAGCCTCAAACACTATCCTCCTTCAGGGACTTCATTTCCCCAGGAAGCACCAAAACCTCAGACCAATCCTCCCACTTTCTGGGCGCTTGGTTTCCCTTTACTCATGTTCCATTTCTCGTTGTGGGCACCTCAGATCGATGGGGGCTGGAAGCACTACAAAGGAGAAGGGTGAAGCAGGCACATCGTATCAAAGCATCACTCCAATTTGGCATGGCTGCTCCACTATCCTAACAGAAAGGTGGCTGGATCAAATTTGAACGGCATTGTGACCAGCTTGTAGCAGGTCATGGTGCCACTCAAGTTTGGTACAGCCACTCCTCATTTCACTCACTTTTCCACAGGAACAGCTGGCCCAAATTTTCACTGATCAGAGCTACAGAGAGGCCTGGGCCCCTTACCCCTCTCTTCTTGTGCCCAGTAGTCCACTAATTAAATCTGAAAGGCAAGTGGATGAATTAATAGCTCTTTGCGATCTTGCCATTCAATGATTTTAGGATGGGAGATTTGATTCAGCTACAAGAAGAACCCATTCAAACCTTTAGCCCAAACTGAAGCTTGTAGAAGGTTCACGGAGGCTTGAATAATTTTTCTTCTCCCATTATTTTAGATTTTCTTATAGCACGTCTAGAGGTATTGTTGGTTTCTCTCTCTTTTGTAGACTAACCACTAAAAAATGATGACTCAAACCCTGCTAATCTGATTTATGTGAGAAATTTCATTAAGACAACTTGGAACCATCACAGGGTAGTAGCAACAGTGTGTTAAACTCAGACTGTCAAATTGCCAGTATGAAACTACTTCCCAGCTCTGGCCAGGTCCAAAAGACAGAAAAGATGGCCTTTTCCTGGGCACCCATTTCTGGGATGAACCAGAAATTTAGGAACTGCCAGACTGGATCAGAGTAAAGGTCCATCAAGGTCAATAGCCTGTCTCTGACTATGAACAGTACCAAATCCTACAGGAGGCTGAGGGGGGGCGAACCTCTACTGGGTAGTTATAGGATAATCTGGCCCCAGGGAGTATTTCTCCCTAGCCCCCAGTAGTTAGAAGTTGCCTTTTGTCCTGCAGCATGAGAATTTGTTGGCATTCTAAAACATTATTTTAAGCAGATTTTTTAAAGTCCTTACTCTTGTAACTTTGACATTCTTGTCGGCCATTAGAAATGTCTAATTACTCAAGCATATGCAAATAAAGGAAACCAAATTCAAAATTCCCCCAAATTTCTATGAGTCAAACATAATCCGGTAGTCTCAGATAAAAATGCATAGATATGGTTAAAAAAGGTGGCAGGGAGAGGGGACTTTTTTTCCTGAAAATGTTCAATAAGTTCTCTTCGTACACAACACTTTGCACTTTTGTAACCCTTTCCATCCAAAGAGCTAAAAGCACCTTAAAACACTATTTAATTAACCTTCACAACCCCCTTGTGAGGCAGACATTTTTATCTCCATTTCACAGATGGGCAGATTGAAGCTCAGGGAGCTTACTTGACTTCCCTAAGGTAACACTACACAGCGGGTCAATGGCAGAGCCAGGAATTCAACCCGGATCTGCTGAATCCCAGGCCTGTGCTTTAAATGCTATAAACCTCCCTCTTAAGTGGGTGAAGATTCAGGTCATTTTTTAAATGTAATTTATTTTATTTAAACTATGAGTATCCAGAGTGCACTACCAAGGGCAGTGAAAGCCCCTCTATAATGTGAGCATCTGAAGGCGAGTATATGAAGAGTGAGAAATAATCTCTTTCATTTTGTCTAAGGGCTGTACACAGACGTCTCTGGTGGGAAATAAGGAGTCTTTAAGAATGATGTGTGACTTCTAGTGATGGAGCTTGGGTTAGCAAGGGTATTTATTTTTCCCTTCATTAAGAAACAACTTATCATGCCAGTAAAGGAGCTGTTAATGAGTTTGTTCACACTAGCTGAGAAATGACTGCAGGATACTCCTCCGAGAACTTACTCTGGATGCATACATAAACCAAAGTCAGAGCACTAAATATACCAAAGAACTTGCAGTGGGAGGAACGTTGTCCCCTCCTTCACCACCACCACTCCTTTTCTGCATTAATTCAACAGGTTCTGGAAGAGATATGCAGAATTACAGCATGCAGTTTTATAATTAATAGATTTATTAATCACATGAGCTTTCGTGGGAGAAAATCCCGGCTGCTTCTTTGGAACATGGCAGTTTTATAATATGAGCTTTGGAACCATTACATGATTCATATTAAAGGACTCCATGTCAACAGGAAATCCTCTATTTAGGCTTCTGATGAAAGTAGAGGGAAGGAGAATCATTTCATCTATATACATCCCACAGATCCAAGATGCACCCACTCCCCCAGAGCAGATGCCTGTTTCTTCTAAAATGATCATGGTGGGATTTTCCAAAGAGCCAATGGAAATTCAGCACCCAACACTCATTGCATTTCTGGCTGTTGGCGGCCCTTATCTTTAATGTAGGGTTGCAGCCCTCTAAAGCGCCAAATAAAATGTTCTATATCAACCCTGGTGAAGGCCACTAATGTCACAATTGAACACTGCATGCTGGGATCTTCTGCAGACAAATTCTCTGAGGTAAAGATTGAGGGGAGGTGGATGTCTGCTCTTTAAATTTGTACTTTAGGTGCAGCCTCAGGCTCCTGGCCACGTTACAGTATGGTCCTGACCTGGGAAAAGTTTTGGATTCCCCTGTACTGGAATACAACTTCTTGACACTATGTCAGACACTTAACCTTTCCACATTACATTTTTAGGATAGGGGATAGCACGCTTTTGAGTCTGTGTAATGATAAAAGAGAGTGCTGGAGCAAAGAAAGCAATCAAACTGTCTTTTGGCAGGGTGACTAAAGGGTGGAGTCAGGTCTCTTCCTGAGAACTTCAGTTTGTTTCTTTTCCTATCTATCTATCTATCTATCTATCTATCTATCTATCTATCTATCTATCTATCTATCTATCTATCT
>ML682019.1:12571335-12846233 GCA_007922195.1 Podocnemis expansa
TCTATCTATCTATCTATCTATCTATCTATCTATCTATCTATCTATCTCTTACACTTAGCCCATTTTCTTTCTGTTAATTTTGTCAGCTCTTTTCAAAAGAGTTTCCAATTCTAGGGCGTAAGTGCTGTTTGAGATTTTTGTTTGTTTAAAACACACACACACACACACACACACACACACACACACACACACACACACACACACACACACACACACACACACACACACACACACACACAACCTCACCACAAGCAGTAGTAAAAGTGCTTGAAAACTCCACTCTGACCCTGCAAAGACCCACCCTGACCTCCAAAATCAACTTAGTAACTTCACTCCTCTTCATTTCCTCATCCTGTGTCTAAAGTGAAAGGAAGCGGGTTGCAACCTTTTGCGCATAATCTGACACATGACACACAGGAACGGAAGGCAAAAAATCATTTCAACAAAAGGCCGGAGCTCTAGGTTAGGTAAATTCAGGAAAGAGAGAAAGAGGAAATGGCAGTAACCTCGCCAATAGACTAAGAGGATTCTGGCACCAGCCCAGATGTGAAATGTTAGGTCATCTCTAATAAGGGCTGAGTGAAAAAAAACTTCGACACACATTGAAAGATTTGACACCAAGACACTTACCAAGATAACCCTTGAGGGTAGTTAGGGAACCATTTTTCTTAAGGCAAACCAGTTTCAGTGATATGTGTATATGCTGATTACTACGTAATATTTCTTCAGAGGTTTAGCACCAAAATCCTATATTGCACTTATGTATAGCTATGCCAATGTCTAGAGAAACTCACATCCTCTGACCTGGCTCACATTACTCTGCAATCTGAGCAACTCATCAATATTTATGTATTTATCTTCACAAAACCTCTGTGGTGTTGAAACGGGGAGCTGAAGCACAGGGCAGCTAAATAACTTGTCCAAAGTCACATAGGAAATCTGTAGAAATGCAGGGGAGAGTTGAGCTAAGGTCTCCAAAATTCAGGCTGGACTATCATGATGCCACAGCCATTAAACACTTACCCAAAAAAATTCAAATTGTAACATGAGCAGCAGCAAACTTCCAGGTTCAATATAAAGAAACACTCATAAACCTGCATGGCTCCTCCATACTGCCCAAATCTCACAGGTCTGCAGACCTGGGCTAAACTCCGGTGAGAACAGTCACTTATGTGATTGTTTCAAATTGAGCTGGAAATGGCACAAAGATATCCTTCTACTAGCTGCTTTGGCGGTTCCATTTCAACTCAGGATTTAATGAGGTAGTTCAAAGGCAAGCCAATAAAAGTGAACAGGTAGAAGCCAAATATCTTAAGTATTTTTAACTGTAAAAGAGGCTTGATCTGGGCTTGACATAAGTTTTTGGTAAAGGGTTAAGTCAATTCTTATTGTATCTGAACTAAAGGTCCATTCCTGCACTAAGAAACCAGTGGCAGTTCTGCTGTTGACTCCAGGGAGAACAGGATCAAGTCCTTCATCACCCATCCATCAGACGGGGTCTGAGCAGGGACTTGGAATGGTAAGCACGTTACTAAAAGTAATTGGCCTTGTTCACACATTCTCACCTTCAAATCGACTGGTGTGAATGGGCCCCATGTACCCTCATGAATTGACCTGGCTAGCACTTGCATTGCCTATTGTAATCCTTCTCCTTTATCCTGGTATGTGTAAATATACCTCTCAACTATGGTTTCGTTTTCATGAATCTGATGAAGTGGATTGGAGCCAATGAAAGCTTATGCCCAAAGAAATTTGTTAGTCTTTAAGGTGCCACTGGACTCTTGTTGTTTTTCCCAATTATATTAATATTGTCCTTGGCCCCCATCTATATTCTCGCTTGAAGGAAAGCAAACCCATCTCTCTTTATTCTCCTGCTGAATTCATTCTTGATATGATCCTCCATTGACCTGATTTTTTTTAAGATCAAATGTGTTTTATTTGTTTTATGACTTTGTCTGCCACAAGAAATCCCTGCATCCTTCCAACCTCATGCCACATGTTACATTTTGTCCCCATTAAAAAAAAAAAAAAAAAAGGCAGATCATTCCTTCAACATGAGAACTGGCATCAAGTCAAAGTCCTGGAGATGAAAGGAAGGGTTAAGTTTACTTTCAATATTGGAGGAGGGTTCGGAAATAAATGTCGAGGTTAAAAAGTCCAGATGGTAATTCAACTGTATCCTTACTATAAACATGATTTGATTTATGGGAGCCACTAATGGTATCTCAGTTTAGATCTGGATGGCTTTGCTTTCTCTCATCTGTAGCTTTAAATTCATCAGATTCTTTCACTCCCACCATCAATCCTTCACTACAAAGAGATATTACTATCAAGAATTTGGGAGTTCTTTAAAATCCAGCAATTGATAAATGTTAACAATCCTAATCCATGCAAATTACTGTCCAGTGCCTTTATTTATAATAGCAAGCGGATGTGTTTATTTAAAAGTACCTAAAAGAGCTTTGACAAGTTCAGACTCACAGAACTGTGTATCCTTTTGCTTCCCTTCCCCTACCTCCTTTGGGGATCAAACTGAATCAGTTTCTACTTTTTTTCTGACGTCTGTGATTATTAGGTTTCTTGGCTTTGTCAGAAAAATCCATCAGAAATGTTTATCTCATGGGGCAAATAGCGATGAACAGCATGTTTATCACTTCCAGGGCCATAATCCACAGACAGTGATGGCCCCAATCCAGTTTTTTTTTTAAAACAGAAACACTGAAAAAGAAAAATGCCCATGTTTGAGACATGTGATAGAGAAGTACAGAACAGAGCCAGCCCTGACATCCATTTCTTCATATCTCTATACATTGACATCCCCCCACCCCTCCACCCCCAGTGACTGCAGCTAGACCAACAAATCCTAAGGTCCTTACTATATTTTACACATTTCATACTCAAACTTCAAATATTGAAAGCCTCAGAGTGTCAGATTTTTGCTGCACCCTTAACATATTTTTTTGCATCCAAATCAATTACTCTAAATAGCAGGTGCTGCTAATTGTGAGCCTCAAAAATTAGGGTTTAGGGGTTAGATTTTGGAGCTTCTGGGATTACTGTTTTTGAAGTCTGGTGACTGAGAAGTTTACTCCATGCCAAACCAATGACTGCTATATGCTGCTCGACTTCATTTATGTTTTTAGTATTTACCCTGTTGCATTTTGAGGTAACATCAAGAGCATCTAGAGCATATAGATATATTTAAATGTTTTGCACAAATTAAAAAACAAACAAACAAATATTATTACTTGTATTATGATAGTGCCTGAACCCCAAAGCCATGGATCAGGCCACAAAACACACACAGATATTCAAGAGCTAACCGTTCCTCCCATGCCATGAAGGTGAATGTTGAATATGGTATAAAATGGCAAACAACCTGCCTGTGTCCCCTAGATTTACAAAACCAGGGTAGCCAGTGCAAGTGCCCCAGCTGATCTTAACTGTTTCAACATCTGAGATATCGACCAGGTGGGGACTGACAGAGCAACTGATTGACCATAGTCAACTCTCTGGATTGCACAGACCTCCTAAAATGCACAAGAGGGTGTCACCAGCCTGTTAGCATCACGTCTAACCCTTCTGCATTGGAAGAAAATGAGAGGATGGGAGAGAAGATGAAGTGCACATGAAAGTTATCGTCATGTCACTTAATACACCACTGGAAGGCACTCTGATGAGGGCATGGAGACTAAATAAGAGCCTGTATAAACTAGAGTAGAAGAGAATAGAATAGCTTCAGCCAGGTATCTCTGGGACTGCTTGGGAAAAGCAATATTTAGAATTGGCGGTATTGTGCCAAAGATTCCAAGTTTGTTTCCCCGTAAGGCATGGACTAAAACTCATGTCATTTGGTTTTATTAAACAGTATGTTTCACTAGCTGGGGCACAAGACTGGTAGTGACAATATCTGCAATCTATTTTCAAATATGGCACTGACTAGCCATGTCACTTAGCTTCCCTGCGTCTGTTAAATGGAGACGCCTTTACTGTAAAACTCCTGTCAAAATAAGAAAAGGTTGTGAATTAACACTAATGTAGTTTTGTCAACATAAGTCTGTTATTTGGGAATGCAAAAGAGTAAAACGTTTAAATAAAGCTTAGGTAAAGGGACTTTATCCATTTCTGTTCTACCATGGATATGTTTACACACTGATTTCCACCAAAATAAGTAAAATGGTCTTAAGAAACTGATTTAGCTAAATCAAGATAAGTTTTTGTGCAGAACAAACATGATAATAAAACTATTCACCTTGGTGCCATGCTATAAGATTTGAAAAAAAATGCAGGTATCACTATGAAGATAAATTCCAAAGGAGCAGCCGCGTTAGTCAGTTCAGCAAAAATGTTTGTGGGAGGAATTACAAATAGTCTAAACTTATGAAACACTGAGGCTTAATCTACACTGCAGGGCTGAGTTGACACGAAATGTGCAATTTGCATACTGCAGAATGTGTAACTCCCATTGACTTAGCCCTAGTTAATATTTGCCTCTCGCCAGCAGTCGATGGGAGATATGTAGTTTAGTTCTGGGGCTGGAGTTGCTATGGTGATTTCCCTAGTGATTAAGCGCATCTACACGGACTGCTCAGTCGAACCTGGAAGATCGCACTGACAACAGTGATTTTGCTGCCATTGCTGTAGACTTATGCTTAGTTTCTTTGACCTACTGCACTGTCTACACTTGGCTGCATCGACTGGCAATGCTTTCCCGTCAACGCAGCATTACTCCACTTGGAAGGGTGGAGTTACTGAGTCAACGGGAGAGCACTTCTGGGATTGATTGAGTGGGTCTACTCTGGCTGCTCAGTCGGTCCCTCTGTGTCGATCCGTGAGGACTGACACAGCATTTTTAGCATAGACAACCCCTGAGATTTTATCTGTACACACACTTGCTCCAGTTTGCTTAAATTAGTGATATTTCTGTGTGGACTTTCTTATTGCAGTTTAGGAAATCTATTCCTAATAGACTTAATCCAAACTGAAATAAGGTTTTTTTAAACAGAAATTACAGCATCCTCACAGCCTATTGAACTGGCTTAGCTAAACTGTTTTTATACCATACTTTAAATTAAACTGGAGCAATTCTGTGTGTTGACCTAAATCAAACTGAATAAATCTGTTTGGTTTTTTTTTTTTTTTTTTTTTAAAACAGTTTTAAATCTATTTAGTTGCATCCTTCTAGCTACTCTGATAAAGTCATTGGAATCAGTTCTGTCTACACCACCTACATTTACCACAGTATGAGCAGTGTATTTGCAAAAATAAATGGGAAGATGTTTTTTCCCATATGTGCTCGAACTCTGAACTTCATGGGTTCAAGTGGGTTCAGTCATTCCCCTCAAACTGTCATTCTAGTCCTAATTAGTCCATGGTGCCATAAGCAATTTAAATGGAATATATTAATAGAGGAGAAAGCTGAGGGATCCTCCCCCATATTCCTGCCTGTGAAAACTGTTCAGTAAACAAGGGATTTCTTCAGGGTGCCCTAAATCTGCTCCCTCCCCTTGTTCTTAACAGTCAGGATTGTGGGTGGGATGCAGAGAGGGTCCGGATGCTATCTCAATTAAAGGGAGGGATTTCCACAAGAAGAGAGAGCCAGAGACTCCCACTGCTTCTGAGGAATGGAGGGGGATGAGGAGATACTGAGCCATGATAGTTCAGGGAAGTGCTGTTTTATTTAAACCCTCAAATGGCTTGACATGCCCCTGCTACTTTCACTGCCTAATTATAAATGAAAGGAAAATGGCAAGAAATCCCCTCCTGTTGACCATCTCCCACTTAGCAAGGCAGCACATGTCGCAGTCTCTACCTTTTTAGCTCTGTCCTTGCTTTTATCCTTGTGCAATTTAATCCTAACTCAATTATATTATTACAATGTGTCACTTTGAGTCACTTTCCCCCCTGTTGGCATATGGTTCTTTTCAGTTTCGCTGCTAATTCTTTTCCAGTGGACTTGTTTAAAACATACTCATTTTCTGCTTAGAGTCTGTGTTATTCACGCATCATGTTTCTGCAATGCCTGGCTAGCTTCCTCAGGAGGAGGAGGAGAAGGGTATTGGGCATCATCGCTCTATGCATACATTTGCTAGAGTTTCCATTCAGGATTGTCAAGATACAAAGTAGATGGCAGGAAAGGTGAGCAACATGCCCCAGCTGTCAGAAATGCTGGCCTTAGTTGGGCCTATTCCAGGTGAGGGATAGAGTGATTAGGAAAGCTGGCTGAACAATGAAAACAATTTTCTATGGATATCTTCTTCAGTTTTTAAACACAGTCACTCACACTGTATGCAGCCCTTTCAGCTTTTGCTTTCTGTGGCTGTTCTAGCAAAAGAAATTGCTGGCAAGAATGCTCCCCCAATTTCAGCCTCCAGCATGCTTGTACAATAAAGGGATGGAAACTTATCTCATGACCCACATGACCAATCAAATCATCTCAAATTTTGAATATTGAAGACTTGCAATGAAATGAATGAACAACTAGACAAGTTACAGAAGCGATAACCGTGTGAGTCAAAATAGGTGAATCAAACTGGGTACTACATGAATTGGAAAAAATCAAGCTGTGACAATTCATGAATAGAAAAAAAGAGGGTATCTGCCAAATGAAGTATTTCTTACCAATTATTTATCCAACTGTAATGAAGAGAAGAGTGAATGTTAGCCATAGAACCACTGTGATGCTTTCAGGGTCTCCAACTTCAGAAATCTTTTCCTAAGAGTTTACCTATATTGGGAAATTTACCAAAATAGGTCTTCCAAAATATTTTTTGCTGAGCTAGTTATTTCTATGTAAACCCTTTTGTGTAAACACTCCTATTCTGGATTAAGAATACAATTTTTTTCTAATTTAACTTAATTCACTAAATCCCGGAATAGTTAAAGTGATAAATTTCCATGCATCAACAAACCTTAAGACCTGTTTCCTGCCTTTTTTTTTTTTTAATAATGTGGCATCACTTTTAAAACAACTCCATTGAACACAGATGCACAAATGCATGAATATGTAGCACTAGATCTGGCAAAGCAAAGTCTGCTTTGTCTGAAATACTATAGAAGTAGAAATAAAATTAAAAGTCAGCCTATTCAGAGTTGAATTTTCTTGAATACTAAAGACTAAGCTTTCAGGCTTCAAGTCGTCCTCCAGTTTGGGCACCTACTTATCTGAGCACAACTAACTTCATTCATAAAAGTATCTATACATCTATATATTTTTGCACATGATAGGCCTACTTATGAATACACAGTGCATGAAGGACATGTCCATCAATGGCTATTAGCAGAATTGGTCAAGGGTGCAATCCCATGCTCTGGGTGTCGCTAGCACCCTTGGCAGCCAGAAACTGGGAGTGGATGGCAGGGGATGGATCATTCGGTGATTGCCTGTCCTGTTCCATCTCTCTGAAGCAATGGTCACTGTCAGAAGACAGGATGTTGAGCTCAATGGACAATTGGTCTGACCGAATATGGTCGTTCATTGGTCTGACTGAGTATGGCTACTCTTACACCATTGGTTTGATGGAGTATGGCCTATTTTTATGTTCACACATAGCATGCAATTTGGATGGTATTTGATTTTTTAAACAAAATATTGTTTAAATGGACAAAAGAGGTACATACCCACTTTTGCAGTCACAATCATTTGTATGCCTCAGTGCTGAGACCAGGCCAGAGTATTCAATATTGGAAATTATGCCTTAGTGTTGAGACCAGGGCAGAGTATTCAATATTGTAAATTATGACTGGGCATCCAGTTGGCATGGTAAGGCTGAATTGCCCTGACTATTCAAAACAGGTTTGCCGTGCTTGCTGCCTTTTTTTTTTTTTAATGCTCTCCAGTAGTCAATAGCTTAAAAACTCTAGCTTTGCTGAGCATCTCAGTCAAATTTTAAACTATTTTTTCCTTCAGTAGTCAAGGACGCTAAATACAAAAGGCAGGCAAACACAGCCAAAGCAAATCCTTTAAAAATGCCCATCATTATTTGTGCAGCATTTCTCATTAGGAAGACAAATCCTGCTACAGTCACGCTATATTAGTGGGGTTAGTTGAGCCACTGTTCAAGGTGGCTACCAAGGACCTGTAGCATAGAGGTAAGTATGACGTAAAAACAGTCTTGCATTCCTGCTATTCAGTGTGTCGTGGGTCTCTGTAATCTCTACCATATTTGCCAATACCAGGAAAGGAAACAAGAAGGTAAGAAAACTCTGCCTATGTTCTCCAGCCTCCACCTCCAAACACACTGAGCAGATGCTCAGATACTACTGGGGGTCTGGCCCCTGTGACTGTGTAGGAACCAGTAAAGAGTCTCAGTATTTGGCCTTGTGAGAGAGATATATTTGGACTTTGGAAAGCAGATCTAAAGATGATGAGGACCCAGCTGTTCTCCTTTACCTTGCATTGTTTTCCCCTCTGCTACTTTTCGATTGGTTCTTACATTTCTTAGCTCCGTAGTGGCTCTCTGGCTGGAACTTGTAATAAAGATCATACATGGCATCTTATAACCAGAAATGAAGGCTACTTCTGCAACTGCCATATGAGCTTCTGCACACTACTTTCCCAGTCTTGAATTGTACAATGAGGGGCAGTTAATTCTTCATCTTATCTGAGTACCTGCCCTTTGGACAAAAAGGACCAAAATTATCAAAATTATGTCCCTGAAGACCTCAGTCAACTCCTTTGCCAGAGGCATGACTTTCAGACTTTACACACCAACCCCTCTGGCCTCCTTTGTCTTCAGGCAGAATATCTATCTGTTCACAGCTCACATCTGCCCACCCCTTCATAAATAAAATTTTCTCAGGAGACAGAGTTGTTTCATTTTTGACACATTGGAATTAGTCTATCTGTCTCTCAGCAGATAGTTCAATGGGACAGAATTCTAGGAGCTCCTGCAAGGTCACATCTCTCTAAACAATTTAAATTGGGAAACAAATAAGAAAAGAAAACATGAGAGATCTCTGTTGATGATTTTTTGCAAAGGTGCAAATTACTAATCAAGTCCTTATGCAAGACTGGCTGCTTTATTAAACAGTATATGCATTCACTGAAAAAAGCTCTTTAGGGTGGATGGATCTTAATGATCTTAAAACAAATAACAACAACTCTGGGTAACTGCTTAGAAAGAAAATAGCAGTGTGAGGTAAGTCTTTAAAAAAAGTTATATTTGAAATGTTTTTTGAAGAAACACATGCTTTTCTGTCGTAGATTTGTCAACCTGTTAGGAAATATCATACAGAAATTAGAAGAGGTTGCTGAATGGATGAGTTTTCTATGCACTTCCTTATAAATTATCATCTGAGTATTTTATTATTACTTTAGGCAAGTCCTTTCTTTTAATGATTACAGTAAGGGGATCCAGGATGCGTGGATTCTCTTGCCAGCTCTGCAACTAACTCACTGTATGACCTTAGGAAACTCCCTACTATGTGTAAGACTTGGTTTATCCATCTGTGCTAGCACAATGATGATGTTTTATCACTAACAAGATGGGGGTACATATCGTCACGTAACCTAATAGTGGTGTGTTGAGGGTCCTTTCATTAACAAAAGCCCTTGGAGATCCTCAAAATAATGCAAAATATGTGTATTCAATGACGGATAGCCCACAAAATGTTATTTTGCTATTTCAAGTGAATGCCATTTGTTTAGCAATTTAGAAGACACTTTCAAATTCCTATTGGATGGGATTGATTTGATAGAGGCAGCAGTATTCAGAGAACCTCTGCTATGAAAAGAACCATCGCCTTTGCCATTTACAGGGAGGATTGGTGCCAGCAATTTGACTTGACTTTCATCAGTAATGAAACAGAGAGAGAGAGAGAGAAAAAAAAAAAAGAGTTACAAATGATCCTATAATGTCCTTGAAATTAAATTAAAAATATAGTCATTGCTGCCAACATTCAGAAAAGGACTCACAGCTTTTTTACAGTGCCTACTACAATGTGAATTTATTATTGCCGGAATACTGCCTACTGTATAACAAGTGTAGTATTAAGTGCCATATTGGACTACCATATGGCTACTAACCTCAGAGGTTGGTAGCAACTATCAGTGTAGAAATTAGTGAGCAGAATGAGCCGGAGGATAAAACCAGTTATCACTCAAGCATGCTATATAATTGGCTGTAGCAAGGAACTAAAAAATGTCTCGGAAACCAGATGGATTTGAAATGTTCCATTATTCATAAACACTTTTTTTTTTTTGCAGCAGTACTTGCTCCCTTCCCAAATATTCTGTTGTAAAAAAAAAAAAAAAAAATCTTGCAGAAGCAAAAAGTAAAAAGGACAAATGTATTTCCTCTCTCTCTCTTTCTTTTTTGGCTTGTGAGCCCATCCTGTACCAGTGGTGCCCCGGTTAGAGGAAATGTGTTTATGCCTATTTGTTCAGGGACTTTTCTAAGCTGTTCAGGGATTTGTGTGTTTGTGGGGCTGTTGTTATTAACAGTCTTTTGCAGCTGTGGAACCTCATCCTTTGCAAAGCGCTTCCCTTCTTTTTGATCATTCGAATGACAGCCATTACAATCTCTCGGACAGGAACGGCCTCCCTAGAGGAGACAAGCTCCCCACCTACTCACTCTTCCTCTTCCTCTCACTCCTTTTGCCCCTTCCCCTCCCTTCAATCCCTTTTCCCAGTCCTCTTCCAGCTTCAGCCTACAGGGAAGGGGGGGGGGGTGGACCAGGAAGGCTGCTTTGGTTAGAGACGGGAGATTGTGTGTGTAAATATCAAACGGCAGCATAAAGCAGCAGCTGACCGAGAGACCCTGAAATGGAGTGAAGGATAAGGACAGTATAAAACCTACTCAGGGAAGGGTTAGAAGGTCTCTGTGCTGGAGAAAAGTCATGTATGAGTCACCCCTCTGCCACCCAGGCTCCTGAAACAGGCATTTGCCAATCTTAAGAACGTAGAAGAGAAAATCTAGAGCTAGTTTGCAATTTTGGAAATACAGAGATGCAAGAAAACTTTTGCTCCCCATCAGCCATCCAGTGGTGTTTTTTAAATGCATTTATTTAAAAATAAATCATGTTAACATATCAGTGCATATCCTGGGATATTTACTTAAGCAAGGAGAAAATGGGGAGTCTTTTTCTGAAAAAAACAACATATAGAAGTGGAGTAAGGTTGTTAGTGTTTGATTTCTCTGGCAAATAGCTACTCAGCTCAAAGAGGGAAAAAATATTTGGAACTTGATGCAAATCCTAATGCTGAAGCAGAGTTAAGCAGAAAATGGAAAAAGGATTTTGGGGGTTTCTTAATTTTTAATGATTCCCTATGAAAGAAATTTTCTTAAAAATTGCAAAGATTAATCAAAACATTTTGATTATTATTTTTAACATAAGATATAATATAATACAGCATAAAAATCAAAACAAAAGCCTTTACAGAATGAAAAACTGAAATATTTTGTTCCAAAAATCTCAAAAGAGGATGTTTCGGGGCTGGCAGAACATTTTTTGTTTCCAACATGAAATTTCAGTGAAATTTAAAGGATTTTTTGAAGCAATTCAATTTTGACAGCACTAAATTTTCCCACAGAAAATGTTTCCAGCAAATATTTTCTGTCAAGCCGTAAGTGTAAGCTAACCCTTGGGCCTATGATGTGACAGAGTGTGGCAATGCCTGTGATTGTCATATGAGTCATGATCACAGGGCCAAATTTATCCTTGGTTTAACTCTGCTGCAGTAAAAATATGGTTACAATGGTTGTCACCATTTAGTTGACATATTGTCTTTCATTTAATTAGTGTATTAAATTGGGTTACTTTGTGTCATTGCACTACAAACAACATGAATTAGGAACTGATAGCGAGTCATTACATACAATGATCAACTCTGAACGTGTTCTGCTGATCACTTATGGTGCAGAGAAAGGCTTCAGCAAAGTAAAGCAGAATTGTCAGACGGCTAGATTAACTAAGGAAATGAAAAACTATAATTTTTTCTGGAGGTGATGGCTGATTTTAGAGATGGTAATAGAGAAACAGTCTGCTGATGTATACACCTCAGCCACATCAACACACACACACACACATTGATGAGCAAGCCTGCTGATAGGTTGCAATTTCATTTTATTTCTTGGCAGACCCACTTCTTAAGAAATGATATTGCAGGTAAGCCAAATTCTGCTTAGCTTTTTGATATGCTAGTTGCCTTTGGCCCTGTATCAGTTTCTTTCACTGGTAAAGAACATGAGGCTGGATCCTAAGCTGGCGGAGTTTGGTGGAGCTCCACTGAAGCCAATAGAGTGATGCCAGTGTACACCACAGTGAGCCAACATGTGTATGTTTATTTGCCTATTAGAAATGTGTCTGGAACAAAACTGTTGAAGCACACAGAGGAATAACAATAATTCCACCTCTTCTCTAAAGCTTTTCATCACTAGAGTTCAAAGCATTTTACAAAGGAAACCGCTGTCATTATTCCCATTTTATGGATTGGAAAACTGAGGCCAGAGAGGTGACACTGACTTGCCCAAGTCACCTAGCAGTCCAATGGCAGACTCTGGAAGCAGGTAGGTACTTTATGATTGTGATGTTTGTGTCATTCTTAGAAAAGTTTTTTTTTTTTTTTTTTAACAAAAATGTCTTCCTTTTCTGGGTCAAAATTGTGTAAAAAAATTGTGTCCATATATGTATATTTGCAATCAAACTATGACTAAGTTATTGTAGATGTAAATAGGCTAACTAAAGGCATCAGCAGCTCATTTTGCAGGTGTGTAGAGCAGGTTCAAATCATCCTAAATATGTTAGCAGGACTTTATATGAGAGTATCAGAGCTGCCATACTGGATCAGACCATGGTCCATCATGGCTGGGTATCCAGTCTTTGAAAGTGGCTTGTACCAGAGTAGCAGGGCAATTACAGAGTGATCTGCTCCTATCTTCCACTCCCTGATTACGGTAGTCAGAAGTTTAGTGTTACCTCAAGTTGCATTCCTGACCATCTCAGCTCAGAGCCATTGAGGGACTAATCCTCCATCAAACTGTCCAAGCTTTTTTTGAACCCAGTTATATTTTTTGCCGTGACAAAGAGATGACAGAGGCTTCTACAGATTCAGCATGTGTTCTGTGAAAAATTGCTTCCTCTTTTTTATATGAAACATGCTGCCTGTTAACTTCACTGAGGTGGTCCTGGTTTTGTGTGTGTTGTGGGAAAGGGCAAATAACACTTCTGTATTCACTTTTCCCACACCATTTATGATTTTATAGACTTCTATCGTACCTTGCCTTGGTCTTCTTTTCTAAATGAACAACCCTAATGTTTACAATTTCCAAAGGGGCAGCCGTGTTAGTCTAGTAAAGCAAAAAAAGCAAGACGTCTTGCGGCACTTAAAGCCTAGCAGATTTAAATCTGCCAGGCTTTAAGTGCCGCAAGACTCCTTGCTTTTCCCCCCCAATGTTTACAGTATCTCTGCATACAAAAGCCATTCCATTCACATTTGTTCCCCTTATCTGCACCTTTTCCAGTTTCACTACTTCCTGTAGGAGGTGGGATAACTAGAAATGGACACAATATTCAAAGTGTGAGAATAACACAGAATTATATAATGATACTATGATATTTTCTGTCTCATTTTCTGTCCCTTTCCTTATAGTTCCTAACATACTGCTAGCTATTCTGATTGCTAATGTGCATAGGGCTTAATTTTTCTGAGAACTACCTACAGTAATCCCAAGAATTCTTTCTTGCTTGGTACCAGCTAATTTAGATTACTTCTTTGTATATATGGCTAGTTGGAATTATTTTTTTTACCAGTGTTCATGACCTTGGACTTATCAACACCGGATTTCATGTTCTATTTTGCTGCCTAGTCACCTAGTTTTGTGAAATCCTTTTGTCACTCCTTGCAGCCTGCTTTTGACTTAAATGGCATGAACAATTTTGTCCTTTCTTCAGAGTTTGCCAATTCATTGTCCACTCCCTTTTCAAGCTCATTTATGAATATGTTGAACAGAACAGATCCCAGTACAATGCTTTGGTAGAGCCCACTGTTCACCTCTCTTCATTGTGAAAACTGACCATTTATTCCTACCCAGGGGGTAAGTCTTCACTGATGGCAGTAAATTTGCTGCTGGCAGATTGATTCTTTGGGATTGATTGAGTGGAAGTGAAGACCTGCTCAATCGATCTGGACGTTGATTTAATAAATCCACCTCGGAAAAAGAGTAACAGTTCACAGTGAATTTTCTGTCAGCACACTAGTAGGAGCACATTTCTCATTGGCCCAGCAAGTGAAGAGGCTAAGGTAAGTAGAAGTTAGGAAATCAGTGGGAGATACCTAATTTACTTTTTGTAGCTTGTGTCTCTACCATTGACTGCCACTGAATTTGCTGGTCAGTGTAGATGAGGCCTTAGTTTCCTACCTTTCAAACAGTTCCTGATCCATGAGAAGACCTTCTTCTTTTTCCCCCCTAGCTACTTAATTTCCTTAACAGCTTTTAGTAAGAGACCTTGAAACAACTTTCTGAAAATCAAAGTACACTAGATCAACTGGATCACCTTTATTCACATACTTGTTGATATCCTCTGATGATTCTAATAGAATGATAAGGCATGATTCCCCTTTGCAAAAGTCTGTTGACTATTCCCTCAAGAAAGCATATTTATCTACGTCTGATAATCCTAGTTTTTTAACCATAGTTTCTATCAATTTGCCTGGTATTGAATTCAGGTTCACTGAACTGTAATTGCCAGGATCTCCCATGGAGCCGTTTTCAATAATCAGCATTATTTCAGCTATTTGTCAGTCATGTAGTACAGAGGCTGATTTTAGTGATCTATTACTTTACATAGTTACTAGTTCTGCGATTTCCTATTTGAGCTGCTTCAGAACTCTTGTGTGAATACAATCTGCTCCTGGTTACTTATGACTCTTTGGGTCTTAACTTCAAATCTTCCACCCAAAAAGAATAGTTCTGATGTATCTTTTCTACATCCTCTGCAGTGAAGACTGATGACTTCTCTGCAATGGTCTTGTCTTCCTTGAGTGCTCCCCTAACATCTTTGCCATCTTAGTCGCACCACCTGTTTGCTGCTTCCTGTTTCTGATAAACTTAGAAAAAAATTTACTGGTAGCTTTTATATCTATATAAAGTTGCTTCTCAAACTCTTCCTTGGCCCACCTCATTAGACTTCTACATTTTACACTTGAGTTTACGCTCTTAAAAGATATTTATTTTTACCTCAAATGGCTTCCATGACTCTGTTATTTAGCCACGGTGACATTCTTTTCATTCTCTTAGTAACTTTTTTGGATTTGGGGTAGGCATGATTTTACACCTCTAGTATGGTGTTCTTAAACAGTCTTCGTGGTGCTACTTACATGCATTTTACCTTTGACTGTTCTTTTTAATTATCATCTAACCAGTGTGCTTATTCTTGGATAGTTCCCCTTTATAAAGACAAAAATTACTGCATTTTTTAAAATATATATATTTCGCCACTACAAAGATGAAAATTTAATTACATTAAAGTAATCGTTACTGAGCAGTTTAGTCATTTTTATTTCTTCAATCAGATTTTCTACTCTACTCAGGACTAAATCAAGAATTGCCTCTCTCCTTGTGGGTTCCAGGACTAGCTGCTCCAAAAAGCAGTCATTTGTGGTGCCTAGAAATTTTATTGCTGCATCACATCTTCAGGTGACATACCCAGTCAATATGAGAATAGTTGAAATCACTCATTAGTATTGGGTTTTCTGCTTTTGTAGCCTCTCTAACCTCCCTTAACATTTCACAGTCACATCTTGATGAGATGGTTGGGAATAAATTCCCATTTTTATGATCATATTATTCAAGCATGGAATTTCTATCCATAAATATTTTATAATACAGTTTGATGCATTGAAGATTTTCACCTTATTTGGCTGTATGCGTTTTTAAGTATATAATGTCACACTCCAACCAGTGGATAGCATTCATGTTCAGGACATAAAGAGAAAGGTTACCATGGTCCTCAACTACTTTGGGAACAGAAATATAAGAACATTATTGTTATAGAGAAGTTCATCACGTCATGATGGCATGTGGATGTCCTATATGTATAGTAAGCGTATATACACACATTATGTATCTATCTAACCTGCAGGTAGTATATTAAACTCTAGTCATAGCATTTCACATACAGTACGTTTGTTTTGTGCATTGCCAGCAACACCAGTGTAGCGTAAAACACATATTTTATGGTGTACTGGGTATGTTGGAAAATTGCTTGGATCTACTAATTCCAGTCAGTAAGAGAGTTTAAGATCTTCCATGATCAGTCTGCAACTGACCTTTTAACTCTTGAATTAAATATGCTTTTATCAAAGCAAGCTGTCTAACAAAAAAAAAAAAACAACACCAAAAATTGTCTGGCTAGAAAGGATGGTAGGAGTGGAATCCTTATATAGGGTGCATTTTTGCTGGTTTTCAACATTTCCTGCAAGAGACCTGTTCGATTTTCAAAGCCAGTGCCTAAAAATGTCACGTCATACAAAGATATTCCCCTCTGCTCCTCTCCCTTGCCATCTACATCATTTAATCATTTTGCATCCTGCAACCACTGCAAGAAATTGTCAACAAAGGCTTGTGAGAGAGGTTGTGGAACCGGGGAGCAACATCGAGAGTAGAAGACTTATTGATTACTAGACATTAATCATCTGATCCATGGAGAAAGGTTGATGTGAAAATTAACTGTCAAAATCAGGTAGAGTAATTTCTCCATTGCTCCTGAATGATGGAAGATTTAATCTTATCAAATATGCTGATTTTTAAAAAAATAAATAATGAGGAAGCAGAGAAATGTTAGTGTGCATTGCTTTTATTAGATACTCTTGTGAGACATAATGCCAAAGACTACAAGAAATGTCAGAATCTGGCAGCTCAAAATGTGAGTATGTTCACATTAGGATAAACGACGTCAGTCTTTGCTGTGCATAAAGGCCAATGAAGAACCCAAGAGGTGAGGAAGAACAGATGGGACTGAAAGCATTTAGCATCTAAGAAATGATCAGTCAATTTGCTTAGTTCCTATTTCTATTTCTCTACTCTGGGCAGGTTTTTGGCAGCAGTTGAACATAGACATGCAAGGTACCTAAAATAACTTGTGTTCTTCAAAGCACCTGACGAAGTCGGATTTTCTCCCACAAAAGCTCATGTGATAAATAAATTTCTTAATCTTTAAGTGCGACAGGACTCCTTGTTTATTTTGCTGAACTAGACTAACATGGCTGCCCCTTGGGAATTTGTGTATCTATGTTTGGTTTCTCTACTCCCTGCATACACACAGTGCCGGTTTGAAGGGTGGGAGCCTGACTTTGAATCAGCGCTACCTAGTTGCCGGGGTAGTGTTGCAATATCAAACTTCCTGATCAGCTGAGTGGTTCTTCACATACCTGCCCTCTGTCACTACTCTTTCTTTAGTCATGTTGTCTTTACTACCCTAGGACAACCCAAGTGCTACAAATGGTATTGCTGTCCATGTATTACAAGTCTTACTCTACTGGGTGAATCCTGGTCCCACTGAAGAAAATGGCAAAATTCCTCCTGACTACTGTGGACTTAAAATTCAGTCACTATGTTTCTCTGGGGCAGTATATTGAATATACTGGAGATGCTGCTTATCTTTCAGACTGAGGTTCTGATTCCAGATCCCTTGCAGTCATTATTCTCAATCAATCAAATCATAGGGCTGGAAGGGACCTCATGAGATCAAGTCCAACCACCTAGGGCTTGAACCCAGGATCTTCTGCATATTAAGCAGAGGCACTAGCCACATGAAACTTTTCCCAAGAGTAGAGATGTTAAATTAACCTGGATTCCAGGTAAACTGACAGCTCAACTAAACATTCTACTTTTTTTAGGACCAATTCTCTATTACGCTTTCATGAATCAGTAGGAGCACAAACCTCCAGATGCATTCAGAAAATGAACTTTGGTGTGATCCTCCATTTCTCCTGATCTTTGGGTAGCCTTTAACTCCATGGAGTTACTCAGGGTGTACTTCAATTTGCCTGAGACTAGAATCTGGTTCCTATGTTATAGTCATAAATATGTCTGTAGTCTAAAACTGAGTATTACCCATCCTTTATGTTGTACCACTGTAATTTTTGGTGGAGATCATTCCTTGTTTTTTTGTCCTTTTTCCTCCTGCAAGGCTGAGAGGAAATCATAGTAATACTTTGCCACTAAATAGCACTCTTTCATCGGTAAATCCAGAAGAAAACTTTTCTGTGCCAGTTATATTTTAAAAGATTGCAGCTGTCTGAAGCTATTCCGAGGTTTGGAATATTAAAATTCAATCTAACGGAGATGAGCAGAGTGCAGGTGAAACAGTAAGGGTATGTCTACACATGAGGCTCTGTTAAATTGACCTAACAAGATCAACTTTAAATAAACTTAAAGTCAACCTTGTCAAGTAGACTTAGAGAGTCCACACTGAAAACTCCTATTGACTGCCTGCATCCACACTGGCAGGTGCTAGGTCAACGGAGGAGTGGTGAGCACGGCGCACTTCCTGGTGACCAGGAACTCTGGGAGGGGGCCTGGAGGCCAATTAGGTCAGCTTAAGGGCTTGTCCTGTCTACATTGGCTTAAGTCGACTTAATAAGTTTGACTTAAGTGTTAAGTTGACCTTAAGAGGTGGTGTTATTAAGTTGACTTAAGGAAGCGCTTAAGTGAACTTAATAAAAGACCAGTCTGGTTGCAGGAGTCTGTAAGTCCACTTAACCTTCCTTAAGTTGACCTAAGGCTCCAGTGTAGTCGTACCCTAAGATACTACCAGCATCAATTATCTCTGAAACTCTCAGATGGAGAAGGGTGTGTAAATATACATTAAACTGTTAGACATGTATGTGTGTGTGTTTTACACATATGCATACACATCCATCTACACACAATCACACACATTTCTATGTGAATTCATATAAGTACACCCATTTTTTAAGAAGTAAGAACTGATTGACAGTTACTGCATAATGGTAACTGAAAAAGTAGTTTTTCCTGTTCTTAGAAGAGAAAGCATGTTTATTAATATAATTTTTCATCAGCCTCTGTATATATTATACATACAGGACACACATATATTGGAGTGATCAGAATTTGCTGGCAGCTACCACAGAATTACCAAAATCTGTAGTATGTGATTGATCACTTCTCCATAGTGAGCCAAATCAAAACCCAGATCCCCAACTTCTTTCCCTCAGAACAACAATGGTGTGAGAAACAGGAGGCATTAAAGCTTTATAGTGAGGCTCGTGCCTTGCAAATTCACACTTCAGAAGCAGTTGCTCAGACTGCATGCCTGAACTCCATACTGGGGCTCAACATCAGATATGTAGATAGAAGGGTGGCCACAATAATTGGACAATGTGTGATTATGCAAAAGGAGGGAAACTGGTGAAATTTCTTTCAACATAAGGGAGAAGCTGAGCTGGTTTTTCTCTGTAGTTTTTGTATCTAAGGGCTAGAAATTATGAAATTGTGACATAAAGTACTCCTTGCTTTAAAACCACACGAAAGGGCAGACTAAGGCAATAAATCCCAAGCCTATGGGTCCTGTTAATAGGGCTCTGTTCCTTGCCTTAAATAACTTGGTCCACAAACTCTGAAAAGAAAGGTACAATTCTTCAGAGTGACAGTTGATCACCAGTCCTAGGAGTTTTTACCTCCCTTTTAGGTTTGCACTTTCTTGACACAGGAGGTTCCTTCTGCCTGGCATATGAACCCAAAACCACGGGTTGGCCCTTTAGTATAATATTCGTCAGATTTTAGCTGCTTGGGAAAAAAGAAACAAGTGGATTTGCTGCTCAAAGAGGAAAACAGAGAAGGGGGAAAAAAAAGGAATGGCATTCGGAAAAAAAGGACAACCCTGTCAAAACATGACAGCTGATCTGCTGCCTGTTTTATGCTATTCATAGAAAATGCCAAATTCTGCAAATAGTAACTACATGTACATCGGCTTCACAGACTCAATGTTCTGCTGCAAAATGAGACAATCTTTATTTTAGTGTGTCATCAAAGATGACGAAAATATCACTCCAGCCTTCTAGGCTTAACCCTCTGGTCTCTCAACTGTTAAAAGTTTAATTCAACGGTGATGGGAAAGAACAGCAACACATCCAGCTTTGTGAGTGGTGTTAATGGATCTGCCTAATGTATGCCAGTTGCACATAAAGTCAATTAACAAATCTGTTACCGCGCCATTTTTATTCATAGCCATGAGACCATTAAAGCGGCAAGACTACATCTGATGTTTATGATCTTGTTCGCATTGCCAAAGGAAGGGATTGGGGGGGTCGGGGACTTAGTTGCTCTGTAGCATGAGAGAAACAGCACCATTCAGAGACATAAGAGCTCTCGAGGAAATGCTGGAGGTTCTGAAGTCTTTTTCTCTGCTTAGTCTCTCTCCCTCTCTCCTCCTTTCCCCTTTGCTTGAGCCTTTCAGGTTGCATTTCAATTCAGCAACATTGGCTTTTTAGTTCAAAACTATAATGTAATTGTCCTTTTTTGTGCTGGGTGATATTCCCTTTCACTACCATTTAAAAGAGCACTTATGCCGAGTTGAATATGGGATGGGAACAGCTCTGGCGCTTTTGTGTGAGCAGAGCTAGCTCTGAGAAGCTCAGCTTGTGCTTTGGCTTCCTATGTTCTTGTCCAGGAATGTTTCCAAGATCTTCTAAGTGACCATTGACTCTGAATAGGGCCTCCTGTTTAATCTTCTCCTCCTCAACAAATAATCTTTCCAACGGCTACAGAAAATCTCTTTCACTCTGGAAGTGCCAGACCTTGGGAGTTTATACCCATTCTGGTTTGGGTTTCCAAAGCTTTCCACCCTTGGCAGGTTTGTGTGACCTTCTGTCTGACAGCTATTTCTAAATGTCTAGTGTATGGCAGCTAAACAGAGAAATCTCCCTCATAATATTCAAACTGTGTTGTGGCTTGCATAAACAGATAGATCCTCAGCATTCCTTAGTTATACTTTGCATTACATCTACGCAACCATTAACAACGACTTCTGCATGCATTTTCAATGCTGCACTATAGTCCTTTTCAGTGATACAGACTAAAAAAAAATGGAGGTTTGGGAAAACTAACAAGACTAGCAACTCGATAGGTAATACAGATGACTTTTAATTCCCTAACTGTTCTCGTTTGAACTCAGCCTCAGTCTGTAAATGCCGAGCTGACAAAGTGGGTGGTGGAGTATGTAAACCTTCTTTAAAATTGCAAAAAGTAGAATGGAACTGATGCGTATGGTGCATGAAGCATGCAAAGAGGTAAGGGAGCAGATCAAATTGATATAACTGCAAGTGAATCTTTTCTGAATATGGCACATCTAGTAATACTCCTGTGGTCTAGAATAGGGGGTCTCAAACATGCAGCTGCGGCCCCTAAAGCTATTTCCTGTGGCCCGCAACAACACTATCATTGCTGATATTTTCAATATTGTTGTATGAAAAGGTTTCACTGGTGCAGTCCTCAGGCTAACATACTAGTCCTCGTGAGGTCCTCTGCTAGTCCTCCTGCAGTCCTCATGGTGATTTGAGTTTGAGACCCCTGGTCTAGAAGTTACATCAGGAAACTGGAGCATCTCTTTTTCCAGGTTCTGTTTGTAATGCTGTCCCTAACTGGAGGGAATATATTACCTTTTGTGTGCCTCACTTTACCCACCTAATACCTCCCTCCCTTATGGTGTTTTTGAGGCTTAATTAATCAATCATCTGACTAGTGCTTTGAAAACCTAAGATGAGATGATTATTAGTGCTGAATCCTGTAGATTCTCCACACCGGTGGAACAGTTTTATCTCATTTTGTGTAGCACTACTATATTCCCAGGAGTCAGTCTGCAGCCACTTAATTCCACACAGAGCGCTGCTGGGAATAATGAGATTGTAGATAGCCACCCTTCTGCCCTGTTAACAAGATCACAAAAGGCAAAATAGCTGATTGACCTATGGGCTACTCACCTTCTGTGTGTGAAACAAAGCACTTATTATAGGACAAGCTTTCTCCTCTCGAAAGACAACTACCACTGTCCACTCAAGCTCCTACTGGGATTTGAACTTAACTTCAACAGGTTTTAGTGGGAATCTGGTGAGTGAAATCCTGATAAGGTCTGCAAACATGGAACAATAATACAATGTGTTCCTGATACAATTTTATACTACTACTACTACTACTAAATTGATAAGTCGGTAGATAAAACCACCAAACATATCAAAGTTAATAGACAGGCAGTCAGGTATCTTCAGGATCTCAGATCACAGTATTAGCATGCTGTGTAGTGCCAAGATTCAGCTGGTGAAATTCTGTCTCTTTCAAGCCCATGGTAAGTTTTTTGATTGAATTCAGTGAATCTAGGATTTCATTCAGCAAACACAGGACCTTTCTGAGATGCTCGCCTAGGAGAGAAAAGCAGAAGATAGCCCTATAAGTGTTTTAAAATCCCAAGTGTTTTAAGTAGTTTTGCCACCATCGGGTTGAGAGAGAAGAGAAGAAATTTTATGGAAGGTGTATATTGCTTTTCACTTTCAGTGAGAATACAAGGAAGTGTGATGAAAAGCTAAAATTTTCATGTCTGCAGAGAGCTCTAAAATGCAAACTCATTGAAGAAAATGCTGAGTCCGGGTGCATGGAGATAGTAAAATTTATCATGGTTTATTTCTATATCTATTTCAATAACAATAAAGGTGAATGGTGCTTATAAAAACTCTAAGGAAAAGACAGAGAATCTGACATTGAGCTCAGTTTCACACAAGCCCTTGAGTCATAGCCCTGCTGCATTCTCTTACACATAACACCTGACCTGGTCAAAATAGATCAAATATTTACAATTTTTTTTCATAATCCTCTCCTTTTCTGCGTTTAACCAACATTTAACATTTTAATGAAACCAGGCAAAATGTTTAAATTTTCTCCCATGAAAGCTCAAGTGAAAAATAAATCTGTTAGTCTGTAAGTGCCACAGGACTCCTTGTTTTTAAATTTTCTAACCAGCCCTATAGTTGATCCCAAAATGGGACAAATATGTTAGAGATTTATTAGTAGTAGTAGTATTGTTTTTGCAAAAGTTTTGACTCATTTTTAATTGTTTTTTTTAAAAATTCCAAACAACTCTAAACATACAGCATGCAGATACTGTAAGGGAGGACTTCAACCTGTATTTGAAAAAAAAAAAAAGGTTTCTTTCAATCACTTCATTATATAAAGCTTCAGGTAGAAGAGCCCTGAAAATCATCCCCCAGAGCTCCTGAAGTAAAATAAAATCATCTGAAATTCTGTTAAGCTAAACAAGAAGGATAAGTCTTTGGGCAAGTCTGCACTTAAGTGTCAGATTTGTATTATATAACAGCACCAAGCCCTTTTATATAGGGTTCTTAAAGTACATTACAACTGAGTAAATATCTTTACCCCCATTTAGCAGATGGGAAAACCAATGAATAGGAGAACTAAGGCTATGTCTACACTTAAACTTTAAATCAAAATAATGATGATTAAATTGATTTAAAGTAGTGCATGGCCACACTAACTTTCCTTAGATTGAACTAAGGACCTCCCTCAGTTTGAAATAAGGAAAGGTTATATCAAAATGGTAAAACCTGCCTTAAAATCATAGCAAAGGTTATTTAAATCAGTTTGAAATAAGCCAGTGTAGCCATGTTAAATTGAAATAACCATTATTTTGATTTAACATGGTTTGCCCTTCTGCTTCTCAGGGTGCCTTCCTCTTTTTATGTATTGGGTGGGGGCATGGCCCTTCTTGGGGGCCATATTGCCACACCTCCCATGGTGCCCCGCACCTAAATTGAACTAACATGGCCTCTCCATGGATATGCTAGTTCAATTTGAGTTTCTGGTGTGGCCATGTTAAATTGATTTAACTTAATTCGATTTAATGATTTTTATTTTGATTTAATTAGTTTGATTTAAGTTAAATTGATTTAACAATCTATGTGTAGACATAGCCTAAGAGCCTGACTCATGTGCCATCACTCATATGGGTGAGTGATCATTGAAATTGGTGAGAATGCTGATGGAGAAAAGTACTAGTCAACATGAGTAAAAGTAGTACAAGTGGGGTCTAAAGGTCTAACCCAATCCCTGAGAACAGTAGGAGTCTTTTCATTGACTTCAATGATCTTGGGATCACTCCTTTCGTAATACACCTAAGTTTACACAACTTGAGTGGAAGAATCCAAATCTCTGGTTTTCAAATAGATTTACTAGTCATTGAACCATTCCGTGTCCCTAAAGAAGAGTAGTAATATTCACCTAAGTCACAAGTATGTAAGAGACTTAGTGCATTAATGTTTCTAAAGCACTGTATGAATCAGCTATAAAGAAAGCTAAAGAACTCCTTCTAAACAAAGCAAAACAATCCTCCAAGAAATCAGGATGCCTGTCTAGAAAAGAGAAAAGCTTTGTTTCGTTTGTGTAAGACCCCCATGTCTCAATGGGAATGGGTGTTCTTTAGATCAGCCCCACATCATCCTTTAGAAATTGAGAAAAAAAAATAAATCATACCACAGTGAAAGCATATGCCAACATTCCTACACAAAGAAATGGGCAGTAGATGAGATCCTGCAGCTGGTGTACGCTAAGTACAGAACACCAAGGCCTTGAACTTTTCCCCTCTCCCGGATCCCTTCCTGAACTTGTTTTCCTCTCTTGCCATCTTTCCCCAGAGCATCTGAGAGGGAGTAAATTTATACCCGTGTGCCCTTAAAATGCTGACATTCCATGTTTACAGGGGTTGTTTACACAGAAAATTAATCAGTTACGGTTTTAAATTTTAATTAAAGAATGCTTTCCAGTGTTATTGCAAAACAGACAAAAGCCCATAAAACGTATATTTGACTGCTGTGCTGTGTTGTCTTTGGATCAGGGAGCAGACTTGAGATCAATCATGCATGGTATTTTTTGAACTTTTTTCTCTCTTTATTTTTTAAACACAACGTCCTTCACATAGGTTACATTTCTTCAAAACAAACCAAAACAAAACAAAACAAAAAAAAAAACAAAAATAATAAAAAAAAACCCTTCAGAATAAAAGCAAGACTGCACAGCAGGAGGGAATTCACCTTAATAATTTTAAGAAATGTAACCTTCAAGACCAAAAGTGAAATCCCTTGTGTACAATTGGCAATGGGATATTAAAAGAACACAAACAGAATCATGGTATCCGCAAAAAGGTCCCTACCTTGCCCCCTTCAAAATCAATAGCAAAAATCCTACTGACTTCAGAGGAACTGCCTATTGCTCAGTGTTTGCCTCACATCAATGTTTTCTAGCTTAGAAACTGGGTGTGGCAGCTTTTCTCTAGCTCTCAAGGCCACAGACGCAAGCTCATCCCTTTGCTGACTGCTCATCCCATCTTCATCCCTATAGAATATTAGTTACAGACCCCTGGAGCGACATGACTCCAAGAGATTCAGGCAAGTCTCATGGTGTTGTAATCTTCAGGCAAAAAGTACCATACAATCACCTTGCTTTCTTATCCATGTCGCTAAAACCCCTAAGTCCCGAAGGGTGCCTGTAAATTCCATTGATTTGGATAAATGTAAATTCAGATGAATAAGTCAGTTGTACAAAGAGATATGAATTAACTAGAACTGATGCTTCCTGCACAGGCTGCTTTTCTGCTGGTGTAGACTAGAGAAAAGTTTCCTTGCACCCATGGCATTCTCCATTTAAAAAAAAAAAAAGAGTCTGTAGCTCCATTTAGACTAACCAGGTTTGACTGAACTAATTAGGATGTTGTTTAGTTAAATCCCCAGCTGCCGAGTAAGCAGATGATAGGCACTGGGTTTAGCAAATCATCAAAGTACCCACTAGATATATTGAGGACCTAACTATGAAACATAGGAACATATTACAGGCCTTCCCGTACAAGATTACACAACTGATAAATGATATCATCCTACCAATGGAAGATTCTAGGATGTGATAGACAAGAAGAAGGTAAAAACCAACCCACTAACCATACAAACCTACATTTTTCTCCACACTATAGCACTTCACAAAAGTCTTTCCACACCCACATGAATGATCACGTATGTCTAGATGCATGGATACCCACAGGTGAGACAGTAATTTGACCATCTGGACTGCCAAATGTCATTGTGAAGAGCTAGGCTGGTTATCACACATAAATGGCAAACATTGTATAAAAATAAAAAAAAGTGATCTGTTATGTCTCTGACATTCTCATGGAGAAAAAAAAACAAACTTGAGTTAAAGTTATTTGGACCTGCTGATTTAAAAATGTCTGATTTTAGTAGTTGCTGGTTAACATCATCTTTAGTTATTGTTGGAATGGAAAGGATTTCATAATCATCATGTGATATCAATTTGGCATTTCCCCAAATACAAACCAGAAATATTTATTGAGCACTTCTCCCTTTTCTGCATTATTATTGCTTATTTTACCATTTCCATCTGGTAATGTGCCATGTTCTTTGCTTTTAATATATTTAAAGAATTCCCTCTTATTGTTCTTCCCTTTGCTGACCACAGATTTCTTCTTGTGCCCTTTTCCTGCCCTTATTTATTTTCTACAATTTTAGTCTATGTAATAGGTGCTGTGTCTCCAGTTGCTGATAGTGATTTGTAAATTTCTAAATTTTAATGCCAGAAGAGATGGTGGTGATCATCTGGTCTGACTTCTAGTCTAACACAGGCCATATGAAAAATGCAAAGAAGAGCACATTAATAGAAAAAAGACATTGAAGTTATATTGGAGTTTTATTACTATTAAATATTATAATGTTATTATTGACACTTTCACTTTCATCCTACAGTAAATTTATTTTGTTTGTTTGTTTGTTTGTTTGTTTGTTTGTTTGTTTGTTTGTTTGTTTGAAAAACAACATAGTCTGCTTTTTCAATTGTGGAGTTGTGACTCTTTGTATACCTGGTAAAAGTTTCTTCATCAGTTTCTAATTATTATTAACATTTTTTGTTTCCCAGCTGATATGGCTCATTATTGTTTTTGCCTTTGTGGAATCATCTCTTTCAAAGGACCAAATATGTAGTTAAAATGACTCTTCACAGTAATAGTGAAAGAAGGAAGCAATATCATGTGGTCAAGTATATATGTAACCTTATGGAAATACTGAGTACTTGGATAGTATAGTAGATACCTGCTCTTGTAGAATTTCTGCTTCAGGTGGGAATGAAGCTCTTGAAACTAGAGTATGACATGTCCAGTTCTGGGTGCCTCATTTCAGGAAAGATGTGAACAAATTGGAGGAAGTTCAGAGAAGAGCAACACAAATGATTAGAGGTCTGGAATATTTAGGGGAGATTGAAAGAGCTGGGTTTGTTTACTTTGGAAAAGAAGAGACTGAGAGGAGACACGGTAACAGTTTTCAAGGACCTAAAAGGTTGTCATGAGGAGGAGGGAGAAAAATTGTTCTCCTTAGCTGCCGATGGTAGAACAAGAAGCAATAGATTTAAATGACAGCAAGGGAGATTTAAGTTGGACATTAGGAAAAAATCCTTAATTGTCAGGGTGATTAACCACTGCAATAAGTTGCCTAGGTGGGTTGTGGAATCTCCATCACTGGAAGTTTTTAAGAGCAGGTTAGACAAACACCTGTCAGAGATGGCTGAAGAAGATTCTTGGTCCTGCCATAAGTGCTGGGGACCAGATTTGATGACCTCTCATGGTCCCTTCTGGTTTCTATGATTCCATGAAAAGGAGAGTTGCCTGCTATGAAATCTGGTACACTCCAGAAGCAAGCTATTCCATCTTCAGCAAGAATTTTTTTATGAATTCCCAATATAGACCATTTATGGTGGTAATTATTCATCAATGGAATTCCACCACAGGAATAGAAATCCTCACAACTTTCCTTTCAGATGGGCGGTGGAATTGTATCAAAGGCTACACCTGCACTGCAAGTGAGTGGTGTAATTCCCCTGTTTCTCTACACCTACTCATGCTAGCTCCCATTTAGCTACTGCAAGTAGCAGAAATAGCTTGCAGGATCAAGGGGAACGGCCGCAGAAGCATGTCTATGCTGTCCTGAGTCCCTACCCACTTGTCTCAGGTTGGTTTACATTTGATCTTGCTACTCTGTACCTCTGGTGCTGATCCCCCTGTATTGTGACTACACAATTGCCTATGCTCATGTGAGGTTGATGAAGGCTAATGTGAGTATGTGTATTTGAGCAGGGGTAATGCAAATATACTATAAGGGGTCCTGTCCCTAACAACCCTTCCAAGCACACTTTTTGAACCTAGACTGTACATTCAGTCAGAATTTCAATTCCCTGGGCTTTCTGCAAGTGACAGTAGCTCATCTGTGTCCTTTGGCAATTAAATACCTAATAGCCTCACCTTCAAGTGGAAAGCTGCCAAAACATTCTTTGACCTCATTTACAGTGAAGTCACCTTTGGGAATCTTGAAGATCCAGGTTAACTTTCCTTGGAAACTTTTATTGCTGGACATGTACGTATATGTCCAATCCTCAATTAATATATGAATTATTGTCTGTTTCTTTTCTTGAATGTCTTTTAAGACATTTCATGGACACATAAAATCTTTGGCTGTTATTCCGAAGAGTGCCCGTGGTAGCAGTTGAACTTACTCACTAAGTGTATTTTTGTGCTAATTAAACATTCCAAACTTCTATCAAGATTATTGTCACCTATTTAATGGTTCATTGAGTTTATGTGTCGTGCAAGTTCTCTCTTTTATATTTTCATCAGAGTAGTTTATAGCAACTATGCTAGTAATGACAAATTAGGGAACATGCAGAGGAGATGAAAGAACTTCCACACATTAGGCCTGTGCCTCCTCTCACTTATGCCCATTTTATGATGCTGTAACAGCTTTGACATTGATGGAATTACTCTTGGCATACAGGTGAGTGAGAATCAGGTCCATGATATATCAATGCTTTGAAGATCGTTCTGTGGTAACGTGCTGCTCCATGCTCCTGACCTGGGGGGGGGGGGTCAGCACTTCTTAACAATGCAGAAGTTCCTTGCTATGCAGATCCTTTCCATCCATATGCACAGATGTATACAGGGAAAGGGGTGGGACTCCAGTCAGTCTTCTTTCTCATTTTATGGACATGGGTTTTCATTCGTTAACTTATTTGCCTTTGAGTTGATGGGAGAGTATGATCTTTTTCACATTCTCTCTACCGTACACTACATTGAACTTTTGTTAATACATGGGCTTTTCCCAACTTTCTGGTGGTTGAAGAAGGACAATAAAGTTTTCTCAGAAGTTTTGAAAAAAGAGGATGCGCAGCAGTCACTGCATATATTGGGTTCGCTGCGCTGAACTTTAAGTGTAAAGGGGTTGTTGTCTGGCTGACCAGTGGAAGATGTTTACTTCTTAGAGGTGTGGAGAGACACAGAGTGACTTTTGCAGCAACCATAGAGCAGGATGGCATTGGGACATTGATCCATCCCTCAGGTGACTGGAAGAAGTGGGAGGTTATTTAAGTACAAGCAGGTTAGCTGAAGTCCTCTTCTACTCACACTAAGCAAAAAAAAGGCCCAACCCTCCTACTCATGAAAGTTGTGAAATAGCAGATTTGGTTAGGATCTGCTGAGGCCACCAAGCTAACCATTCTTCTCTTACAGAGAATTTCCCTCACTGCCAGATTGGCTAAGGCAGAATGATGTGGTTTTTTTTTGTTTGTTTTCTTTTGCCCCCCCCCTTCCTTTCCTATAGTTTAGGCAAAGTAGGCTTTAATGTCATAACTCATTATTTAGACATGGACAGATGTCCAGCAGAGGTACTCTGTAGGGGAACGATATGGTGATCTGCTAAAGGGATTCCTAAAGGATTCAAAGGGGGTATTTGCTAAAGGAGCCACAAGAAGGAATGTTTGGGACTCTAAAGACTGGCACTGGGAGGACGCACACCACAACAACCGCCACTCTCCTTTATAGCTCACCGTAAACCTCATTCAGGGTGGAAGGGAATGGTAAAGTCCAACGAGCAGGTTGACTGGGAACCAAGATGAAATAAAGGAGTGGAGCAGGGGTTTAACGGGTATCCCTGTGTAGATATTGAAATCATTGTTGAATTATCTGCAATGTACACGTTTATTTTTTAGGTTCTCCTTGACAGTTAGAAATAAAACTGAAGCCTAATTAAACCACATCCACTCTCTCAGATCCCTTCTTCCAGTATAGCTGGACAGCAAATTTGTGTGTCACAGAGAGGTCAATGGCAGAGACAGATCACTTCTCATTTCATTCAGAATCATGCCCATTAGATTTCTTAAAGAAAAAATGCATTGGCAAAGGTGACCGGATCTAGGGAACTAAAATAATGCAACTTGACTCCCAAGTAATCCCTAAAAACAAGGACAGAGAAAGAGAAATGGCTCTGCTATCACTGAATCCCAAACCAGTGAGCATCAATTAAAGGCACAGGGAAAGTAGCAGAGAGTAAGAGCTAATAATTTAGTAGTACGGATGACTATGCCTCAAAGACCTACCTACCTGTTTGTAATCAATCAAGATTTTATGGTGCTCCTAAACTGACTAAAAACCATTCTCCTGAGATCTGCTCAGGTGTAATGTGGTGTTCTCACTGAAAATTTGAATTACTTCTGCATTCTGTCCCAGATTCCCCAACCTTCCTATCTACATATGAGATGATATTTTAGACTCCAAACTGTCTTCATATTTTTTTGTAGTCCACTTCTACCATGCCAGGTTGATGAAAAGCCAGGTTTGGTTAGAGCTCCTTTATTTATCATAGTTACTTTGCTTGTTTAGATAGGATGCTTTTTGGGGAAGTGTTCATCTCTTTGCAAAATGTATGTACAGTATGTAGCAAAATAAGACTTGGGCCAGTAAATGCTACAGCAATATAAGTATGTAATAATAATAATAACCTCCTGTAATTTAAAAAAATAAACAAAAACACTCAGACTCAGGTCCATCTTTTTTAAATGTACACAAGAACGTAAGACCACCAATAGTAGATCAGACCAATGGTCTGTCTACCCTAGCATCTCATTTTCCTACAGCAACCAGTACCAAATGGTTCAGAGTCACTGAAGCAAAAGATTATTTACCCCCTGTCATCCATTCCCAGCTTTCAGAAGTACAGGTTTAGGGACACCCAAAGCGTGAGTTTGTATCCCTGACTATTTCATCTATAGCCACTGATGGATCTATTTTGCATTATTTCTTTTTCTGAAGTGTTTTTTTTTTATTTTGTTTTGGTTTTTTTGGAGTTCACAATGCCCCTGGAAATATGTTCCACAGCTTCGCTATGTATTGTGTGAAGAAACATCTTCTTATGGTTGTTTTAGAGTTGCTGCCTGTTAATTTCATTGTGTGACCTCTGACTCTTGTGTTATGTGAAGTAGTAAATAGAACTTCCTCATTCACTTTCTCCATACCATTCATGGTTTTATAGCCTTTCTCCCTTTAGTAGTCACTTTTCTAAATTGAACAGTCCGGCTATGTCTACATTAGAAAAAGTTAGGCTGACTTTGTTAATTTGAACTAATAAGTTCGACTTTAAGTTGAACTAAACTTGACCTCATTAAGTTGAATTAACAAAGTGGACTGTCCACTTCGTTAATTTGAACAAACTGCCCTTAATTTGACCTTAATAAAGTAGAATTAAGGGTCAGTCCAGGTCTACATTGTCCTTATTTCGACCCAAGGAGTAGAATTAAGGCTTCAGTTGACCTAACAGGTGCTTCTTATTAATTAGAGTTAAGTTTTCATTAAGTCAACTTAAGGAATTTCTTAATTTGACTTAATGAAAGTACAGTTTGGCCAGGGACTAATTTATATCAGATTGATTCTCCTTAATTTGACCTAAATTGCCAGGGTAGACATAGCTTCTCAGTCTTTTTTATAGCTCCTTGTAAGAAGTTATTTCATACCACTACTGATTTTATTTGCCCTTCTCTATGCTTTTTCCAATTCTAAGACATCTTTTTTTGAGATGGGACAACCAGAAGTAGACACAGTTGGGCAGATAATCTATGTAACTGGCTTACTTGTGCACCCAGTGTCGTCTCACTGTTACTTGATACAAATACAAAAAATCATGACTGATAATAATCCAACATTCCCTCTGACTTGATTTCAAGTCGGCCTGGTGTGAGTTCCTAAAATTCTCACAGTTTGCTACAACTTTTTTTATGCAGAAGCTGGAGCATGTCAACACTTGATTAAAATGGAGGAATTCTGCCTGCTGAATAGAAGAATTAACACTGATGTGAAACAGAATTTGCATTTGGTGCAACACATTCTTGATAAACCAAGAACAGAGGGATTTTCCAGGGTAAGATAGCGCCATTGCATAATGCCACTCCCTTAGAGATGATACAAAAATGAGCTATGAAGCTTTACATTTAAAAGTCTTGGGTTTTTGTTATTTTAGTCAATCTTATTAAAACATAGTTTGTAGGAGTTACTTCCTTAAGATTTCCTTTTTGGTCACAAATAACTTCATGGGCATTCCTTTGCCAAACATGAGGACTGCTACAGTCCATTGGCCAATGAGTGTTCCAGATACTAATGTATAATTCACTCTTAAAAATATAGCCAGGAAAATACCTATGCATCACTGAAATCCCACTCAAGCCTAATTTAAGAATTTAAATGACATTTAAGTGGCGCATAGGCCTTCTGCTGCTCTCTGCGTGGAGGTTGATTTTACATCAACTGAATTAACCCTCACAATCCCCCTTGCGAGATCAAAAAGCATCACTCTCCAAATTTTTTAGATGGAGAAAGTGAAGAGTCTTGTAAGAAGTCACACAGGGACTCTGTAGGAGAACCCAAGAAGGAAATCTAGATCTTCTAATTACCTAGTTCTGTTCCTGAACTGCAAGACCTTTCTTCCACCCTATGTCTATTATGGAAACTAAAAGACCCCACCTAGCAATCCAACAACCCAAAGCAGAAGATCTACCTTGAACAAAGAACTTAATACATGCTACAAATGTTGGTGGGCAAACATTTCTCCCTCGGGAGCTCCTCCACTAGAGTCTTCTCATGGAGAGGGCATGAAATTGTGATATTATCACTACATTTGTTTAGTTGGTTTCCCTATTGATTCCCTCTGTTCTTATGATTACAGAGAAGGGCAGCAAGAGGTCTGTCTATCCAGCAACTACATGCAGGGTCCAGCTGTCTGGTACCTCTGTGCACAGTGTCTGTCTGACCATGAATATCTACTCCCTGTTGATCTCCCAGCCTGATAATACCGCCTGCTTTCCTGTTTGCTTTGCACAATTTGAACCATGTAAAATTGTAACTACAGATTTCACAGAGAATACATATGACAAGTAAAAAAAATAGACTTACAGATAGAGATTTTCTCAAAAGCCACAATTTAGAGAGTGGTGCTAAGAGTCTGGGTTTTGTTCTCGTTCACAGGGATTTTATTCGCATATTTTACTGTCAGTTTCTTGACATTTTTGTCAGCTTGGATCCGGAGGCCATAGATGCCGCCAGCAGGTCCTACCACATTTTTATTCTCCATTGTGTTCGTAGGGAATAAATAAAAACAGAAAGAGAGTGAAAGCAAGAGAGAGAGATGTGGTGAGAAAGAGTCAGAGGTTACTGGGAGAACTGCTTTATACATATATATTTCTGCTGAAAAACATCCATACTACACAAAATCCCTAAACAACCACAGAGCGAGTTGCACTTTGAGAAATCTCTTTTCCCAATTATGCAATGCAGACTTCAGGCAAACTGGTTAATATGTTTGCATAAGAAATCTCTCTCTCTTTCTCTCTTGCTCTTTTTTTTCCCTTCATGCATTTCCAGGCTGTTGGGAGATTCCCCCCCACACACAATGCATCCATTGTTTTCCAGTCACATCAGCATTGATTGTAATCAACTCTGAGGTTTTTTCTTTCTTGTTGTAAGCATGTGGTTATACACATGAACCAAACAAACAAAACCTACAGTAAGGTTATAAACAACTGACTCTGGATGTGGCTATTCTGCAAGGTTTTAGCTTCTGTAAATCAGAAAAAGGAATAAAAACTTACTTCTCACACTTATGGACTTTTATACTAACCTATGATTCCCTATCTTTGTCTTCTGTTCCACCAAATCTGTTAACCAGACCATAGGGTTTGGCTGATTTGCCTCCTCCTGTGAACAAGTCTTGGGAAATATGGCAGCTCAACATCAGATGAATCCCAGGTCTAATTCAGGCCCAAGCAAGCATGCAAGATTTCAACTTTTTAAAGTCCCATATCATGCAGGGCCATATGATTTACCTTTCCATTCCATTTCTTCACGAGTTCAGTATGTCAGTGAAACATTAGCCCTGCCCTTAACTATCAATTCTGAGAAGACATGTGAGTCTGAAATCCACTTGTCTCCTGGGTCTCCATTTTTTACTGAGGCTTACAGTGAAGTTTCCCCCACCAATGTACACAAACCTGAAGAGTTCGAGGAGGAGGAGGGGGAATGTCTATCTCTATCTTCATTAGAAGATTGCTCCAAAGCCTGTTGAAGTGAAGGAAGGGGTCTTTCCATTGATTCCAGTAGCCTTTGGATTAGGCTCCAAATTCATGGTCTCACATTTCTGGCTTCCAAGTTGTCGTACCAATTTTGTTAGCAGTTTCTGAGAAGTGAACTGCTTTCCACTAATGACTGGGCTAACACCACATTCATTAAGCAGAGACAACTTAACTTTCAGTCATTTATACCCAGGACAAGATCTGAAATGAAGCTAGAGAAGTTGGAAGGTTTTATGCTCTTATCAAGGCCTTCACACCAGTGTTTTCTGAAGTATGAAGGCAAAGTAAAACATTAAAAGTCAGTTGCGGAGCAAGTGCTGCATCTCTTGCTTGACACAAAGAGGTTTTTGTGGAGTCCCACCATCTACCCAGTGAATTAGGAATTAGATATTAAAGGGGGAAAAAACAAAGAAACAACTGTCCTGCAGCTCAAGACATTGACCAAAACACTGTGTGGGAGGGCAGTAGGGAAGTTAACCCTTACTGTACCCCCAAAGCTGCTTTGACAATGGAGTTTGTATTTAGCAGAACTGGTTTTACAAGCATAAATCTTATTGCTTATTATGGCTCTGAGGAAGAGGCACATGGAACTGGATCATGTTTTTGTCTGTTCAGTATCAAACGTTTTCCTTAGATCTTAAGATCACCAACCCATGTAAAGCAAGGTTTGCATTATGTACTAACAAGTGAACTTACAACTGATCACAAAATGAACTGACCCAAAGAGTCAATATTATGTTACAATAATCTCCTCATCTTTATTGTGTGTGTATATATAGATTTCAGAAAATCTCTTGAATGTTGGAAACATTATATTCAGGTTCCAAAAATGATAAATTTGAGGCAAAAACATCCTTTCCTTTGCTCTATCCTTCCCCAGTTATGGTTCACATTCTGTTGGCCAAATCTTGCTCAGGACTAAAGTCAGTAATAAACCTTCTGTTGAATGTGACCAGAAGTTTTGGTCCTTCAAGATGGCCTCCATGACTGAGAATGTTAGAAACAAATATTTATAGATGATCAGTTAAGGGTTCAAAATGGGAGAGACATTCCAGTTACAAATCCAGTGAATGCATTTAGATGAGATCACTGACAAAAAGCTAGAATTTTCATTTTTGGTAAAATTTGCTCCAAAGCACAGGGCCAGGAGAATTCTCCATGCAAACCTCAGTCTACTGAGGAGCTTCAGTGGATCATAAATTGTGCAGAACTTCTGAACTGGAGGACAAGGAAAATTTTAGTTCACTGATAAGTCCCACTTAACCCCTTCTGAAATCAGTGGAGTTGCATTGGAATGACTTTGGATTAACAAAGTGGTGAACCAGGCCCTGTAGATTTCCCTAGTATTGACCAGTTGCAATACTTTTTCTAGCTCTACCACTTTCACCGTCCCCATATCTACTGCGAGCCTAATCAAAAACTCATTTAAGCTAATGGTAAAATATCCACTGACTTCAGTGGGGCTTGGATCAAACCCACAGTTTCATGGCCCCTGGGAAGTAGGAGTCCAACTATGTATTCAAGTTCACTGCATGAACTGGAAGCACCTGTTATAGTATAGCTACTGCCTAACTATGTCACCCGGGGCCTTGCACTTTTGAAATGCTAGGGCTTTCTGTCAGTGTGTAAACAAACAGCTGGTAACTTGGGTGCAGACTTGGACAAGAAGGTGCATTGTCCAGCAGGAGATCTCCCCAGTATTTCACACTAGTTCCGAACAACAGAATGAAAGTTTGCAAATTAAAATACTAAGTTGGCAGCAAGGCAGTAATTTATATTCATTTTTATGACATTGGCCATTTAAGCACTGTAAGAGTGTCTGAAGAAAGAACACAGTCCATATTCTATCCAGGGTCTACTCCAGCTCTACAATGAGAACATTTCACACACCAAAGGAGGCAGTTTTTGTCCAAGTTTGAGAATTTGCTGTCTGTATCTGGGAGGAAAGTGTCTATCTTTAGAAGTTAATATGTGCAAAGGATGGTGCCCAGAGGAGACATGTAACTTCACTACATGGTGTGAGATTTCTGCCTAGTGCAAAAAAATTGCTTATAGGAAAAAAAAAAACAGAGAGAGAAATGATCCTTTCACTTTATGAGAGAGGGAATTCATAAGGGGCTACTTCTGGGATAGGGCAAGATATGTTCCCACTTAGTTAATAACAAGACCCAAAACTCAGAAATAGGAAGGCTGTAAAGAGGGTTATGAAAACATTTCAAGTCCAAGTGAAATGTCAAACAACCCATTATGTAATATTATTTAAATATATTTGTTTTAATTTCTTTTTCACATCTTCTGCAGTTTCACAGGAAGATTTTCTGCTAAATCGGGAAGCATTGCAACATTCATTTCTCTGATAAATGCTAGCAATAAACAAACAGTTGTCTAATTTTTGTGGTCTGTAATTACCTTGACAGTTATCATTTTTTAAGTAAGGTTTTATAAGATTTTTTTTCAGGGACCAGCTTTTCAACTCTTGCCACCTGATTTTGCAGTCACTTCTTTGTATGTGCATACAATTGACTATAAGGCCACAAAGTGGGCCGGTTCCAAAGGAGTAGCTGTGTTAGTTTGGTTCAGCAAAACAAACAAGGAGTGTGATGGCACTTTTAAAGACTAACAGATTTATTTATTCCATGAGCTTTCAAGGGGAAAAAATTGGACAAGAAGCTCTTTGATTCATGTAAATGACTGTTTTCATGTGCAACACAGGAGTGTTCCTGCTTTTGCAGGCACAATCAAAATTGGATACTCAAAAGTGAGAATGCAACAATGAGCTGACAGTTTCATCCAAAAGGCCAGTTGTTGATCATGGAAGGGCAGGTGTGTGTGCATGTGTCCATGTTTGTATGTTATTATTTATGTATTTACTGTTACTGAATAATACAGTTGCTTTAATAAATAAAAATTTAACCTAAAATTTATTACTTTTACCATAACTTCCAACACTGTGGAGGAAACTTCAGGTGTGTCAAACTCATTGGCTGTGGCAGGCCAAATTTGACTTAAATATACTTCAAGTGGGCTGTACAAACCATAAATCAAAATACTAGGGCCTGTGGTCTCGCAGAGTGTAGTCGTGGGCAGCACAGAAGACGTTCACAGGCTGCATGTTTGACATCCCAGGTTTAGAAAGATATTTTAAATAAATTCTTCAGAGCCACATTGGATCCTGAGTTGTATACCTGTTAGGTGGAAAAAGAAGATCTCAGGTTTATAAGATGGAAGCCTTGGAAGAACAAAATTGTATTCTGCTGCACCACAGAAACTTAACTATGAACACCACAGATGTGAACTGTTTGTAAACCAGTGGAGGAAATGACCTTGGAGCCCCCAGCTTCACTGTTCACTCTGGAGATGTGTTGGATTCTGGTGCTAACACAGAAGAAGCACTATTAACAGGATGCTGAAATGAGCTCAGTTCATGCAAATCTGTCTGAGGACAACTGTGGGGACATGAGGCTTGGATATGTCACAGGAAAGAGAGAATCAAGTCCGTTACTTGGTAAAAAACTCACCCCAAACCCAACTTTTACTATGCAGGCTCTGGATGACTTGACTAGTTTATCACACCCAAGGAGGAGGATCAGTGCGTAAAAGGATGAATGAACACAGAGCTGATATCAGAAATCACAAAACAAAGAAACCAGTTGCTGAGCACTTCCACCGTCCTAATCACTCGACGCCTGATTTGTTAATGACTGTCGTTAGAGATGTACCTGGGACATCAAGACTTCAAAGAGAAACAGCTGAACTCGAATTAATATGCAAGCTAAATTCTGTGAAAGCAGGACTTAATCGAGACTATGGGTTCTTTTCCCATTACAAAGGGTAATTTGACTTCAGGCTTCCCATGGTTTGAGCCTGAAAACTGCTCTGATTTGCTGTTACTTTATGACCTGATCCTATGTTTTACACCCCCTTGCATTTAGTTTCATTCCTTTCTGTAAGTTCACCCATCTTCAAAGCATCTGAGGAAGTGGGATTTTCTCCCACTAAAGCTCACGTGAAAAATAAACCTGTTAGTCTCAAACTGCCACATGACTCTATGTTGGTTTTTTGTTAGACCTTATGGTAGGACTTAGAGAGAGACAACCACCAAATTGGCATGTATAGAACTAGTGGTCATGTAGGCAGGCATAACAATAAGAGGGAAAATGTGGGGCTGAGGAGTGGGATTGCCTGCCACATACATGTATAAACAAGTTCAAAACCAGTTTCCTTATTAGTATCTTCGTATTATAGGGTCTGTGGAAACTGTTCAGATTTCGGATACTTATGTAGATGAGCCCTAATAAAGTAGTAGAAATAGAAACAGTGCAGGTAACAACAGTGTATAAGAACTTCTGCAATGCACAACTTGTGACCTCAAGGGTCTATAATACCCTGCAAACAAAACTGAAGATCATAATAATAAGGAAAAAACACTTTCCCACAAAAGGCAAACACATGCCAATGGTATTTTCCCAACCCAACTGCGAGGAAAAGCCCTCTTGGCTAATTCATTGCAAGACTAATGAAAACCAGACAAGGGATTGAAACCAAGAAGCTTTATGTTACAGGAAAAACAAAGCTTCCCAATGGAAATTATTCATTAAAAAGAACCGGTTCACTGAAATTAACAAAAATGTGAGAGAAACACCATACTGAATGTGTTTTTGATGATAATGATCTTACATTTATATATAGTACTTTTCTGCCAGATGGACTCCAAAGAACTTTGTAAGCTTTGGGGTTTTTTTGTAAAAACTATATGTAAAGAGTCATTTTCCTATCAATGAAATGCAGCTGTCTCTGGGGTGAGTCAAAGCAACTGCATAAATTGTACAGCATTATGCAGCAGCTTAAAGTGGGACCTGAATAGGATATACATGTAGGTTGGCACATTGCAGTTACCCAGTTTTGCTTTCCTTTGGCCAGGACATCAGGATTACAAATAGTGACAAGAAACTTATTTACGTGAAGATGTAGTCAGTCCTTTATTATATCTCAGCCAGAAGATGGCATCTTCACCAGCTCAAGGGGGGGGCCTTTTGCTCATTTATGATCCAGAGGGAAAAGCATCAACTACTGAATTACCCAACACTGTTCTTCTTGTAGCACTATGGCTTTTTCCTTAGGAGTCTGCTATGTAAGTCTTGATCTGACTGAGCTTTTAAAACCTCATGGGAGCACAACCAGAAGCAGCTATGGCTGCAACAGCTATGTTTTAGGGCAGGGGTCTGCAATCTCTGGCTCCAGAGCCTCATGCAGCTCTTTGGCCACCCCTTTGTGGTTGTGGGCTCCCCCTCCTGCCTGCACCAGGGGATCTTATTATCAGCCTGGTCCTGGTTTCAGGCTCCCTCCCCTAACACCAGGCACCCTAGCCCAGCTCCCCCCACCAGGTGGTCATACCCATTGAAGCTCTGAAAACACCTGATTATTGAAGGAATTTTTTAAAATGGCTCTCCTTGCCGTTCAGATTGCCCTGTTTTAGAGCAAATCATTGCTGTCCCTCACAACCTTCCTCAACAACCTCATTCTGACACTACGAGTTACTGGCAATGTCATTAGATATGGAGATGTTTTCGTACAGTGACTGTGTGCACCCCTTTGCAGATTAGCTTCCCTTAAAGTTAGGCTATGAAAATGGATTTTAGGAGCAGCTGGTGGGACAGAAATGTCTGCTGGAATGGCTTTGTTGCTGGTACTATGTTCAAACACCAGTACATGCTGAATCAGGCTCTAAATGGGAATGGGGCAGGGGGCAGTTGCCTTTGTTGCCCAACCCTTTGAGTAGTTGCTCATTTTGCCTCTCTGCCTGAGGATATCCGTTTTTTTCTTCCTCCACCTGCAACATTTCAGCTATTGTTTTTACGCTCTATTATTTTGTTTTCTTAAGGAAAACACAGACACACATATACTTACATGGCATTTCTCTGCAAAAGACCTTGTCAAGGGGCAATTGGCAAATCGTGAATTGAGCACGGGTGCAGAGGTTAGATGTTTTAGAAGGTTCAAGGAGATCTGAGTCTGATTAGAAACATAATGTATGATACCACTCAAGAAAAACTCTCCATTGACTGCCAAATTCTGTCTTCCTGCATCAGCGCCTCCAGAACAGCCATAAATATATGCTGCCAAAGAGTTTCTATTTCGCTTGTGTTCCACACTTTGAGTGTCAGTGCCCCATCCTCAACAGACTGCTATCTATGAATAATCTGCAGTGCGATGAAGATAAAGAAAGCTTAAATTCAAAGCTTGTTAAAGTCAGTGAGAATCTTCCTACAGACTGTGCATCAACCCTGTGACTGTTTGCCAGGCCATAGGTTTTCTCTAGGTTTTAGGCAAACCAAGGTCCAGGATGAAGGTCCCTGATCCTGCTTCCTTCTCTGGATATTTATTATTACTATTAGTCATCCACCCAAATGGAAGTCTCACTGTGATATTCACTGCACACAGAAATAATAGGCAGCAGGATTAAAACAAACAAAAGGAAGTATTTTTTCACACAGGGCACAATCTATCTGTGGAACTCCTTGCCAGAGGATGTTGGGAAGGATTCAAAAAAAGAACTCAATAAGCTCATGGATAATATGTCGATCAATGGCTATTAGCCAGGATAGGCAGGGCTTGCTGTTTGCCAGAGGCTGAGAATGGCTGAAGGGATGGATCAGTTGATGATTATCCATTCTATTCACTCCTCTGCAGCACCTGCCATTAGCCGCTGTCAAAAGATAGGCTTTTAGGATAAGTATGACTATTCTTATGTTAATAAGAGACAGTCCTTGTTCCCAAGAGCATACTATCTAAATAGGTAGGATGAGAATAGAGGAACACAGAAATTAAGTGACTTGCCCAAGCCTGAAGAGAAAATCTATGACAGAGCCAGAAACTGGATCTTAATCTTCTGATACCTAATTCAGTGCTGTAATAATGAGACCTTCCTTCCTGGTACATGCATATTCCCAAGAAATGATATACAGCTCATCAGTAGGTAGATATAATCCCTAGCTCTTATAGATCACTTTAAACAAAATGGAAATTACTTGTCTAAGGTCATCTAGCAGACCCCTAACACTGCTAGAATTAAACCCATAGCCCCATACACAAGTCTAATACACTGTCCACGCTTCCACATGAGGATGGTGACCAAAGCAACCTGAGGTGTATCTCTGGTGAAACATCCATATCTTTGTTATATCTTCAGTTCTGTTTCCTCCACTAAGGGAGAGATCAGTTCAACTTTTAAAAAACGACAGTAGTCAAAATGTAATCCACATACTTTAGTTCCATACATAGAGCTGTATGTTGGTCTCGATCTGCTTGTAAGTGTCTTATTGGCTTGGTATGTTCAAACTCGGAAAGAAACACAGAGGGAAGACTTCTCACCAAACTTCCATTGAGCCTTAGGAGTCTTTGGGTTAACATTTATTTAAGCTGACCTCATTCTCTGGGCCACAGTGAGCAGTCATTAATTGTGTTGGGAGGTCCAGATAGTCTCATACATGTCTCCAGTGCTCATTTGTTCAGTGAGGTTTGGCACCCCTAAATTATTCTTATTTGCGTGGCATTAATTTGAGGATCTGATGTGATTAATGAAGCCTCACAACACTGCTGTGAGGTGAGCAGGGCCGAATTTGCAGTTAGGCACAGAAGGCATCTAAACAGCTATGGATTACTGTATGGCCACCGGGGCCTGTGCCCAAGGGCCCGCTCAATTTGAGGGTGCTGCACAAGTGGTGGAAATCTGGCCCCAACCCCAGTCCTCCTCTCTCGCTCGAGGCTCTGCCTTCTGGCCAGGCCAGAAGCTTGAGCCGGGGGGTGAGCATATCCCCCCACCCCAGAGCTGGCTGAGCCTGTCACCCCAACCTCTCTCTCCCAAGCATCCCACGTGGAGATGGCCCTGCCAGCCCCTCTTCCCTGGTAAAAAACACCAAGGTGAACTGTAGATGACATGGGGGAAGGAGGCACTGAAGATGCTGTGCCTAGGAGAGTGTAAGTGTAAATCCAGCCCTGGAGGTGGGTATAGTCGTTGTATATAGATGGTGGGCAAACCACAGTGAAGAACAGTTAGCCTATCTCTTGGCCAAGCTGCTCCAGGAAAGTTAGTGGCCCATTGGAGAAGAGAAAGCAGACATCCCCTGACTTCTTTTCACCTGCTCTCACCTAAGTCTAGACCCTAGAGCTATCTCAGCACGGCCAGCTCAACCATATAGATGAACAAGGTGGTTGCCTAAGGCACCAGGCTTTGAGGCGCACCAAATTAGTCTGAATTTATTTTTTTTATCTATTTGAAAAAAATGTATCAATATATTAGTTTTTAGAAAAGGTGTGCAGGAGGAGGCGCCAAAGTCACAGTTTGCCTAGAGTGCCAAAAACTCTTGCACCAGCCCTATATTTCAGAGCCCGATAAGAACAAGTTACAGCTATACCAGCCACAGAACTGAAAAAGCGAATTAAATACCAAAGCATTTTATAAGTGGCTTTGCTACATAAAGGAGCTTGAGTTCCAGACACTGGTGCTGCATAGAGAGGATCCTCACTGACCTGTGCTCCGTTACAGACATCGGTTTTTGTTGGCGCTTAGCAGCTGCCCACAGGCTCTGATTCTAAATCCCTATTCCCGGGATTTACAAAGTGGTATGCTAATAAACAAATACATAAAATCAGGGAATGGCAGCATGGGCTGTGCCAGATGCAGGGGGATAGAGGAAAACTCAGAGCTCAGCAATATGAGAAGAAAGTAAAAAGGAATTCAGAAGAAGCTGTTACCTGGACAGCTGTTCTGAAGCTATAGCAAAAAAAACATTCACCCTTTCCAAGCCAGTGTGTGCTGATCTCTAAAGCATGAAATTCAGAGTTTACCTGCCTCAGACCTTGGCCCTTACAGTCAGTCACAGCAACTGCTCCTTTCACATGGGATTTTACTTTGCTCTGGTGCCCACAACAAAGGTCTAAGGGTTGTATTTTGAGTATTTCACTCAGAAGGACTCAAAAAACATGCTTAATTTCAACTTCAACTTTTTATTTTCTTTTCCTTCATTCTTCCTCTCTTTACCTCTGGTGTTCAGAAGTTTTTTCTTGCCCTTACTTCCCTGCTCTGTTAAGTAATCCTTAGGTACAACAACTAAATTCCATAGCTCTTCAAAGGTGACACTTGCATGAAGTGGTTTGCAGCAATTTTGTTGACTCCAGGTGTGGATAGAGGCCCATCCATTTAAATTGCTACCTTTAGAATCCTTCAGAAAGTTGCAGATTTTCCTATTAACTATCAGTTCACTCTACAGTTTGGACCTTGATCTTATATTGTGATCTGCACGAGTGTCCTGTTATGTGTGTGTGGTGTCCCATTTAATTTAAAGGAACCCCCTATGGCAGGGATGGGCAAACTCTGGCTGGAACATGGCAGCCACTTCCTTCTCCCAGCCTCACCCCTTCCCGCACCCCTCTCTGGCTTGCCTAGTGACAGATGTGACCCTGAGGCCCACGTTTGCCTACACTTGTGATATGGGCAAATGGATGCTATTGCAGAATCAAGGTATGACATTCCCTGGAGTGGGGACAGTGTCTTTCTTGTTATGCTATTTTGTGCAGCACCAATGGCAGTACAAATGATAAATAAATAAGCAAAAATGGTGATAAAATAGTAATTCAATAGGTCAGTGAAGAAAATCCCCTACCACCAGGGAAATTAAAACCAACAAAAAACATTTCATCAAAATTTTGAATAAAAATATTTGCATTTTAACTGAAAAAATGTTGCAGCTGAAAGCTATCAAAATAAGTTTTCAGTTGAAATTATTCAGTTTGGAGAACTTCCAATGAACAGCCAAAACTTTCTGAGGACAGGCAATGCTTTCCCTGATAATTTACTTTTGCACTCCCAATTTTCCAGGACGAAATGTGTCAGTGGAAGATTTCAACTGGCCCTGATAATTACATACACATATATATAATATGATTGAAATACAAATTCACAATTGCATTTTAGAAAGTTAAGTCATTATTTAATCATTCTCGAATCTCTTTCCCTCCATCTGTGACTGTTTACTTGCTGCTCTAACTAGTAGATGAAGCAAGGTGCTTTTGGACACCTATTGCTTCCTACACACCATGCCCACCTCTCTTAAAAGAATTAAAATAGAAATCATGATTGATGTAATAACATCAACTCTTCCTCTGTACTGAGGGGTTTGGTAGTGTATTTATTATAATAATAAATCGTGCAAAGAGGGTCTACCCCAACAGTTCCCATACTTGAGAGCCTTGTATCACACAGAAGGGTGGTATTTCCTAGGACTAGGTGCTTTGATGCAGTGTTTAGTGAATAGTATGTCTTGTTAGTGAGCACTTATAAGATACAAGTGAGGTGCCATGGCCTCAAATGGAGAACCGAAGTGACTATTTTGTTTTTGCTAATTTTTGCAGTTTCCCAGTGAGCTGCCAGGTTCCCTAGCCTTCGGCCTGTGAGATCCATCCTGTTTGTGTATTTTACAGAAGGACAGCTGTGAGCAGGAGGAAGTGAAGCTAATTTAGCTTTGTATCTTTTTGAAAATATGTGTGTTACAGTATGAAAATTTAACCCAAAAAAAGGCCCCAAAAAGCAGCATGAGGGCTTAAGTTGCTTCGTGTGTTGTGCAGGTATCTCTACTTCATTGATGGATTTCATTATGGATCAAGTCTGGAGGGCTCTAAATCTTTAGTCATGAATCTGGGCTAAGCATAGAATGAACCCAGATCGTTTAACGGATTGTATCTTAGCCATGGTTATACTGCTGAGTGATTTTGGCAGTAAGTGAAGTGTGATGTGCAAAATACTTAAAATATCTTGTGTATTACCCTCCAGTTACTTATTCCCTACTTACAGCAGTGTCTTCAGTAGGCCCCTTGCCACAGTGGTCTTACTGGATCGACTTCCTTATCAACTGAGTGGGAGTGGGTCTTCACAAACCTGATCAGTTAATCAGGCAGATCAATCTGATGGCAGCGAATTCGTCACTGTCAGTGAAGACAAGTCCTAAGCAGCCCTTTGCCCACCCCTCCCTAGCATCTTTGGGTATGTCCACACGTCTCTTTTATTTCGAAATAACACTGGTTATTTCAAAATAAAAAAGATTCGGTCCACATGATGTTTTCTTATTTCGAAATGACGGGCTCTGTCATTTTGAAATAAGAACTGTCATTTCGAAATAGCTTAAACCCCATTCATTTTGAAATGGCTGTTATTTCAAAATGGCTATTTCAAAATAAGGCTGTTTGGACATGTTGTTTCGAAACAACTGTTTCAAAACAATATGTCCAAATGGCCTTATTTTGAAATAAGCATTTCAAAATAACAGCCGTTTCGATAGCAGGCTTTCCCTTAATTTGAATTAACATTTTCTTAATTCAAATTAACTTATTTTGAAATAAGGACTTTATTTCAAAATAACTCATTTCGAAATAACTTATTTCAAAATGATGTATGTGTGGACATAGCCTTTATGTGACGAGGTAACTGAGCCATTCTATAGCTCAGTGAAATTCTCCTCCACACATTCCCCAACATACTTCCCACTGCAAGGGCCACCTAAATTTTATATATCCCCTTCTTCAGGAGTTTTTGACTTGATCATAAAGTTTGTGATGAAAAAAATATGGATTTCAGCCTGAAAGCAAATGGTTTATATACAATGTTATTAGGATCTGGCTTTTATTTATCTATTTTTAAGATAATAGCAGGCCAAAAGAGAGAAAATGTTGAGTTTTAGGTGCATTTCTTTGCCTTCTAAAAACAGTAAAGGATGGTGGGGAGGGGGTGGAGGCTTTCATTTCTCAGAAGGGCACAAGTGTGAAATAGGGCTGTAGGATTTGGCGCCTTTGAAAAGATTCAAAATATTCATATCATTAATAGCTTTGGATAATGGTTTTGCTGCACAAATTGTTTTGGGATCATTAGTATACAAATAGGTTACCAATAAGACTTTATACTTCAGGGGTTGGTTTGATCTGAAGCCGACTGACATTGTTGGAAAGGTTCCCAATGACTTCAGTAGATGTCGGGTCATTCCCAATGCCCATATCTTCTTCCAGATATGTGATGCATATTTCTTTTATTATTCAGTGACATTTTGCACTATGGCACAATGGGCACAATAAACTGTAATGTTGGAAAGGACCTTTCAATCCTATAATCCATCTCCCCACAAAATTACTGGTGGATGCTATTGAAGGTATAATTGGACCCCAGCGTTTCTCCCCCTGCCCCCCTTCACAGATAGTTTGCAGCTTTGCCAGCAATTTGCTTTTCTGATTTTATCACAACAGTCTTGTGGCATTAAAGTTCTTTTCATAAAGCCCTGGCACTTGGATTCATGTGAATCCTCAGCTTTCATTTAAAAAGAAATTCTTGCCCTTATGGAGAAAAACTCTTGGGAAGTGAATAAAACAAACAAGCAAACAAACAACAAAACATTTGTTGGAAGGAATCATGATTTTTTTCAGCAGTTGATAATACTACATTTGTAATTAATGCTAGTGCTTATGTCTAGTCATATTCTCATTGTGTGGGTATGACTACATTTGGAGCTAGGAGTGTGATTCCCATGAATCACCATACTCATGTATCTTCTCATTGACATGGCGTATTAGGATTGGTACTGTAGCATATATGTTTGTGGTGGCATGGGCAGTGGTGAGCCTTTGGGTATGTATTCAGGGTTGTCAGCCCACGGTTCCACTCTACCGGGCTTACAGTGCTGTTTTAAAGGGGTAGCCATGTCAGCGCACAAGCTTGATGCCAGTTAGCGCAGCATGTCTAGGTGAGTTGCAAACGACAGTCCTACCTCCAAGTGTCAACATAAATCTTATTAAAATCAGTAAACCAGATTCTCTTCCCAACCCGCCCAAAAACTGTCCTCTGCAAGAAGAGAATATCCCTGCAGTCACAGTGTGGGTTTAAGAGGCCAATGTTTGCAATACAGGAGCTCATGAAGGGATGGGTGAAGGCAGTAAATAGCTTCCTTATGCAATCTAGAGCCAGCATGGCATGGTCTCTCTCAAGGGACTGATTACTGCCAAACGTGAATTTTATTGAGACGCCCATCCACAGGTACCTCCTCACATTACATCAGGCCACAAACTGCTGAAGTTATTTTCCTTTTTTTCCCCAATGCTCTATGGAAAGGACAAAGGCGGGTGAAATAAAAGGAACCAAGAAGTTCCTATATGCTAGTAAAAAGTTGCCCTCAACAGCAGGGATAGGATCCAGCATCCCAGGAGGTTTCTTCCAGTCCTGTGTACTATGTTCCTACCTCTCTCAGACCCACACCAGTTTCAAAGCAAATGTTAGTTAGATATTTTGCACAAATTTAGATCCTGATTTTTATTTACACTAATATAAAAGATTATTTGTGTTTGCAGGTGTTAGTGCATGCATGTATGTATGCTGAGGGGGGGTGTCTGATGGGGGGCTGCGTGTGCAGGCTTTTTATGTGTTTAGATATATGTGTATGTGTGAACCCATATGCAGGCATGTGGGTGCATCTGCAGGCATGTATGGATGTGCACATGCAATTGTGCAAATACTTGCACACAGGCTCATGGGCAGGGATGGAAACAGTTAAAAGCAATGATGGACTTTGGAATGGCTTGTTTGCAACTGTGTGTTTTCTCAGCCTTGTGACTGGCAGGCACACACCTGGTACGGGGGTCAAGTTACAGAGAAGGCTCCCGGGCCTGCAGGTCAGGACCTGGCTGCTGATAAGAGGCCTCTACCTCTCCTTTGGCAATAGCAATCACTTAAAGAAACACGAGAACTTCAGGGAATATTAGATGTCACTCAGTCTTTCTTTAGACTTCATTTCCCTTCCTTTAATTATCACGAAAGGTAAACACTAAATATTCCACAGAGTCACGGTCAGGGGAAACAGTACAAACTATGTGAAGAGATGTGTTCATCATGACTTAGCCTAAGAGCACGGTGAGGAAAAAAGTTAGCATTAAACTGCTTTTCAATGCTGTTAATTATGATCCTAGATGGAGATTGCACTGCTCTGCGTGGAGCATTTGAGTTCTCCCCTACTGCAGCCTCATTTAAGAACTGTAAGGAAATGTCAGCAAGGAGAGACCATCTGTTTTCTGAGTGGAAACCCAGAAGGAAAAGAAAAAAAAAATGCAAACCAAAAAACAATGTGTTTTGAAATCTTTCTCCAATTCTTACCTTTTGACGGGACGGTAAACAGAAGGGAATTTAATACTTTTGGTAGTTTTACTTTAATAATGCCAATAAAACACATTGTTAATGAACACAAAAAAGAATAATAAAGAATAGCAACAACAGATAGACTCATAAATAAATACTGTGTCCCTTGCCACAATCTGAATGCTTTAATATTCCTTTACCAGTTTTACAGATAGTTAAACTGAGGCACAGAGAAGTTAAGTAAGAAATCCAGAAATTTAATCTAGAATCCCTGATGTCCTGGCTCATGCTCTAACTACCGTATAACATAACCAGAGAAATCCTACAGTGCTCTGTAAACTGCCCATAGGGGTAATTTTCCTGTGACTGTATGCAGCTGGTCTAGAATGGTCCTGCCATGCAGGACCAGTGCAGCAAACACTTCCAACTGAACACAGAGGTGGCGTTTTAGGTACAGATGGCAGAGTATAATTATGGAAGCTGGAAAGCAGCCATTATGCAATGTGGGCTTTACACCTTAATTCCTGGAAAAAGTGTGGGATCTTTAATGGCCCTCAATTTTATGTTTTATCAGCAAGTAAAAGAATGACGCCGGTGGGAGACAGAGACAACTACCTGAGATCGTCCTCATGGCAGAAACAACACTTCATTCTGATTTGTATTATCCATTGAACTATGGCTTAAGAGCAACGTTCCCAGACTGACCCTTCTCCTCTCTGCCCTTCATGAGAGTAGTTCAATTTCAAGATTATTTTGTAGAGAACTGGGACAACCATGGATGTATGGTGGTTGAGCACTTTAATTCAGCTAAAGATGTCTATTGTGGTCTTAAATGCTCCAGGCTTTGGCTAAAATTCTTTTGTTTTGTTTTGTGTTTTTTGTGTCTGTCCAGGAGATCAGTTTGGGGCTCCAAATCAAAAGGAACAGGAACAGAGGATTCACAAAACTAACTAATTGAGAAGGTCTGGAGTTTGTGCTTTAGAAATTAATGTCACCTAACCAAACTTTGCTGCTTTGGAAAGTTAACTCGGTGATAAATCTGTCTCAGCCCCTTACAATAAATGTTACAGTTTTAGTGAACAGGTTCTTTCCATTAAAACTATAAACTTCATTGGCATAATTAAGACTGATTTAAAGTAAAATTAAGTTTGACATGTGGCAGAGTAAGCTGTGCCATTAATTTCTACTGCATACCTGGCAACAATGAATTGAGACGAAATGAGGGCAATGGGCAGAAGAGGAAAATACAGTGTCCTTTCAGGCTCTTGCTTAAGCTTCAGAGTGAAGAACATTTCAGTTCTTTTTGACCCACTTGGTCTTTTTCACTGTGTATGTATTCAACACATCTGACCAAAAAAGTATACAATAAACATGCCTGACTATACTTGGTCTTGTTCTCACTGAAAGCGCCTATTAACTCTAATGGTGCAGGATTAGACCCCAAAAGAGAGACTAAGAAAGGAGTGGAATGAACCAGGGAGAACAGAGCAACAGAAACTGAGGTAAGTTTTCCCTTTACACCTTCATCCCTATTCCATTAGTCTTTTCGCCTCCCCATCTTTCCCCACTCCTTTTTTGTCTCCTTACTAATTAGTAATTCTAAGAAGTCTGTCACCAGAGTGCCTATTTATCAAAGGCACTCGTATGATCTCCATTACCCTTGTATCTGAACAGTTTGAAATCTTAAGTCCCTCTCCCCTTTTTAATAAGATTTTCATAATATATCTGGGAGGAAGGGCAGTACTATTATTACCATAGGGAACTGAGGCACAAAGGGTGTGCCTACATCACAAAGTTTTTTTTGAAATGAGGCTTATTTTGAATAAACTTTATGCCTGTCCATGCCGGCATTTTGGTATTTTGAAATATTTTGAATAATTTCAAAATAACAAAGCACTATTTCAAAATACTAAAACCTGGATTTATTTCAAAATATTGATTCTTTCAAAATAGCTATTTAAAAAAAAAAAAGCCATTCCAAGTCATGGAATTAGCTTTTTTCAAAATAATAGCCCTAGACTTTACATTGCCTTTCCCTATTTTGAAATAGTCTGTTGAAGACTTTCTATTTTGAAATAACTCCTGCCTTATTTCAAAATAGAGTCTTCCCAAAACTCCTATTTTGAAATAACAATTCTGAAATAATGTTATTTCAAAAGAATTATTTTGAAATAGAATCAAAATAATTATCTTGAAATTACTATTTCAAAACATCGTGGCAGTGTAGACATAGCCAAAGAGACTAAGTGACTTGCCAAAGGGCTCCCAAGAAGCCTGTGATGGAGCAGGGATCTAAATGCAGGCCTCTGGTTGGCACTATTACCAATGGACCATCCTTCCCCTCTGCTTAACTTCTTCTCTTCCTCACCTCTTAGGTATATCTGTTACCTAAAGATCTGAAATGAGATTTAGCAGTGACTCAGCTGGTTTGGGGCATGACTCCAGGATGCTTGCATAGCCAATAACCACTGATTCAGGGCTAAGCCAAAAGGGAACCATCTTTGATCAAGTCAAAGTTTGCTGCACTAAGCTTGCCTCAGCTACATTCCCTTATTCCAGGCTTTATTTCTCATTGACTCTTCCCTACCTTCCCTGGGCCATCAGATCTAAACTTTGCCTGTAATTCTGATTCTGGGGCATACCTGGAATGAAAAGTGAATTATTTCTGATTCTGGTTTTGGATAGAGTCAAAGATGGGAGAATGTGATATGGTCAGCTACATTTTGAAGATTCTATAGAAATGAGCTGATGCCTTATCAGAACAACTGGCAAGATTTCAGTTCCTGCCTGATCACTAAGTTTGGTTTGAGAACCAATTCCATTCCTAGCCTATACTTAAACTAGACCCAGTCTGATCCATTGCCCATCTCTAATACAGTCTGTTTTCATGTGATCCTACATTGCACTTTCCACTGCAGTCGTCTTGAAGGTCTCCTTTCACAACCATCACATTTTCTGCCAGGTAGACTAGAGTGAACTACCTTCAGAACACAACAGATCCAGATTAATTAACAATATCTCCCTCTTCTAGATGAGAGATGAGATAAGCATCATGACAGCTTTCCTGACTGTCACCAACCTAGGGAGTGAAACATCAGTATCTGAGGAGGGATTTCCTTTTTGCAATCATGCAACTAAATATCCTGTACTGGAAAAATGTCATAGTCAACAAGGACTGTGCCATGGTGACTCATTGATGGACATTCATCTTACGACTGCAGTTCAAGCTGAATGAAACTGCACGTCTTTGGGTGGAACTCATCCTCAACATCTAGTTTTGGTGCCTGAATTTTAATTTTTACACATACACTCTCTCTCTCTCTCTCTCTCTCTCTCTCTCTCTCTCTCTGCCTTTATATCACAGACACATCAACCTCTTTACCTGGAAGTAAAGTAAAAATCCAATTTGAATAAAGAATTGCAAATACACCATGCAAAATATTGTGCACAAAACAAACCAGATGTTTCAAATGGCGTATAAAGAACTTTACTGAACAGCTGGTAGAGTGTTTTTCTCCATTAGCCACTGATAAAAGATATGCATTGCTGGCATGCAAAACTACCTCCATTTTTAATACTCATAATTGATTTACTCCTCTAAACAAAAGAATATTAAATTAAAAGGTGAAAAAAACCAGTTATATCAGTTAAAGCTGATAAAGGCTTGTGGATAGACAGGAGAATAGAGGAGGATGGAGGTTATTTTTACCCATAAAGCTTTCTTATTTACTGCAAGGTTGTGAAGTTTGGAAACAAAAATACCAATAAAATTTATTGCTGGGGGGTGGTAAGAAGATCACACCTTGGTTTCATTTTCAGCCCAAATGGATTATAGGACAGCGGAGCATAAATGGAAATTAAAACAGATTTAGAACAGACGCTTGGAAGCACTCGTTCACATCAAGGATAATAAATGTGTGGAATGGCCTATCAGGCAAGGTAGTAAAGACAAAGGCACTGGGCTCATTCCTGGGAAATAGAGCACTAAAACAGAATGAGCTGGAGTGGGCTTAAGTAGTCTTTCTTTTGAGCACTGAGATGTCTCAAGTTTGCGTGTTTGTTCAGGGTTTTTTAACTGTAATGTTCACTGTCATGGAGTTTTGTCAATGAGCTTGTCAGCCACCCTTCCCACCCACACAGGGGAGTAAGGTGACATTAAGTGCCCTTTTAAAACTGTTTCAGCTTCCTGTAACACAAGCAGCAGGATGTATGGAGGAAGAGAGCTGTATCAGATGCCATTGATCTCTCTGCTAGGAACGTGGACGGGCAACAGGCAGGGAGGGAAGGGGTGTGGGCAGACACTTGGATTCATCTCTCCATGCACCAATTCATGAAGAAGAAGAAGGAAATACCAACAGCAGAACACTTCCTTCCTGGTCCAAGGGGGAACCATGGAACATATAGCAAGTCAGAGACCAGGCGTCACAAAATAATCCCTGGTGTTCTCTTGGGGCATCACAAGTCTCTGCTGCCCGTCCTCAGGGGACTTAACTGACCATCCGAACTTTAAGTAAGTTTAAGAGAGCTCCCTACAGACAAACACATCTCAGTTCCAAGCTGGCTTGGCCTTGCAGGAGGGCAGAAGCAAGCTGTGAAATACAAAAGTATCTAACCAGTGACTCAGGCTGTCTGGCACATCCATTCCCGTTACAGTGTGAGACTGTAAGGCGATGTCTTCATCATGCATTATGAACCCAGGGCTGTGGGACTTGGGATGGTGGCCATGGTGTGGTCATGCCTATGCTTGAATGTTCACATTGTATCGTAAACCTAGGTTTACAAGGGCTGGGCCTGGATCTCACAGCCATGCTAATGCAGCCACACTGTGGCTTGAGCTGTGTCCACACTACAGAATAGCAGGGCTTAGACCAGAGCCTCAGTGGGACGTGGGTGCTAAACTCCTAAGAACTTGATGACCTGAGTCAGACTGATGTGGGTGGAGTAAAGGAGTGTGTAAGCTGAAACTTAAGTCAGACTCCAAGCTTCATGTAAAGTTTGGACATACCCAAACGGTCCATTTCAGCCAAGGACTTCAAAGTGCTTTATGAATAGCATTTAGCCTCACAGTATCCTGCTGAGCAAAGCAAATTTAAAATTACACCTGTGAACAATCAAAGAACAGAGTGATTAAAGGATTTGCCCAAAATCTCAAAGTGAGTTAGTGGTAGAGGCATGAATAGAACACAGGACTCCTGTTTCCCATGCTAAACACTAGATTTTCTTGCTCATAAAAAGAAATATATGTGGTTAAAAAAAAATCCATTACATCTACCTGAGTAAGTGGGCCTATGTAATCATATTTGAAACAATGTTGAGTCATGGAAGACCATGGTCTAATGCGAAATTTGACTACAGCAATTGTGTCTCTGCTTGAGAACTAAAATAAAATTACTGTTAGCTGCTCACCCTTAAATAAATGATGATGCCACTAGAAACACACAAAAGCAGAAGGTTTCAGCAGCAGAGCAAAGCTTTTAAATAAGAAAAAACGTTAAGGTCTGATGAAACCCTGATGACTTTGGAAACATGATTTTCTGGAGTCCATGATCTCCTTGAACCTTCAGATCCTCTCCCATTAAATAAATACATATTTCAGGTCACTGACTATTTAAAAACAAGGCACAAAATGCTTTCTAGGAACACTGAATGAACATGTCTCATGAGGCAGTGTATAAAATACCAGGCACTCACTAATGATCTCGTGATGCGTTCATGAATTGATTTTAATTTGGAATCAGAAAGAGTTGCCTTGGTCATTCTGGAACCTGAGACTGTTGTCTTGTCCCATTGACCTAATAAGTTATAAGTGGAGTAAAACAAGTTATCTACCACTTGTACCTTGCAGGAGAAACTATCCACAGGAAATCAAATCTTATTATGCTGACTTTTCAGAAATTGATGACTACGATATTCAAATCATGCCAGTAGAAGACCAAGCTAGAATGAAATATCTTAAATTAGTTGCTGCATCCTGGTCCACTGAGGGGAAGAAAAGATGTCAGAAAGAGGAATTCCATGCTTTTCTTATGTCACCATTGGATAGCATGAGGGGACCTGGAGGGTAACCTGAGTAAATGACATGAATCATGTCCAGTCTTATGTAATTTAGCAGAAACACAACCAAATAATGCCCCTTTACTGATTTCCATTCTGCCACTTCCACTCTGTTTGTAAATCTGGCTAGTTTTTCAGATGTGGCCACTCTACACACCCAAATCACTCACAACAGAAATGAAATTAAAAGGATGACATTATTAAATTATTTAGGAAAGAAAACACACGCAGAAATGAACAATGAACATTCAGCTGCCTAACTAAGTTGCACATGTTTTCTGTGTCTGTCTATGTATAGTGAGCAAATGTGCACGTAAATATCTAGTTCTGGTTTCTGACCCAATCTGAACACACAGTTGAGGTAACTGGGTGCACCTAATTGCTTTAAGAAAGGAGGCCTTGAATATGTAACACATTTCTTTCTCTCAACCTTTTTTACTAAAGCTGTAAACTTTTTCTGCAATAAAACTAAACCACATTTTATTCTCTAGGTTTAATATTTGTTACCCTAGAGTCTGAAGTTAGAGGAATCACTTTATCATTGTAATATTTAAACTGAATGCAAGGAAGGCTACTCTAGAGAGATCCCAGTCATGGTTTGTCCAGCCGGGCCTTAAACATCTCCAAAGATGGAGATTCCACCACCTCCCTCGGCAGCTCATTCCAATGCTTCATCACCACTCGCCTAGTAAAAAAGTTTTTTTCTAATATCCAGCCTTGACCTCCCTAACTGCAACTTGAGGCAATTGCTCCTCGTTCTGTCCTCTGTTATTACCGTGAACAGTCGCGCTCCATCTTCCTTGGAGCATCCCTTCAAGTAGTTGAAGCTTGCTATCAAATCCCCCCTCAATCTTCTCTTCTGCAGACTAAATAAGCCTAATGCTTTCAGTCTTTCCTCATAGGGCTTGTGCTCCAGCCCTTTAATCATTTTGGTCGCCCTCCTCTGAACTCTCTCTAGCATGTCCCTGTCCTTTTAGTAGTGGGGAGCCCAAAACTGAACACAGTATTCTAGATGTGGCCTCACCAGTGCAGAATAGAGGGGAATGATCACATCCCTTGATCTGCTGGTAATACTTCTTTTGATGCAGCCCAGTATGCCATTGGCCTTTTTGGCAGCAAGAGCACACTGCTGACTCGTATCTAGCTTCCCATCCACCATGACCCCCAGGTCCTTTTCTACACTGCTGCTACTTAGCTGAATGTTCCCCAGCCTGTAGCACTGCATGGGGTTTTCCGTCCCAAGTGCAGGATTTTACACTTGTCCTTGATAAACGCAAGAAAAACAATTGTTTGTGATATATGCCCAGAACCTTTGCCTGGTTTCAATAATAACAGGCCATCAGCCATTTCACAAAGCAAAAGTTCTAAATTAAAAACTTTGGAGTATGTGTGTGTGGTAATTGCAATACAGGATTGGGAAACAGAAGTTCTGGGTTCTATTTCTAGCTCAGCCACCAACTTGCTGTGTAATTATCTGTAATTCATATTAAACAGAAGGTCCATGTGTACATGACTAGAGCCAGTTACTGTGTAAATACACATATCTGGATTCTAAAAACATGTGGTAAGTATAAACCCAGTGGGGTAACTATAACTAATTCATTATGTAATTAATCTTCTGTTTACATTTAAAAAAATGTATTCAGATGGTAATAAAGTGCCCACCATTGTGGCATCAAAACACCTTCTTGAATTAGTAAATTAAACAAGGAAATTCATCTCTATAAAGTGCATTTCTACACCTCCTTGACAATTAGTTACTAAAAAAGTGTAATCACTATGTAATTACATTGTAATGGAAGTTTGGCTACAGCGTAAAGAATAAATCTGACCGTTTTTTCCTCTAAAAGCCTGAACTTTGAAAGGTTGGAGAAAATAGAACTTGAATTCTAGCTTCCGTGATTTGGGGGATTAGGTTTGCAAAATAAGGCCTTGTCACCCCACCATAACTACAACAAATATATTCCTGGCTATGATTTACAGAGAAATAAACTGGTAGTTATCATTGTATCAGGCCACGCAAATTGCTAGCAATAATATACTCCCCAGGAAGGCTTTACACATCTAGGTCATTCAAAATATGCCTCATTAAATAAATATTTACAATCATTTTGTTTTTTAGCTTATAAACTGTTTGGATTGACTGGTCACTGAGCATTCCAAAGCAGTACTGTGAATTAAACCATGTAAACCACATCACTGTACGAAAAATTGCTACAGTTGTTCCTGCCTGCCGAGATTATATCCTTCCAGTGTAAGAAATACAGGACATAGTTTCTTCTACAATAAAATCTCTAAATAATAGAAGAGAAAAAAAAAATTCTAGTCCAGACTATGTGATTATCCTGGGAGAAAAATTGTACTTGGGGGATTCACAGAAAGTTGGCTGCTCTGTGTAGCTAGGGAATGGCACATGGGGGTTCATTATATTAACCATAAAAAAAGTGAAAATCTTTAAAGGGGGAAGATGGAAAAGGAAACTTATTCAGCAATACTTAGCGATTCCACCAGGTTTTCTTTTGGTTTGGAGAAAGGCCAACCAAAAACACAAAAAGCCAGCCATACTTCTCAGTTTCACATCTCTCCCTTTTCAAGACCACCAGATCAAGGAAGTACAAGGCTATTTCAAAACAGCTAAACTAATGAGACTGCAAAAGGCAAAAATAATGAGACTCTGGGAGGGCAGACTCTTTTTGCTTCTTAGGGTTTCTTCTGAGCAAGCCAAGTCTCCTGTCAAAAGACCCAGAGAACCAGGGTGTTTTCCATGCTCACAGGGTCAGCATTCGTGTGTGCATATCTATGGATTTCTTGCTGCAACTAAGCTGCCACTTTCAAGAAAACGCGGCAGCTTATCTCACATTATTCAGTTGACTATCCACGAGGGGGAGCAAGCCACCAGCACAAAATAATCCTTTACTAGGCCAGTCATAGAATTCACTTGGAGCTCTCAATTTACACAGCTGACAGCAACCTTGATTTTTATCAGTTCTACTAGATTTGAGAATCATATACCCATTACTGATTTTTCATGCCTAAAGTCACACTGGCTGCGTGTGTATTTATGCACATAGGAGGAGAGGGGAGAGAGTGTGTGAAAGTGGGAATTGCTCATTTAAAGAAATGATTCCTTTAACAAAAGGGAGCACATTCCTAGCCTATAGCACTTGTTAGGCTAATCATTAGGGTGCAGAAGTGACAGATTTACCAAAGCAATCAACTGCAAGTTTGTCTTGTTGGTATCTAGTAAGAGAACCTCTAGACTGAGGAACTGAAGCAGGCAGAGAGTAGCCCCAGATTTGCCTAGAGCCAACTGACTGCCTCTATTCCCCACCTCCAGCCCCCTTTCCCTTCCCAGCAAAAGCATCAGGAAGAAAAAACAGCTTTCAAAGAAGATTCAATGTTATTGATAAGCCCTTTGTGTTGACTGAAGCCTCTCCTTGGCAAGTCCAAACAAAACAGCAAAAAATCTGAGTGTCGGTGAAAAAACACATTGGGCCACATGTGGGATAAAGCAACAAGGAGTGAGTGTGAGCGTTACAGTCACAGTAGATTTTTACAAATGACTGTGCAATCCACTAAGGAATGCCCCAAGGGAATCTAAGCTATAGTTCTGATCTCTGTTTTACATCCCTGTTATAGCAGAGCTGAATAGTGGGGTTTTGTTTGATTCTTTGCTCAAAGTGTAATCACCCTTTAAATTCAAAACAAATGTAACTATTGGAAAGCAGAGCCTTTCCCACTGGCCGTTCTCCAGTCAAAGGATATTGGAATGGCAACATGGGTGCAGCTGTACAGAGCTCGGATGCAAAGTTTAGGTCCTTGTTAAGATTTCATTCCTCTTGCAGGGAAGAATTCCCCTGGTTGGTAGTCTCACGCCTGGCTGGTAATCTCAAGGGGTATGTCCACACATCTCTTTTATTTTGAAATAACACTGGTTATTTCGAAATAAAAGAGATTAGGTCCGTACGATGTATTCTTATTTCGAAATGACGGGCACTGTCCTTTCTAAATAAAAGCTGTCATTTCAAAATAGCTTAAACCTACTTTAAATCAAAATGGCTGTTATTTCAAATCATAGGGCTGGAAGGGACTTCATGAGATCATCAAGTCCAACCCCCTGGGAATTGAACCCAGGACCTTCTGCATGTTAAGCAGAGGTGTTAGCCACTACACTATTTGCAGTTTCAAAATAATGCCATTTGGGCATGTTATTTGGAAATAACCATTTTTTCAAAATAACAGTTTTGCCCTTCTTCTTCCCAGGGTGCCTATATTGGGTGGGGGCATGGCCCAGGGAGTGGACGATGTTGCCACACCTCCCATGGTGCCCCTCTCCTAAAGCGAAATAGCAAGTCCTGTGTTTGGACATGCTGTTTTGCTTTGAGCTTTTCCCTTGATTCAAATTAACTTATTTTGAAATAAGGACTTTATTTCAAAATAACTCATTTTGAAATAACTTATTTTGAAATAACGATGTACGTGTGGACATAGCCAAGGATGGAATTTAAAGTTATATCCTGTGCTGTATTCCAGAAACCTGGCTTTAGGTGCATTCCTAAGTGAATTTAATAAATAAGTAAGTAAATAAATAAATAATATATATATATATATATATATGTATTTGTCTGCTATTTGTCCACCTGTGACTTTACATCATCCTGTTTTAGATGCTGCAATAGGAAGATATTTAGAATGGAACTGAGCCATGTGACAAACTTCCTCCTCTACTTTGGCGGGTCCCACTTTTCCCTCTAGTGGTGGGTCTGTTTTCCTCAGGCCTCCAGACCTGGGCAAAGTCCTTTGCCCCCCATCAGACAGGGGTTTCTTGCTTCTCCCAGTCTTTGTACCTGTGGGGCTCTTCCTCACCAGCATTCTGCTCCTTCTCCGGATGTCTACTTTCTAACTGAGCTTTGCCTCCTCTCATGCACTCCTGTAGCTCTTCTCACTCTCACACTCCAGCTTTCTCTGGAGGGAAGCATTTTTAATAAGTATTGGATGGGGTCTCAATTAGCTCCAACTGCACTCAGCTATAAGGGAGAAAGGGACTTGTTGAGCCTTGGGCTAATATATTGGTTTTCTAGAACTCTCTGGATACCCTCCAGTCTAACCCTGTTGTAGCCATCAAAGAGCTAAGGAAGTTGCAATACCAAGTTCTTTGTGCAGGTAAAATTGGCCCAACTGATCGCACTGGCAAATCAAATAGACTTATCTACAGGACAAATGCAGTCATGGGTGGAATCAGGGCAGGCTTTCCCTCACCTCTGTTACTACTCAGCCCTGGTCTGAAAGATTCACTGAAATCAGAGCTTGTCAAGCTGAACAATATCATTTCCTTGTACTCCCCCTTGTCTGTCTGTCAGTGTCCACCTGTTGTCACTCACTTTATACGTCATTTATAAACTCCAGCAGAATCATTTGCAAGTGCCATGATGTTCTACAAGCTTAAAGCAAAGTAACTTGACTTCATCTAGAGCAGGATCAGATCCTAAAACAGCAAAGATGTGGAAATGTTGAGTAAAAAGAAGACCTTCAATGACGAGGTTTCAAATTTGATAAGCAATTTCTCTTGCAGAAAAGAATACCAGTGGAAAAGGAGATAAATATGGCCAAAGATTTATACTTTGAGTTAACATTACCTAGTTCTCTGATTGTCACTGAGCAGTAAGACCTCTCCTTTCACTAGAGTCTTCCTTTCGGCTTTGCACTCCAACTCTTTATTGAAGATAGGGTGGCATGGGGCAAATAAATTTAGTAAATTGTTTGGACAATGACATAAGTGATCCACGCTACATTGTGCTAATAACTTTCCTTACAATAAAGACCCAGTCCTGAAAGATTCTAAGCACCTGTAACTCCCAATCTCTTTGCAGACAGTCGTGCACCTCATAAAAGAATCACTCAGCTCAAGCCCTACAGTTGTTTAAGATCCATAAGGTATTCTGTGTATATGACACAAATGGAGTCTTCAGATTAAAGTAAGTAAAATTATGCCCTTTCTACAGATGAGGAAACTGAGGTAGAGCAGTGAGGTTATTTGCCATGTCCATGGAGGAAATCAGTGCTAGAGACAGGACTACAGTATACCCTTACTCATGTGAAGAATCCCACTGAAGTCAACTTTAGTCAGGGTCACAGGGTTTTTTGATCCTATTCCCACATTCAAATATCTAATCCACCCTTACAGAGGGGAATACATGACATTTGTCCATTCCGGACAAAACACAATTCACTCTCCTTTTGGAGTTCAGCTGCAATATCTCTTTTCATAACAAGACACAATAACAATGGTACATTTTTGCTTTATCTGATTAACCATGAAAGTCATCTGGGGGAAGCCTGACTTTTCTTCTCAGGCAATTCTCAAGACCACAAGTCTGACTAGATACCAGCTGGATGCTGATACAGGGCAAATATTTTCTTTGCTTTGTCTCATGTGAAATCCCTACCTAACAATGTAGCTGGGGGAGTATAGTTCCCCACCTTAAGCAATCCAACCAGTTAGCACTTACTACTAAAAAAATTGAATAGATTATGCTGGAGTCATAGGCATGGATTCACTCTTGCAAAGGAAATTGGGGAAATCTGCAAAGTGGTAGAGGCCACATTCCCATTATAACCTGTAGTTTTCAAGTTTTAAAGACTTGGTAAGAAAAAATAAAAGATTTGCTAAATATTAGATAATTTATTATCTCTGACAAGCAGTGCAATTTCTCATCCATCTCTCCCCTCCCCTCCAAAATCCACTTCTCCACTGGTAAATGAGTGTAAACAGCCCCCCGCCCCCCCACACACTTTTAACCACCTACAAAGGCTGTTGAGAACATGTAGGCTTTGAAAACGAATTTGGTTACAACAAAATGAACCCATGATTAGTCAACAGCATGGTCAAACTTTGAAAAAGTGAGGCCAGACTTTCAGAAAGAACAGTAATGTAATACCTAGACTTTCTGGGCCTCTGTTCTTCTACTTTTTGAATGGGGATATTAACGCCTACCGATCTTATGAGGCATTGAGATTACTCCAAAGCTCGTTTATGTTAATGGAAGAGTTCCTATGAATTTTGGATCAGCAGATGCCAAAGCACTTTACTTTCTTTAGTATGTTTTACCTTAAAGCGTTCCTCTGTCATTGGACTATGCTGTTATCCCCACTGTACAGCCGGGGAATGGCAGCATATGGATGGTAAGTGGCTTGCCCAACGTCATGGAGGAAAAGAATTGAATCTGGGTCTCCCAAGTTCTAGGTAACTTTCCTAACCACTTCCTCACTATTTAACTCTGTGTATTTTACACATGCCTAATTTATTCAACCAATTACCTGATGTGCATCCACATGTTAGGTACTTACATACTGCAGTTAGGTGTATATAGTTGAATAGTGTGTGTGATGTCCAATTATACACACCCATCATTGAAAATCTGCCCACTAATGAACAGAGGAAAGTTTAAAAAGCTACAGTGTATCAAATTATTTCCATATTACGGCCAGTGATTTTCTTATTAAATAAATCGATAAATAAACAAAAAAGTGGGTCTACAAAAAGCTAACGTAACATCAAGGTTGGGATTAGTCCAGCCACAAAGGCCAGGAACGTTAATTTAATGTATTTACTGTAATTAATCTCCTTGTGCTTTGATATTGCCAGGGCAGGGGCCCTGGATCAATGTTATGTTTGAGGTGCGATGTAACACAAAGGTACAAAAAGTTAAGGATGGAATGTCAGTCTTAACTCTAAACATCCTTTTATTTGTTTGACTATATAACATAACACTAACCTTACTTAAACATCACATTTGGTGGGTTACATAATCCTGTAGTGTGTCAAAGGATGTAACTGAGTAACATTCAACTAACAAAGACTACCTTCTTCCCGACTTTGAAAGGGCTTTTGGACACAGCTTTGTTACATAACAGTAGCCAGGATTCAAGATATCTTTACCTGTATTAATTAATTCCCAGCTCTCAGGCCCTTGAGCTGCCTGCCTGATTATATTTCCAATAAGCAAAGGACTTAGTGCTTTCCACAACTGTGACTCTATTTCTCAGCCTCCGAAAACTGCTTTTAATAACAAAGTGCCCTTTAACACAAACTAGAAATAGGCTATGTCCCAGGAGCCACCTTCTCAGAGATTATTTGCATATTGGGTTATTCTACCAAATAGTCTCCCTAGTTTCATCTGTTGGGAAGCCACAATAATGCAGCTGAGAAGGTAATTAAAGGTAATTCTCTATTTCAAAAAGATGTCACAAAGTCAGGTAAGAAGACAGGCTGATGGCACATGGAAGATATATTTGCAGGCCAATTTTGGCTGCAGCTTTAAAACATATCTCTCTTAGAGCTTCCTTTAAGATGGAACGTGCAAAGTGTTGAGCACCGTCAGTTCTGATGGATTAGATTGTGCTTTCAAGATAAGGATTTGTCCAACTGATTCCACTGGGAATTGAAAAATACTCAGGTTTAGAACCTCAGTGGTACTCAGACACTTAGTTCTCATAGAAATTGGATGACCAAAATATCTTTGAGAATCCTGGCCTCAGATCCATTCAGAAATTGTGCAGCAGAAATACGATGGGGCCCTTGACTTAAGGATGTGCTCCACTGTGTTCAGTTCGTGATGATGGGAAAGCACGAATCCACTGGTTCATGTAATGATGTAAGTGTCTTGGATTGCTCATGGAATTAGTGGAACTTAACAGCAAATGGTTTCTCATTTTCCCCTTCTGTTCTTTTCAGAGTCCTGCCAATTCTTGTCCAGTTTTTAGTAGCTTCTACTTAGGTAATAAATCGCAGGAGACTATCAATCATTTTTTTCACATTAATGTTTTTGTGAACATACTATTTAATATGCCAGATGAAGTGCTTTCTTGCATTCAGAATTCTCTCCCAACAAGCAGGCCTCATTCTGTTCCCACCAGATCATGTATTCATAGATTTTTAAATATTTCAGGTGTGCTACTAAATACATTTCAAATCCAAATATACTTCCTTAATTTGGTGTTTTTCAAGGTCGATTTATTTTCAGCAAAATGACATCCCAGTACCAGTTCAGCTTGCACAACAGATTTGACCTAGGGCTTATCAAGAACTTGGCTTTTGAACTTCTGTTTCATCTCCTGGATTTAAATCACACATGTTACTGCCTAATACACCATCCCCACCCCCACTCCAGTAGTTTCTAAATTAATCCGAGCATGACGTTCAGTTCCAGGCCATTGTTGACTTCTTTCCCAGCTTCTCTTTTTCTGGAATTCTCCTTTTTAGGCTAGAACAGCTGTCCTCTTATAACTCTGCAATGTAGCCATGTTACAAAGGTGGATACATTTGCATTTGTTCCATCGCTCTCTTTTTAATTCACAATTAATTGCGGCTACATTTTTGTGGAACTACTGGGACCTATAAATGGTGTGCTGAGGTTAGCTCAGTAGTTCTATTTTGTTGCTGGAAGAACTTAGAATAGAATTAAAAGAAACAAAACAGAACCTCATGATCCTAATCGCTCATGATACTCATGTTACATTTATTGTATTACGAATTAAGGCTCCAATCCTCTATCAAGATTTATTTGTATTATAGAAAAGCCTAAAGACACCAAATAAAGATTGGGGGTTCAAAGCAGAACAAGAGAGAATCTCTGCTCAAAAGAGCTTGCAGTCTAAACAAATTAGGGCAACATAAAGTGGGAAAGGAAACTGAGGCAGAGAGCAGTTATGAAATGACTTGCCTGATACCAGGTGAATGGCAAAGCCAAGAATAGCATGAAGTTCTCTTGATTCCCATCCTAGTGCCCTGTCTATTGGATCGCATCATCTCATTGATGGGGAGCCTCAGAAGGACCATGGTCCCTCTACCCAGAGCCTTTGGTCACCATTTCTCATTGCATTTCCTGCTACCATCATGTTACGGGTTGAAAAGCTCCGTACCGTGTTTCAAAGGCCGCAGGAATTTTAAATACCTTTTCAACACCAAAGCAGTGTAGTCCCCGTTCCCTTCTGCTGGGAGTTCTTCACATTCAAAGAAGCATGAAGTAAAACAGCACAGGCACATCCTTAACAGCTCTCCTGGGAGGTGAGTGGGTCTAAATTAACTCCTTTTTCTGGTTCTGCCTTTGTTTCCACAAAGCTAAGTGTACTTTACTTTTGGTGTGCTTTACTGCTTTATGGTATAAGAACTCCCCTGCCTGTCTCTGCAATACTTGGTATGTACAAGCTTTATCCCACTTCTGCTCTGTATTCTTTCATTTCCACCTGCTGATTGTTCATAAACATCTGAAGATCTAGAGGTGACAGTGTGGCCTAAAAGATCCTGCAAGTCTCCACTGTATTTTGAAGGTAAATTTCACTTGTTCCCAATCTCTATAGTTTATGATCTTTACATATTCCCTGGAACACTACTCACATTGTTTAGCTGATATGGGAATGAGAATGAGAAAGTGAGATACTTTTGCAGCTTTATGCTACTCGGTATCCATCCACGTATTTGGCTGCTTTGCCCAAGTTCCAAACCTTGAGTGTTTCATGTCTTACAAATATTTGGTTTCTTCCATTTAGTTTCAAAACTGTTTCCATTATAGCCTTTTTGCAGCAAGAATTCTTTGGGATGAAGGTGAATAAAGAAAAACACTAAAGCTGAATAGAAGCAAGGTGGAAATCCCACCAAAATGAAATATGATTGAAACCGTTACCCTTGTGAAGTAGCTTAGCTTCAAGTAACAGCAAACTTTTAGTAGAATACAATTTAGGGGGCAATCCATATGGACAATGTGGGATAGATTAGCAGTCTTTTATTTTTGCTGTCCTTTTATATAAATGATGAAAAATAAGACTTGGGACTACTCCTCTGTGTGAAGTCAGTCATGGTATTTCAGAGAATATCATGAAAAAAAATGGTGAAGCAATCCATCTTGAACTTTTGTATGTTAAGGGATATTGGTATATTTTCAGAAGACCCCAGTTGCTAGATATTTCCAGAAAGTGCGTAAGTGCATCCTTCTCTTTAAGCACAATGTGTTCCTTAAGTAGCAACAGAATTTTGTAAAAGAAATCAGATTCAGTGTGTGTGTGTGTGTGTGTGTGTGTGTACGTACAAGGCAAAACAATGATAATAGTGATCTTGGATCAAATTCTGCTGTCATTTACACTGGTATAAATCCAGAGTAACTGCACTGATTTCAAAAAGACTAGACCGTTCCCCTTTCCTAACCATTTTTTGCATGTTTAAAGTTCAATTTCACTTGTCCATTATAATTCTCCTTGGATTCATATACAATCATTAATTATTCATTCCTATTTTTAATGCTTCTGTACTCTGAATTCCTTCACATATCTCATGTTCTCCTCTCTCGTTATGTTTTCATAGTTTTTGGTTTGTTAGATTGTATTTTTTGAAGCTGTTTTGGATTGCCATGTTTCCAAATGACTGTCTGGTAAATTTTCCAGTTTCCTAAATTGTATTTCAACCTCCCACTCTCAGGTTAAGGGTAGAGTGTGTTAGAACCTACAGATTTTTTTTTTTTTTTTTTTTGCATCTGCTTTAACTACAGAATTTTGACTTTCTAAAAGCAGTCATAGTTGTCTTTTTAACAGATGATTGAAACATGATGTGATCTATGACACATTTTGTTTATTCCAAATCTAATCTAGGATACTCAGTAGCAGAAAAGATAGCTAGTTTCTCTTTATGTGATATTCTTTTATTCTATGTACTCTTTGAATGATAGTGAACCTTCTCCTTTAATTTGGCTCATACCTAGATTTTTCATGGAAGTGATTTTGTAAAGCTAAGTTAAAATAAGTACACTTTTTTTTTCTAATTTAAAATAGAAAGAGAACATCCTTTCTGATAAGGTCAATTAATCTCTGTTCTAAAGTAGCTTAGTTGGCTATATAGTTCTCTATGGGTTTTTTTTGTTTGTTTGTTTGTTTGTTTGTTTTTTTGGGTTTTTTTTTTTTGTTGTTTTTTTTTGTCATAGATGAATTTAAAGAATGAACAAAATTGTACCCAACAGTGCACCAGAAGTTGAATTTCTATCCAGGCCCACGAATACAGCAGTATACATCTAAAGTGGTTTATTCACGCCACCAAAAACAGAAAGGAAAGCTCATCTTTATCAAGAGGCACAGTTTGCATGTAGTTTATTTTTCACGATGTGGCAGTGTAAACAAAAAGCCCACAAACACCTACCAGTAATGTCAATGTGAACATTTGTATTCAGTGACTGTCATAACTTACTTGCTTTCAGAAGCTATTTGTATTAGTATTTCTTTGATGTTTTGCAAATCTCTCTCTTGCTCTCTGTTCTTCTGATGAAATATTAAATCTGAGTTCTTTTGAGGACATTTTAGCTGCAGTCTAGTATCTGGCATTCTTTGCAAACATTTACAATCCTAAATATGATATGTAGCTAATGTACAGCCCATGCTTGTTTCAGTGATAAGAACAATAGTAAAACTCTCACTGATTTCAGTGGACCCACAGTGCTGAACATTAAGTCTTGCACTCGACAGACACCTTGCCTGATTTTAATGATCATTATTAAAGAGCCACAAGCAAGGCCACACAAGTAAATTCACTCATGATTGGAGTAATTCTGCTGAAAACAGTGGAAGGAACTAGTTGCATGAGTAAGATAAACAGAAGCTGGCCTAAAACTGATATGAAAAACTCGAGGTCAGATCCTTAGCTGATTGTAGAGGTTCACCAGCCGAGGATCTGGTTAGCATTCTTCTTAAACCCTGTGGAGCTAAAGCAGTTTCAACAAGTTGAGCAGTTTGGCCCAGTGAAGGAACAAATCAGTTTTGACTCAGTTTCCTCCCATCCAAGATTTCATATGAGCATAAAAAACGTTTCACTTTGATAAATGAACAAGGGACCTGATCCTAATTGCACTAAAATCAAATAATAACATAGATCCTGACCAATGAGCAAATGTATGGAGTTGCTTTATCTCTAATCCAAACTTTCTTAAGTTGTAACCATGGAACTTCAGTATGTTACACTGACATTTCACATTTTCCGGAACTTGGATCTCATTGACTGGGGAAAGCAGTGGATAAATACAGTCTATCTAGAATCCCCCTTTGTAGCTTCTTATTGTGTAATCCAGGCCAGAAAACAGACTTAAGAAAGCCTGAAACAGTTGGTTTGCAAATGCTGTATCATCTTCCACTCTCAAACAGCAGCAAGTAATTCTGGTGGCCTGTGCTTCATCTGCATTGAACACTAAGCTTCTCCTGTTTGTTAACTAGCTGCAGACTTGTTTTTCTGATGTGTCTTTTTTTTTTTAATTGTTGTTACTCTGTTTTGCCTGAAAGCTGCAGCATCTCACTGTTTATTATTCCCACTTCACTCAAACCCTGTCCAATATTAACATGTTGCATTCTGCAGCTGCTTTCCAGAGCCATTTAAACCAAAACGAAAGGAATGTAAAACTACATGGAAGCTTTTTCAATCCGATTCCACAAAAGGCTTAAGGACATAGGCACCTTTACTCTTATATGTAGGCAGGTCTCCAGAACGTTTTATAAAATTAGTCATCTGTTTACGTGTTTGAATGATCAGAACCTAGGGGAAGATGAAAATGCTGCAGAAACAAGTTTATATTTTCCATCTTATTTCTTTTGTACTTTGATTATGATCAAAGTCTTCTCTAAAAGGCATTCACCTTCCATGCAGAAGTGAGCAGGCTGTACACAAACTGAATAGAAGTTTCTAAGAAATCTACATAAAGACATTTCTCCCACATAAACCTTGATAATTTTCAAACAATTTCATTGGCATCACACATACTCATTGCACTGAACTGAACTTCCTTCTGCATTTTATGGTAATTTTATTGAAAAACGAATCAGTAATAGATCAACAAGAATTAGGTACCTGAGTGCTATCTGTAACCTTGAAAATCTCTCTCAAAGGTTTTGCATCTGACACTTGCATTTCTCTGCTCTTTTTTGTTTTGTTTTGTTTTGTTTTGTTTTGATGGGGTTATATTAAGAAGTAGATATTTGAGACTCCAAACAGAAAGAAAGAAAGAAAGAAAGAAAGGAGAGTCAATAAACCCAAGAACTAGTTGCTCTGATCAGTGTCAAGTTACAGTGTTCTCAGCTTGAATTAACTGTAGCCATCAATAAAACTACAGAAATGGGGACGTTGCTGTTATAAATTAATGATTTGCTACAAGCTTTAACATGGCCATGTGAGCCACATTTTATTGTGATGGTTTATTCTTATTTGGTACAACAGTAATTGGGTCTTAAACATGATAAAGCATCTTAACGGCTGCTTTGGTAGCCGAGCTGCCTGCAGAAGGTTTTTAACTCTAGTTAAAGGAGGTTAATCAAAGCTAATGAATCTGTTTTATCCATCGCCACAAGTACATCAGGAAAGCGTACCAGTAGGCAAAGAAACGAAAATGTGAATTGTTCACCTGTGAATGCACATTTTTACCATGGTAATTCTGCATTCTGCCAGCCTTTTGGGATATATTCAATAGTTCATTAGTCCTCTAGTGACTCTGGATGTGGAGGGTGGGGTGGACTTACAAAGATGCAAGGAGCACTGTCCCAAAGGCCTTAGTTCTAGAGTATCCCTGAGAGACTGTGTCATTCTTACACTCAGAATAGCTCTGCTTTTTAGCTGGGAGCGTGTGAGAAGTGCCTGCAATCGGACTGATGCATTCGAAGGGGCATTTGTTCCTAAAGCACATCGCACAGGGCCACAAGCTCGCCAGTGTGCCAATTCAAGTCACCTACTCACTACAAATGCATCTGCTCCCTGCACTCCTCTGCTGACCCTCAACTGCTCTCCCCCCCATTTTGCTGCAGTACTCAGGGATGGGGGGCACTAGCAGCCCATGTGCCATTTGATTTCTTGGAGAACGTAACTGGGGACAGAAGCCCACTCTTACTCCCTTACTCGGCCCTTGATTTAATGGATGTGGAAGGTGGAAGAGGCCAGCCCACAAAGCTTTGAGATGCTACCGCATCCTGTGAGTGGAGAGCATTAGTGACCCCTGCTCTTGGTTGTTTTGGCATATTCATAAATGCTGCTTTTTGACTCCCAGAGCCTCAGTGAAGCAGCGGCAGTACCAACCCCATGTTGCTAAGTTGTTCTAAAACTTAATACCAACATGTGATGGTACAACCCCCTCTCCCAGTAGCCTGAGCGTGATTCTCTGGGAGTTATGGGTGAGGAGCGTATTCAATGCCTTGTGGAACTGGGGCCTTACATAATGATCATAGGGACTTTTTGGTTGGGGACACTCCACCTTGGGATGAGATGAATCAGGAAAGTGGTTAAAATTCCTTGCGGGGAAAGGAGGTATGTGTGCATGTGTTTGTGTGTTGGGCAGAGGGAGCCCTGCACACGTACAAAAAAATAATACAAAAACAAAGACTCCCCTCCTGGCCAACCATAGTGAGGGTTTTTTTTTTTTTGGTTGTTTTTTACATTTGTGTGATGGAGGGGCTAGTAAGGGTGGCAACATGAAGGAAGGCAAAGTGAGCTGGGGTGGGGGTGAAGCTCAAGAACTAATTTTAGTCTTGGCTTGGAAGAGATATGTTGTAGGTCTCAAAGCAAACCTCCCCCTCACCCCCCACTGTCAGATTCACAAGCCACAACCCCCTTGAAAAAAAAAAGTTGCAAAATTCAGGGCCTGTTAGGCCTCAGCTAATTAGAAAAAATGGGCTTCTCCCCTCCAAGCTCCCCCCTTTCTCCATTCCCTTCCTTTCTTTAGCACCTTTTCTTTCAAACGTTTAGTCTCAGGACGGGTACCCAGCCACTTGGCTGGGCTGTTTTCAAAACACGCCTTTGAATGCTTCTCCCTAATTCACCTCTTTTGTTTTTCGGCTTTTGTGTTTGCCAGTTTGACCATATAACATTATACATCTGGTGTATAGCCTGTTGGGGGGCTTTTTTCTCCCAGGGATCCTATGCATTGCCTATACAACCCTCCTGGACTTCAGTTTGAGCAATCGAGTAACATAAATGGGGCGAAAGTGGGACCAAAGGAGCTGGGAAAGAGGGGCTGGGGGATGGGAGAGATGAGAGAAGTGAGTGCAAGAGAAAAAAATTAAATAAAATAAAAGCTGAAAAGAATTCTTTCTCTCTTTCCTTTTCTTCTCTCTGTTTCTGCTGGACCCCGCATCAGGCAAGGCCTAGCCTTCTGTGGGAAAGTGACGCAGCCACAGAATAGATAACTCATTTGAATTCTGGCAACATATTCATAAATAAAACAAAAGTGTCGAAGGGGAAAGGGGTGGGTGGCTGGGATGGGGACTCAGGGAAGTTGGAAGGAGGGGAGGGGATTATCTGGACGAAGGATGAAGAAGCCTCAGCCTGTTGAGAAATTTGCAGGCGGCTGCAGCTCCCGGGAAGGATCCCACAGGACTTTACTCAGGCAACTTGGTTTTACTCATATGAGCCAGCCCAGCTAGAGCTATACCCTTTCCTTTCCCCTCTCTTTTGCTGAGAAAATCTAAGTTGGCTGAGCAAGTCAAATTCTTGCTGTTTTTGGCGATGGCTTTAGTAGCATTCTCTGCAGCTGCTGATGTTTATTGCTGAAGTTGATGCGCCTCTTGGATATGACCGTTCCAAGGAGGGGAGTGCTTTCAAAACAAAGCCACCCTGTTTTCTGGACCAGATTTGAGCATACCTCAGTGTCCATTGCACCTCATTACAATAACATCACTCAGCTCTTCCATATCACCTCCCATCATGGGACCACAAAGTGTTTTGCAAATGTTAATGAATTAAATTATTGTTGTGCAACCCTTGCCTTTCATGGCAGATCATTATTGTTAACCCCCTTTTAAAGATGGAGAAACTGAGGCTCATGGAGACTAACTGACTCGCTCAAAGTCAGGCAGTGAGTTTGTGGCTGCTGAGAGAAGAGAAGCGCAATCTCTTGACTCCCAACCCAACTCTAGAGCCACTGCACCATGCTGCCTCATCAAAAGGCCACCAACCACTTTGAAAATTAGTGAGAGCAGAAAGTGAAACCAAAGATACAAGGAACTTGAAAAACTTGTGAACATTTCAAGCTTCCTTCTGCGCTACCTAGTCATCGCTTGTGATGCATTTTAAAACCTTTGCACATTACACATTTAAGACACAGTAGACCCCCATGGTCCTATGAGTATGAAGTATTGCTGGGTACTTACATTTATATAACATATACATATCAGCTGTTGAGTATTTATAGCTCATTTAAAGTTAGATTACACACATAATGGCCCATAATAGAACTATAGGCAGATGAAACGGTTCATATTATATACCATCACTCATGTGCGTGTATACAACCATATATACTTACAAATCCACATGCAGACAACTCTCATACTTCCCATCTCCAATTCCAATGATTAAACTGATTTTTAAATAGGACATGTTGCTGTTCTGATTAGCAAACTTAGATGCTATTTAATATTGCAAAAATATTTCCTCCAGACGCTACTGAGACCAAAAGATGATGCATGTCACCCCCGCTGTTTGTAATTTCCCTGAAATCCTAACTAGCAGAGCAACCTTAGGGAACACATGAAACTTAAAATAAAATAAGATTGGTTTTTTGGTTGTCAGTTCCTTGCAGAATTTTTTAAAAATAACATTAAAGAATGGAAAAGTCACTCTGCCACAGATCATAAGTAACCTGAATGTACAGGATGGAGTTATATAAACTTGTGCTGAGACAAATTCAGTTCTTGGTCACATCACAATGTAAACACACCTACTCTACCATGGAATTAATACAGATTTATGAAGGTCCTCATGCTGCATCCCTGATGTCAAGGGGACTAGAACCAGGCCATCAGGGTATGTCTACCCTGTAGCTGGGAAATGAGTCTTGGCCTGGGTAGGCAACCTTAGGGAGCCAATGTGGACATTGTGTTTGGATGAAGGCTCATGCTGGCCCCTCATGCTCAGACCAAAGGGATTGGATAAGCTTGAAAACCCAGGCTGCCACTGGCTGTGTATCCCACCACGAGCCCTGCCACTGTGAGTCTGTCTATCCAGCTGGGGAGTGTTGCAGTGTAGATGTGTCCTAAACCAGAGCAGTTGCTGCCCCACTGTGTCTAAAGTGGATGAGGAGTTCGTGTGAAATGGAAAATATTCTGTCTCTTTGTATTGCTGAGAGCTCTGGTGTCAGCTTTATTTCTGTTTCCACCTCCCTATTTACTGCAACCCAAAGTCCCTTTTAACGCTAACATATTAAGATCATTTAAAAACCAAATTCACAATGAAAACCTAGGCTCTCAGTGCGAATCAGTAACCCCAACCAACAGGCACATTGCTAACATTCAGCAACAACACAGCCTCATTCAAACTTCTGGAGCGCTCAGGGGCAGCAGCAACTCTCAGGGGCAGGTGAGAACACGACGACTGCTTAGAAACATAATGTTTTGCTGATTGAACAGCACTCTTTAAATTTCAGCTATTAACAAGTCTTTATAGAAACAGGAACAGCCAGTTACAAATTTTATTTCTGATGTCCCTCAGGTAAAATAATACTCTAATTTGACCATGTCCCAGTTGGCCTTGTACAGCAGTTACAGCTTCGAGGGTTTTGTTTTGTGTCATTCTGTTTCGCAGCAATGAAGTCTCATCTCTTTGTAAAGGCAGTGGAAGCTGGGGACATGTGGAAATTGAATGTGAGAATTTCATGTTGGAATGAAGATGTTAGGCTTGGCATGAAGACGGTTATCAGCTGGTTACTTTGACACTACCTGAGCTTTTCAGTAACACAGCCAAGCCTCAAGGATTAGGATGTCAAGATCATCCTGTCATGTTTGGAAGAGGGGAGAGGGAAAGAACGAGTTTCTTTTGGCTGCATCTTCACAAGACCTGGGAGAGTGAAGACTTGCTGGTTAACAGAAGACAACTTCAGCCCCCTCACTGATCAAGGATGCTCTCCTTTTAAGACAAGTGAAGCAGCAGGGCTACAAGAGTAATTGCCCTGCACAAGTATGAATTTATCTAAAGAGGATTTCATGGGAACCTCTAAGCGCCAACCAGACGGATTTTAAAAAGTTAGTGGGCCTTCTCCCAATCAACTGTCAGGCAGCATAGAAAACCCTGGAGAGAGCTGATTTAAGCAAACAGTATTTTTCAGGCAAAAGGGAACGTGAAGCCTGTGTGTCTCTTGCATTGTCAGATCTGACAGGAAATATTGATACCTATCAAATAACACTCCTGCCGTAAAAAGGAAGATATAAAACCCCCACCCCTACATCCATCTCTATTTAGAACACTGCATTGCACTTGAAAACAAAGTAGAAAGTGAGGACCATGACAACTAAAGACAATGCAGTCTGGGTTTTTAGATCATCTGTGTGTGTTGAGGATTTTAAAGAAATCAGAACCAAACAGGGCTGATAAACTATTTGCAGGAAAAATATTGGTTCCACAAATCAAGTCTTTTTGTTCTGTTTTTCTGTTTGCAGTCATTTGTAGACAGACTGTGGGCTTGGGCCTGCCACCTTCACTCATGCTGAGTCACATCCTGGGGTATGTCTTTGCTGAGGGTGGCAAAATCGCTGCCATCAGTGTACTCTTCCAGGTTGGATTGAGCAATCTGTCAAGACATGCTCAATTGCTCTGGAGTTCACATCAATAACTCCAGCCCTGGAAGTAGTGTAGTGCAGAGGTGATGGGATGGCTTTTCTGTTCGCCTTAATGCAGTGCGTAAAGAGAGTGAAGTGGGAGTTAATAAGTCGACGGTAGATATGCAAGGTATTTTATGTACTTTGCATATCTCCTGTCTGCTGCTGCTGAAAACTGTGGCAATTGTACACTAGGGCTTATTCTGAGACTACTTGCAGAGCAGGGCCATTCAACATCCCTGTATTTAACAAAGAAAAGTTCATTTCTAATGCTGAGGAGAAAATTTAGAAAGCTCAGAACCCAGGAGGGAAAATAAAAGAACACAAAGCATATATTCTTAGTCTCTTGATTTTCAGTGGCCTGAGCATCTCATGTGTGGGTTTGGCAATACTGAGTTACTATGGGCCCAATGCTCTAGCTAGAATATCTCATCTTCTAGCTGCTCCATGCATTTAATTCTACACTGCAAAGCCAGTTATCATGCGACAGAGCCCTTGAGGATGACTGGAGTCCCTGAAGCGGAGTGCAGAGAGAATCACGTCCTATACTTCTGTTTTATGACACTATCTATTGCATATAAATCTTCTCCAGCATGGGCATGTCTACACAGCACTTTTATTTCGAACTAACACTCGTTATTTCGAAATAAAAATGATTTGGTCTACACGACGTTCCCTTATTTCGAAAGGACGGACCTCGTCCTTTCGAAATAAGGATCGTCGTCCCGAAAAAGTAAAACCTACCCCCCCCCCCCCCGAAACAACCGTTATTTCAAAACAGGTGTTTCAAAATAACGGCGTTAGACCCGTTGTTTCGAAACAGCACTGTTGTTCCGAAACAACGGTTCGAAACAGCAGATCCATTGGCATTATTTAGAAACATCTGTTTTGAAATAACGGTCTTTCCGATCCCGCGGTTTCCCTTATTTCGAAAGGAGCCCTTTCGAAATAAGGGTTTTATTTCGAAATTGGTCCTTTCGAAAGGACCGATTTCGAAATAAAACGGTCTGTGTAGACGTGCCCCATAAGTATGACATTCACAACACTGACACCCAGTTTACCTCTGTTGCAAAAAGAGAAGTGCCCAAGACTCCATGAAGTCCAACAGAGACTTTCTATTGCTTTTAAGTTTACATGGAAGGTATTCCAATATCCAGGTGATGGGTGGCAGTATAAAACTCTAATATAGCTAGAACAACCCAATAGGTAGCTTGATCTATAAATCCATCAAATAAAGATTTTGCTGCATTTTTTTTATTATCTATTTTTTTATTTTAAATTTTTAAAAGAATGTAACTTTCCAATTATCAGATGTCTTCAAATGTGATCACCATTCCCAACATTCACCTTCATGCAGTGCATAAAATAATTTCCGTCTGACTTATTGTAAGGCTGTGATCAGAGGGAAGTGATGCTATTTTGCCTTTTGATTGGCTTTGAAACAAAGTGCTCTCTTGTTGTCTTTTATTTATTTGTTTGTTTGTCCGTTTATTTATTTTGGTCATCAGTATATGATAACCGTTCTCTCAAAAGTATTGTGCTTCAGGTGATTTCCTGGAACCTGCCAAAGGTTGCAGTGATATTCTTTGCAAACATCCGCGCTGGCTTTCAAAAACAAACAAAAAATCATTTAAAAAAAAGGCCTCGTGCCTATATGCTAGATCTCATGGCACTAGAAAAAAAATATATAGTGGCACTATAAATGAGGTGAACTGTTCTGAAAGGAAAATTGCTTTCAATTAAACAAATAAATGTTGGGTCTTCTCCTTTTCATGAAAATACCATACATATGGTCCTTGAAATTTGTCACTGAAGAGTGTTTTGCTCTAAGGTAGAATTCAGGATTTTATAGCATTTCAGCAGCAAGTCTTTGCCTTTTCCTTCCCATACTTTTTTTTTTTTTTTGGCCTGCAGCCCAATAGGAATGTATGATCACTCCTACAATAGTTAAACATCTGAATCTTTTGATGTGTCTTCAGTGTTGCTGTGATGTCTTAGGTTTTTGCCTACCAGTCAGTTCAGGAAAAGAAGATTATCCTGCCTCCTAGCGGAGGAGATGAAAGGCTAATGAATTCATGGTTGCAGATTTCTAAAATGCTTCATTTAAGTAGAACACTTTGTGTAACATCATTGACTAAGCAGCTTGCCCCCCATTCATTGTAAAGATTTTGGAAGCTCTTTGTAATTAAATGAATCATTTATGATGGGGGGGGGGCTGTTTGTTTTTCATTTGCTCCCCAACCTTCATTTTACTGAAAAACAAACAAAACAAAATAATTAGGAATAAGATTCACCAGGCTAAAAAGGCCTTTTAAAATTTATATTAACTACAGAACAGCTCATGGCACAAAAATTCAGATCTAGATTTGAACACTCTTTTCCCACCAGAATAGCTGAAGAGTGTTCAGGTCAGAGGTTTTGATTTTGTCTATATAGAGGCCACATACAAAATGCAGATCATATTTGGATTTCAGTCTCGCCGATCTTCCATTATATACAAGTCGCTTCTTCTTTGGGCCAGCATGTTCAAATCCCACAAACGGGTTGGGATCAGATAACTAGATAATGTATCATACTGCAAATAGGCATAGTTGCTGTAAATACATGAAGAAAGAGCGATTCTGGCCCAATCTCTGAATGGTCATGTGGGTTTTGGGGAACTATTCTGCATGCCATGTGTCAGAGAATATGGCCTTGCTTCTGAGTATATTTACTCAAGTGAGTAACAACTCCTGTGAGTAGTTGCTCTGAAAACAGTGGAGTGATAGCCCTGTGTAAAGTTACACATGTGTTTAAAGCTGCAGGAGCAGGGTCAAGGGGTCTTATCCAGTACCCACTGAAGTTAATGGAAAGATTTTCATTGACTTCCGTGAGCTTGTCCTTCACCTGAACAAAGCATAAACCATTTCTAGAAGACAAATGTACTAATTATTATTAACCTGGGACCTAGGAGCCCAAGTCATGGACCTGAGCCTTTTTGTGCTAGGCAACATACAAATGCACTACAAAGCCATGGGCCTTCTATAGTTACATAAGCAAAACAATCTATATCCAAAAGGAGAGGAGACCTTTGTAATTCCTCCATGGTTGGAATAGGAATAAGACATTTTACAAAAGAGGAAAAAATCACACGCATTATTTCTTGGTAATCCCTTACATCATTATTGTAAAAACAAATGGGAGAGCTCACATTTGGAGGAAAAGAAGGGGATGCAATTAACATGGAGGACAGCTCAACAGTATGAAATGTGTCTATTTGCTTCTTTGCCACTATTGTGTTGCTGGTGTTGGAATGCAGCAAAGGGTGGCTAGTTTATTGAATAGGGAGTCATGCAAATTCCAGCTGTCAAGAGTTGATCAGCCACATGGACAAAGCTGGGATTCTCCTTAGGCCTGCATTTGATTTCCAATCAGGGCTATGCACTGAGCTAAACCTTGCTTGCATCTGAGGACATCTTTGATTATATTTTTTGTGGTGAGGCTCTGCACCTGGCTTTCAAACTCAAGAGTCCATGGCTTACATCAGAACCACAAGAAACTGACCTATCGTATATAGAGAGAGGTGGCTTCCTAAGTGTATTCTGGCCCTAGAAGGTATGAAATGGTAAGAATACTTATCTCCTATGAAACAAATATATGTTTTAGATGGATTTGAGTACTTCAGAGCTAACACACACTGCATAAAAAGAACCACCATTGGGAAAATTTGTTTGCTGTCTATTATAAATGAATTTTCTTCGATATTTGTTCTTTTCATGGAACATGTGTCAGCTCTGTTGTAATCAAATCTGCTTAAATACTTTCTTTAAAAAGCATATATTGAATTCCCCATGAGCTCAACATAGTACCAGAGTGTTAGCTTGAGCTCTTTCCCCTATGTACAACTGTCAGTCTCTGCTGTAGGTCTGTCACATGGATGTTGCTGCAACTTTGGAGAGTTGGGGGCCGAGTTTCTTGGGAAGTTGGTGTAAATGTCAGGTGTGGGAGAGGACAGCTTTTTCAGATTATGTCCTGCTCCCACTTTATTTTATTCCAATGGGTCTTTAATTAGAGGAAGAAACTGCATATAGCGTACCATTGTTAGCAATTTTTAGCCATGGATCTCATAGCGCTTTACAAAGAAGAGTAATGAGTATTATGTCACTGAACTATGAGATGAATGACTGACCCAAAGTGACAGAGCTGATCAGTGGCTGTGTTGAGAAAAATAGGGCCCCGATGTCCTGATGGGCAGTCCAATGTCCTATCCGTTGGATCACAGGGAGAAATGAATGTGCCTTTCTGAAATACAAACGGGGTTAGTTCTTTAGATGGCACATATTGGCTTACCTCAGTTAATTTCCTTGGAGTTATGGTAATTTACCCTAGCTGGCATACTGTATTTGAGATTGGGATCTGGGCCAAAGAATTTGCTGATGCATCACTGATTGCAGTGAATCCTGCCTGCCTGTCTTTTTGTTCTGTGTTTGCCCTGTGCTTAGCAGAGTGGGGTCTTGGTCCTGGCTACTTCAATAATAAATAACAAAATTCTCCTTGCCACATGTGATTCCAGAGACTGACTTCCAAATTAAAACTAATAGGTAATTTAAATATGCCAGCGCTCCCTTCAGTAACAGTGCTTAAAGCCAGCCAGTGCATCGAATGGTCAGATCAGAGGAGTGGTCAGAAATCTTGACCTCATTGCTGCCCATAAAGCTGTTGGGCAAGTCACTTAACCTCTTTAATTGTATGTACAGTGGGAAGCACCAGTGCAACAGCATCAGCACTGTGAGACAGATTGTAAGTTTCCTAGTGAGTTGGGCCCATTGTGCCTCAGTTTCCTTCTCTGTAAAAGGTGAAGAGTAATAGATGATACAGATGGGCTCTCAGTTTCTTAGCCTTAGACAGTATCACTTCTTCCTGAGTGTTTATCTCTTTATTCCTCCCCCCCTCCCCACACACACCTTTTTTTTTGGCTCGGTATTTTCATGTAGTTTATAAGTTTAGGCCTTTTAGTCTGCCCACCAAACCATAAATCACCTCATAGAAAGTTTCTTAGATAGTACAGTTAGTATATTTTAAATATAATCCTGACCGAATAACCCAGTGAATATCTAGGTTCCATTCTTGGTTAAGGGACTACACTAATTCTGTGTCCTCAGTTTCCCCATCTATAAAATGGCACTGGTACTTCACACATTATTGTTTTGAAGCTTAAGTCACTGAGATATATTCCTTTTGGCCAGAGATCTACTTTCTTCCATGTTTTGTGAAATGTTTGGCATGTTTCCCTGCTGAAAAATAATGAGAACCTAATACACCTTGAGATTCTCAGAGATACACTGTCATGTTAATCTGAATTTTTATTTTATTATTGCTTCTCTCATGCATGGACACTATTTTTAAGTGGTGAGTTCATGTGTTTTTATTTGTGTATAGTTTTACAGATGTGTGTTTTTCACAGGCAGTTTTTCTTGCCTCAGGTTGCCATGTCTGGGACTAAAATAACGAGATTCGCTCATATTGTGATATTTCAGTTCCCAGAAAGTGGAAATAATGTGAGACCACCAGGTCTTCTGTAATTACAGCCCCATAAGTATCTCTGTGAAAAACAACATCAAATACCAACATATCCCATAGAACCTGAATGCAAAGGCCTAATATTTTAGCTATTTACCATCATGTTTCTGTACACTGAATGGTAGTATGCAATAAAAATATTAGTTCTTAAAACATATTGCTAGTTAAATAGCCTCATGGCATGGAAAAAGCACAGTCATGGGGGACTGTAAATGCTTTTTGGGCACCTTTGGCTAATTGGTGGCTGATTGCAACATTAGATAGCCATTCTTTTGAGTTTTGGCTCAGGACATTAATGTTACACAGCACCGTCCTGGTCTAAGAGCTTCCATTGAATAACTTGCCAGACCTTTGCTTTTCAATCAGGCTTCTCCCCTCTTTCCTGTTACGTGCTGCCATGCCAGGGAGCAGCATTTCATGTTCCTGTATCGTTCACCTGATTAACTACCTCCATCTGCTGCAGATTCCAGTTATTAGTCATATGTCTTTTCCCTTCATTTTGCCCTTTGGGCAGAGGATTTCCAATTGCCATGTATAGGGCAACACATGTTCTGCAGCTCTGCTGCCTCTTTTCAGCTGTGGCCATTGCCAAGAATGCTTGAGGTGTCCTCCTTCAAACTTCTTCGTTGCTTATTCAGCCTAGAGAGATACTGTGCCAGAGCTGAATATACGACTGTTAACATGTGTTTACAGGGCCATTAAAGAGTCGTTCTACACTATTATAAAACCCCAGCGTATTTGACATCGAAAAAGAAACTGCCATACGTTTAACATTTCCAGATGAATGAAGCTTTATTTTGATGACCAAGGAAACAAAGAGGAGATGGGAGAGATGGAGAGACAGGCAGGGAAGGGGAATTAAATAGGTATACATCTCTATTTGTACCATTTAACTGCAGAGGAAGAAATGCAGAAAACACCTCTCAAGTCAGGAGAATACTCTAGCCAGCCAGGGTGTTATAAATTAGAGCCTGTCAGTATTACAATGTATATTAATAGTCACACCTCTTTTTAATGAGTTTGGCATTGGCAGCTGAGAGGAAATACAAGTCATCATGGCTCTGCTCATGCACACCCCGACAAAGGAATCCGTAATAAATCTTCCTAGAACAGCACTCACCATAAATATGTATCACATAAGGCATCTGTTTTACATTCTGCATATAAATCAGCATAGCGCTGAATAGCAATGAATCAGCTTCTCAATGCCTGATTTGATAACAAATCGACTTGGATCTTAGGAGAGAGAATTTACAGCCCTACCCTCAAGACAGATAGTCAATACTTAAGACGAGTGCCAAGTTAACTTTTCTTCAGCAAGCAAGTTTACACAATGAAATGCTTTGGTGGGGGTGGGGAGGGAAGGAGAAAAGAGGGTGAGAGTAAGATACTTTTGAAGGTTTTTAATTATTGCCTTGAAGGACATTGGAAGCTCTGGTGAGGTGCCTTAGCCAGGTCCACTGAAAGCCTTTCCGGGCCCCAGGGCAAAACATTTAATAGCCCCCCCTAGAAAGGGATAGCTGAGGTCTGAAACGGCTTCTGCCAGATATTTTTGCTTTTTTATTATGTGCCATACAGGTTCCCACGCAGCTAGGGAGACGGTATCTACTATTCAGTTTCCTGGCTCCCTTGGACTTCCCAGGGAAATTATTACTGATGAACCCGGGAAGCTGAGGAAAGATACAGCCGTCTCAGCCTCCCAGGAACCTGCATGGAGCACAGTCAATAAACTTGGCTTAGTGAAGGGGTCTCAAACTCAAACCACCACGAGGGCTGCATGAAGACTAGTACAGGGCCACATGAGGACTTGTGTGTTAGCCCGAGGGCCGCACCACTGAAACCTTTTCATAGAACAACATTGCAAATATCAGTAACGATAGCGTTGTTGGGGGCCGCAGGAAATAGCTTTAGGGGCTGCATGCGGCCCATGGGCCACGAGTTTGAGATCCCTGGCTTAGTGGCTGGATGGAGAGCACAAGCAGTGGGGGGTCTCATTTGAAGGGGGGTGTGGAGAAGAGGAGGATACATATCTATTTTCTCATCTTTCTCAGCCCTTTTCAATCACTGGGCCCCTGAGCAATTGCCCTCTTGCCACCCCGTCAATGGGCTTGTTACTTGTGTTGGTTGCTTGATTTTGTTGATTGCTTTGTTCCATTTGCTCTCTTCTGTGCTCTGCAGATATAACTTCTTTCAAGATCCATATCTTTAAACATATGAAACTCTTAAAATTCTCCAAAAAGCAGAGGCTAGGAAAAAAAAAAAGGGATAGAGAAGCAATTTCTTGACTAGTGCCTCATTTGCAATGTTTCTGGCTGGGATGACTCCCAAAGTCCAAGGAGGAAGTAAGAGTCTGACCCCTTTCCTTACTTATTGATAATAACTTCCTAGAAGGGCTTTTATTCCAGGCTTGTAAACCAGTGCAGACTATTTATGGCACATTTCCAGTGTTGCGCTGTTGATGGGATCAGATAACAAGGCAAAAACTTGTTTTTTGTGTGTGTTTTTTGTATTGTCAAGGCAGTGGCTGACATGGAAATGTCCATACACACTCAAGAACAAATGCTGTAAGATTACATAGATGGGCTTACTCACTTTAGTTGTAAAGTCTGTGAGCAGCTAAAAAGGTTTTGAAGACAGCTACATTTTTAGAGCTGACTGACTTTTTTCAATAGACACATTTTCCTGATAAAATATGGGATGAGGGGGAGAAGGTCATCAAAATTTACATTTCTTATGGGAAAATGTCATCTTTAATGAAATTTTCTAATTTTTTTTTCATCATGAACATTCAAAATGAGCCATTCCAATTTGAATCCACCTTTTGACATTTTCCTATTTTGAAATGACAGGATGTCCAAAATATCATCATTTCAGAATGCCAATATGTTACAAATTTCTTGTTTCAAAAGAAAAAAAGCTTACTTTGCCTTGAAAAAATGTCAAAAATTATTCATATCAGCATTTCCAAATTTAAATTGCAGGGATCCTTTTCATTCCTCAAAATTTCTCATAGTACAAATTTTCATCCCATTTTGGGATGAAAGCAAATATCATGATTTTCATGGGATAGAAATGTTATTGTACCGCTAGCTCTATATATTGTAACTGACTTTCCAACGGTAAGTGTTTAGTGTTATTTTGTGAATGGGGGAGAGCAGGATTGGGGTACCCACGTCTGACACTCCCCCCAATGTATTTATGTTTCATAAACTTTACAGGGTGTATATGTTTGTTTAGCTCATCAACTGATTGTTTGGGTTTTTTCCCCATGAGTTCATCTCTTCACCGCCCTACCTCCCCATATATTCTTCTAAACCTGTGGTGCTTCATGGCCTACCTTATATATTATTTCTCATGATATAGCAATAAACAATTATCAGATATGTTTTGGCTTTGCGGGAGAATGGAAAAGGTCTCTTTAATAACACAATTTTTAAGACCTTGCTACAAGCTGAAAAAGGCTAGATGAGACTAATTTCCAGGTCCAAATGAATTATCACAGTAGCTTCCTTAACTGCTGTAAAACCAGTGAAGGAAAGGCTGCATGCGGGAGTCACAACAAATTCATAGGCAAGCATAGCTCAGTCCTGCATTCAGATTTTTCACGTTTCTCAATGGAAAAGCAGCTCAGTGCCTGACTGTACACACATGGTAGTGCCAGGGACAAGATAGAAGACACATGGGAATGTGGAAACAATGTGCTTCCTCTCTATGGAAGAGTTTCAGAGGAAAGTGTAATCTTCCCCATAAGAGAAACTGATCAGCAGTTACCAAACTTTATACTATAACAATCGATATTGTGGTTGAATCCACAAGCATCAGAACGTAGGCATAAACTCTGAGCTAAGGAACTGACTACCGAGGTTGAGTACTGTAGCAATTTCAGCATGAGTAGGATATAGAGTGGAGGACTAAAACACATAAACCAGAAAACTGCTTTACTGTGTGGAAAATGGCTATCTATACTGGCTAGTTTTAGAAAGCACTGCTAAGAGTATCCTAACATATCAATGGGAAAAGAAAACTGCAAAGAGACCTAGGGCAGTATTTATTCATACATCACCATGTATTGACTGCCATAGGAAGGGCCTACCTGTATCAGCTAGGAGATATGATCTGTACCACTCCAAGAAAATGTTACAAGAATTGCTGTAGCAAACTGTAATATCAAATTACAGAGCAGTGTAAAAAAAATGAAATATAACCCCCCCCCAAAGAAAAACAATAATAGTCAATCATAAACTGACATAGTGTCGGTTTTCCCTCCCTTTTTGCCACCTTACAGGATATCCCGTCTAGCAGCAGGAACAAAACATGGAAATGAATGAGTCAACAGAGCATTTTCTCCCAATAAAGCTGTTGGCAATTTTGACCCGTGCAGCGGAAGTTGCACATTAAGATGGATATTCCTAATCTACAGGGACAACTGTCCTCATGGTGGGCAGTGTTTTTTTTTTTTTTTGACCAGAGGATGTCATAGGTGAATACATTTCTACTCTACACAGTATGAACACACAGACAGAGGAATGACTTGTGAACTTTTTTGCTCTTTTTTATTTCAGCTCACTGGTTCTCTCTCTCTTTATTCAGCCTGTCAGATCAAAATACTTTTCTGGCCCATTTCTATATACCTTAATAATGCTCAATAAGTCTATTCTCCAGCTTTGGAGACCTGAGCTTTTATTTTCTCTTTTAATCCATCATTTGATAGTCAGAGACAATACACAAATATTGAAGGACTGAGACAGTCTCATTTTCCTTGCCATCATTCAAAATTGTTTCCTCTTCAATTCCAAGGGAGGAGACTCATCAGATTTAGGATTTTTTTTCCTAGCTTTGATACTGACACAAAACCTGAGGCAAGACACTTTGAGTATGTCTAAACTGGAGCCTTAGGTTGACTTAAGGAAGGTTAAGTTGACCTACAGACTGCTGCAGCCCACCGAGCTTTCATTAAGTTGACTTAAGCACTTCCTTGAGTCCACTTAATAAGACCACTTCTAAAGGGTGACTTAATGCTTAATTCAACCTTGTTAAGTCAACTTAAGCCAATGCAGATGGGGAAGGCCCTTAAGTTGACCTAACTGACCACCAGGCCCCCTCCTCACAACACTCCTCCATTGACCTAGCTCCTGCCAGTGTGGATGCTGGCAGTCAACAGGAGTTTTCAGTGTGGACTCTCTAAGTCAAGTTAACAAGGTTGACTTCAAGTCAACTAAAAGTTGACCTCGTTAGGTTGACTTAACAGAGCCTCCAATGTAGACATACCCTTCATGTCTCTGTGCCTCAACTTCCCTACATAGTATGTGGGATAATCTCTCTTTCAGGTTACCATATGATCAGAGCACACAATCACTAACATACTTACCCTCACAACACACCTGTGATGTAGAGAAGTGCTGTTACCTCCTGTTACAGATGGGAAGCTAGGGCACAGAGAGACTAAAGCCTCTGAAATCAATGTGAGTTAGGTGAGTAAATACTTTCAAGGAGTTAGGTCTAAGATCCCAGAGGATGTCTATGTCAACCAGGAAAATGAACCCAGACCCACTAAATGCCGGTTAGTACCCTAGACTAGTTTTGTTGACTGCAACAGTTGCCTACTAATCCAACGGTCATTACTTACATAACTAGCGATGTACAAGAACTGATTAATTCCTGTTTGTAAAGTCCTTTGAGAAATCCTGAAAAGAAGGGGCCACATTAATACCTCTCTCCCATCTGCATGAATCTCCATCGAGCCCTGCCAGAGTCATTAAAAACTAAAGTAATCCACAATGGAGAGTTCAGACCCTTCCTTTCTTGGGTGTTGAGCTGTTTGCTCAATGGAAAAGGCCACACAAAAAGCTGACATCTTTCTGTGACCCTCTCAGAGCAATTCAGAGCTAATGAGTTTGTTTTCATATTTGGAGATGAAATTCAGAGGCTGATGGAATCCGGGGTGGGACTGGGAAACTTTGGTCTTACTCACCGGGAACTTGGCTGAAACCACCAAACTTGTTTCATGTGTGGGCTTCCCTTCACCTCCTCTGATTAGAATTATTTAATGAGTCTTCTGAGGAGCTGAACTCTGGTCTCTAAGCTTGAAAAAGATTGTACAGCATTTGATTCACAGACCACACAGTTTTCAATCCCTCTTTGCAAGAGGATGCACCACCACTTTTCTCTGACTGTGGATAGTGAAAATGGGGGGTAAGAAAGGGAGAAAAAATTGCTTCCTATAGCTGAGAAAAATCTCTCCCCATCTTTTTATTACAAAGAAGAGAAATAAAATAAAGGGGAAAAGCCCAAATGGGATCACTCCCTCTTCAAACATACAAATGATCTTATGTTAGCAGTTGGGATTAAACATCTGTCTGGTGGTTATGTGATCATAACAGATGCTGTGTGCAAAATGTTTCCTGCTAGTTTTGTTTTGGTTATTATTGTTTGTGCAGCACACTGGGTTAGATTCAGTTAATGGGTTTTTCCTTCTGTGTGGCATAAGCAGCTCCATCATCTTTTTAAAAAATAAATGGGGGCGAGGGAGGAGGAAGGGTCACTGGGTGAATAATGTGGAAAGTGATGTCACAGAGCGCTGATAAAATTCCAGCAAGTTGGGGCCTCTGTAGCTTCAATGGTATATCAACCCATTTTCCGCTTTGTGAGATTGGCCCTTGGGCTCATGTGGCCATGCAGCTGAAATTAAATATAGATATATCATAACACATTACAGTATACAACTGGAGGCTAACAGAATATTAACTCTTCTTTTTTCCCCCTTGTTCTTACTGAAAGGTAATGCTTGCAAAGGACACAGGACTCAAGGTAGCAGTTTGTTTATGTAGAGCTCTCTATATACAAAAACATTAAGGCTTTTTTTTTTAAATAGGGGTATCATTATTCCCATTTTACAGATGGGGAAACTGAGACACCTAGGGTGACTTTCCTTATCCAGTTTATACAGGAAATTTGTGGCCCAGTGGCCCAGAATCTTCTGATGCCCATGCCCAATGCTTCATGCACAAGATAATCCTTTGTTAATTCCTGTTAACAATCAAAATTACAATCATAAATCTCTCACAGGCATTTCAATTCTGTTTCTTTGTCAAGAGTTGTTTTTGTCCAAATTGCCTATCAGCTTGAGACAAAACATTTTAAAAAGTGAGCTGTGTTCTATAGAAAGTGCACACCTACCCGTAACACCTAGATTAAGGTATCCAAATCAAGTCAGGGCAAACTACTCTAAAAAGGTTATTTCACTGCAGGTGCAGTCTTGAAAGAAAGGAGCCTCCAATGAGTAGGGTCCCAGAGATCACAGTTTAATTTTTGTGCCAGCCACAGGTTTACTTTATGATCTCAGACAGTCACTTAATCTACCACGTGCATCAGTCTCCCCCTATGTAAAATGGGTATGCTACTTAATGATTGCGAGGCATGACATACTATGGTAGTGTAGGTCATATTATCACCTAGGTTGACAGCTCTCCATTCTCTTTTTTCAATAAAGTTGGCTTTTTACATAAAAAGTAGAGACTCTCGTTTTTCTCCTCCTTTCTGAGGCACGTTGTGGTCCTCTGGGGATGAGGTTTAAGAACACAGAGCCTGTCAGACGTGATTAGAGAAAAGACCCACACATCTATATTTCATTGCTAAATGGAAGAGTTTGTGCGAGTGCCACAGTTATGAACTGCTGCTTATCTTGCATGTGACTGAATTTGAAGGGACAATCCACCTGTATCTAGAGAATAAAAATGGGGGCAGGGGCCATTAAGTCGTAGCATAACTCTAATGATATACCACATCTATAGATGGGAGTGTGGTGTTGTAACCCAGAAGGATATATCAGAAGCAAAGCTGAACTTGGAATATATTGAGTCTTTTTATTGTGTCCCAGAGGCAGTGTAGTCCAGTGGTTCTCAGCCTTTCTTCTGCCCGACGTACCTTGATATTTTAATTATTTTGAGGCACACCAACATATAGTCCCCAAATGAACTCATGAATGTTCATGAGGCAATTCAGAACTCAAGGAGTTTTTCAAAATAATTCCATGGCATGTTAGCTTAGGCCTGATGCCATGGCACACTGGTTGGCAAATACTGGGGTAGTCCAATGGCTAAAGCACTGAATGGAGATTTAGGGGAGTGGAGTTGTATTCTGAACTCCATTATTTTATGCTATCCCTTCGTTTACCTAGAAAAACCATAAGTAGCAGTGTAGCCTGAGCAGTGACAAAACAGGCACCGCTTAGCCATGGCTGAGTACATACCCATGGGAATTAGTACTTGTTATGACACAACCATGCTCCTGCTGAAGTTTCATTTGCCCTAGTTTGATGAGAGCAAGGAGAATGTGCATGCAAGGTGGGGAATCATTCCCTTAGTTCATTCTGCAGATGTAGATATTTATCTGTCTTCTCTATTTAGATTGTAAGGTCTGAGGGAGAGAGTGCCTCTACTAAATGTTTGGACTGCACCTAGAACATAGAGTCGTCTCCTCAGCTATGACTGCTATGCACTACATAATACATGTAAAAAATATAACTTTCTTCCAGACAAAAAAGAAAACATACTTTCAGTTTAACCTGTTTTTTTGTCTTTTTATTTTAGGTCAAGAAAAACAACAAACAGAAAGAACAACAGTAAACTCTTCTGATAAAGCAGTGTGTATCTGCTCTGTAACAGTCTGCAGCAATTGTGAGAATGAAATGTCTGCTATTGCTGAAGCCTGACAGTAGCCTTAGAAATGTAAAGGTACAGAAATCAAACTAAAAGTATCATTGTTTTTATAGCTACATAGACCACATGATTACTGGAAGCATGTGTGCAGAAAACTCACCAAAAGCCCATGTCGAATCTGGAAATCTGGTTAAGAAAAGAAAAGAAAAGAAAAGCAATAGAAAAAAAGGAAGAGAAAAAACTACTACGCTACTTAGTTTGATTTTAGGAAACAGTGAACAATATTGGGTAGAAAGAAGCTTGCACTGTGTGAGAAGTAAATAGGCCTGCTGATACATCTAAGAAAGTGAATGGTAGCTGCACTCTTCCAAGCAGGAACCGTTTGGTATGATCAAGTAAAGCATTTGAAAAACCATGTTGCACCTACATAGCTCAGGGCATTGGATGGGTCGGTGGAATAGATACTCAGTCGTTTGCTGAGCTGATCACTTCTAAAAAGCTCATTCAAATCTTGCCTGTTTTGCTAGCTCCTGAATGTGGCCATCCCAAGGCTTTTTCGTGCCCGAGATGCCTGTGATTTTGGCACCCCATCCCTAGGGGAGGTGTGGGGTCCAGGGCACTCAGCCTGTGGGGGCCCCCTAGATATCCCCTTCCCACACTCCCACCCCTCGCCTGAGAGGGGGCACAGCAGGCTGGTCTGGGGGCTAGGCTCTGCTCTCCCACCATGCCTCTGGACTGGCCCTCCCCACCCCCAGGGCAGAGCCTAGGGGAGGGACAAGAGAGTGGACCCCAGTCTCTGGGCTGGCCCGCTCTGCCCCTTGGCCAACTGTTCCCCACCCTGGGGGGCAAGACAAGCTGGCCCAGCGCAGAGGCTGGCTCCACACTCCCACCCCACCTCCCTTGGTGCCTTCGATGCCATGCTGAAGGCAGCGGGGAGGGGGCGGGGGACAGTGCAACTTTGGGGGGCAGGGATGCAGGCCCCACGCTACCCTGCTCATGGCAGGACAACACAGGAACCTCAGGACCAGGGTGATGGCCCCTCTCACCCCCCCCCCAAAGACAGCCCTTATCTTTCTGGGGAGCATCCTTGGCACCCCTTACTGTATGGCACCCTAGGCCACCTCAATGGTAGGACCAGCCCTGGGTTTGGGCCAGCAGATATCTGGTTTGTGGTCTTTGTGAAATGAGTTAGTGGTTCTTGGCATAAAGACACCCTCCAGATTATAAATCCCACTATCTAAACTGGCACGAATTAACACCGGAGTGGCAAAACTAAGGACTGAAGGGGTCATGGAGATTAGGCAACCTTTTTACGTCTAGAAGGAGCCGCTCCAGGTCATGGATGAGGCACATGGATGTGATTCACTGGAGGGGGCTAATGCTTCTGTATCCCACAGGGTAGGTTCACTGGATAAACAGGAGACTCTTGTCTGCAGAGCTGTCAGAGTGGCTCTGTATGCTAATAGTAAATCAACAGGCAAAGACTTTGGTGAAGTCACCTCCTACAGCCTACTAGTCAGGCTTTCTGTTTCCTCACAACTAGATATGAGTCGTGTCACCAGTCACACACAATTACTCCAAGCTTTGGTATCCACTAATTCAATAATCTGCTAATATAAATTCAGGTAATAGAAATTAATATCATGTTTTGAAATACACCCACAACATTTCTCTCTCTCTCTCTTTCTCAACGAATAAGGGAGGGGGAAGCATGCATTGTGAAGGCTCTCCTGATGAAATAATAAAACCCATTCTCATCTAGAAAAAAGAATCATTATAGGAGGATGGTAATTTACTTTATATGACCTTCAATTGATTATTCTGTGCCTGCTACACAAATATCACAGGAGCTATTGATCGTAAAACCTACCAAATAGATCTCTAATAGCTTTTACTGAGGAAAAATAATTATGCCAGCGCGATGGTCAAACACACATAAACCAATGTGGAGGTATTAATGTATTGTATTATTACCCATCTGTCTGAAAAGTACGGGGAAGACACTTCACAGCAACACACTATGTCTAAGCACCATGAAGGCTCAATATCTGGCCAACAATTACAGTCAGTGATACTAAGAAAATTGATTACTGTAAGTAAAAGCTAAGACTGGAAAGCACTAGATGGGTCTGGCTTAATAAAAGTAAAATAATAATGACTACCTACCTAATTGTACCATCCGCTCTATTTGGAGGTGAAAATTGAATTTTCCCATGGTGCCCTGGGTAGGCATCTCTGCAGCATCAAGACTTTCAATCGCAGCTTGGGTGGTGATTGATGATTGACACCCATAAAAAGTCAGAGTGTCCAGCTAATCTGTCTCAGAAGGAAAAATGAATGGCATGAGACAGAAATGTGCCACATTGGGGGTAAAGGGGAGAGAAACTTCAGCTCTAGTTTGATGATCAGCAAGAATTCACCTGCTCACGTTTCCCTTTTCCCTCCTCCCCCACCCAAGCACATCAATACTATTAAATTTTGAAAGAAAGCTGAGATTGTGAACTTTTTGTGGTGTGGAATTGCTTTAAGGATGTAGCATAGTCAGTGGTTAGAACAAGGAAGATTCAGAAGTTTTGTGGTTGCTTGATCTGGCTCTGAAGCTGGCTGTGATTCTGGCTCTGATTTTATGTGAGCTAAGTTTTCCTGTCTGTAAAATGGATATGATAATATTCACCTCAAAGGCCTGGAGGATTTTTAGATGAAAACCTCTATAATAGGATCAAATTGTTATTACTTCTCTTGCTGCTGATACTTCTGTAAAGAGCCCAATTCTCAGTAGGGCAGTCAGTGGCAATTTTGGGACCACATTTTGCCACTGACTTGAATGAAAGAAAGTTTGAGCCCTAAATTCCCATCTCTGAGTCACGATGAAATCCAGAACTGACAAAAGTAGTCCTTTAAGCTTCCTTTTAAAACTAACCATCATCATCATCAACACCACTTTTTTCAAGGCACCAACTCAGAAAACCAAAATCACACTTTTCTCTGATTTTGTGTAAACCTATTATGATTATGAGCAACAGAGCAAGTTATTATAACTCAAGGGAACTAGGGGAAAACATTTTCTAGTTTGGAAGTAAATTTCCTGTTACAATGCAGAATTGTACATGCATTCAAAAAATTAAAATGTAGAGGTGCTTGACTCATGGGATCTATTTTAAAGAAGGAAATATGCTACGTAAAGTTACTACTTAGAGAGATGAGAAGGGACTTTTTTCCTCCCCAGTTTAGCTTGAAAACAGTCTGACTCTATAGAATAGTCTTCCAGCAAGACTGAACCAGAGTGCCTGAGTGCAGGGGTAATTTTGCTTAGTCCAGGGATATTGCATTTTCAACACAAGAGCTAAGACCCAAAAAAGCTCTTTTAGCCTTTCAGAAACAATATGGTTCAAATGTTAATTTCTTTTCCTTTTTGGTTGTGCCAGTTTGGGCATTTAACAAAGTGACACTCAAAGGCTGGAGTCACTGCTATCTTGTTGGATGATTGATGATTTGGAGGCTAGAGATTAAGCAAATTTCATGCCAAAAAAAAAAAAAAAGTTGCCCCCCCCTCGTTTATTTATTTATTTTTTTTAAAGACACAGGCAGTCATCTCTAAAAAGAAAGACGGGAGGGAAAAGTATCACTAACTGGTTATTTTAGCAGTTTTCCTTTTGTGTGTATGCTTGCATACTGTAAAAGTATAAGGGCAGGAGGTAAGGACAAGGTAAACTGAATTTCCAGTTTGATTCCAAACACACATGCCTGCCATCACTTAATTTATTCTCTTATTGCTTAGTATCTGTAAAAGCCTAAGCGCTCTTTGACTATGTAACTGTTGTTAATACGTACAGTCCTCCATGAAAAAAATAAACCCAGAAGTACAGTTACTCAACACAAAGGGATACATCCCAGTCTCAGCTCAGACATTCATCCTGAATGCAAAGGCCAGAAATGGAGTTGTACTGGCTAAGTGGTCTCTAATCCTCTCCTCTCCAAAGCCTAAAGTATCTGTACTCTAAATCAGTTGTGTCAAACTTAGGGTCAGAAACCAGTACTGGGTGGTGGCTCCCTTGCTGCCACTGCCAAAAGGCTGGAATTCATTGCTCAAAGATGGAATTGCTGGGCCATGGGTATAACTGATTTTTTTCCAAGTGGGTCCCAAGGAAAAAAGTTTGAAAACCACTGATCTAAATAGCATGGAGCAGTGCTCTGAAATGATCATCAAGGCAAGAAGATACAGTCAGAAGATTTTAACACAAATATCACCCCCACCAATCAGCTTTCAATACTTTTCCCACTTTTCTTACTTGTGATCTTTGTCATTGCCCTAGTCAGCTGTGGATATGCTAGGCCAAGGGAGCACTAAAACTCCACATCTCAAAGAGAGCCAGATTATTATTTACTTGAAGAACTGCTGTTTCTTTTCTTTATGTATACATATAGCCATGCATTCAATTTAGGTTCTTTCACCTTTCTGCTGCCCATTCCAAGCTATGTGTGCATGACACCAATTTAAACAAACCATATTTCAAACAACATTTTAAAGCTCTGTAGCCTTTGTGAGTCCTGATCCAAATCCAAATGAGGGCAGGGAAAAGACCCCCATTGCTTTCAGTGGGTTTTGGATCAGGTTCAGAAGGGGATATCAGAACCAATAAGGGAAAAAAACAAGGGAGGGTGGGTGAAGCCGTGTGAAGCAGCAAGATTTTAAAAACACATTCTTTATAGACTTCTTAAGATGCACACTGTGCATGCTGTGTGTATCTTAAAATGGTCCAGCTTTTAGATCTGGTCATTTGAACTGAGTAAATATTGGGCTAGATTGGGCAATACTTAGCTATGTTGATTTGCAATTACAAGAGTTGTCCTCCCAAAATCAACAGGGCAACTTGTGTGAGACAATGTTTGCGCACATGGGTAAGGAGTGCACAGTCAAGCCCATAAGAAGGGCTGAAGTTTTGTTCTTTAGTATAATTTTTATAGGTTTCCTTTTTAAACAATGTGTATGCTTTGTGAAACTTGTCACAAGCAGGTTTACAGTATGTCCCTTAGTTTCAGCGTAGGAAAACAGCAATCTGTTAGTATGAACAAGGAGAGTACAAACAGCTGATGACTGTTTTTCCTGGAAAGGAGAAAGGCAATGAAGAACAATGTGGTTTCTCTCTGTTCAGGCAGCATATTTCCATTATCCTTGACATTTTCTTGGTTTAGGTGTGGTTTTTTTCACTCTCTAGGATACAGCAGCAGTGAAACTCAAAATCCTTCTCCACGCTGCTTCTTCATGGAATAGTGCATGTTATCTATCCAAAGGACTGGAGCGTCTCCTGAAACTACAACAGTGATTAGTTTTAAATGTGTATATTTCTGAAATTTTTTTGCAAAGTAATTACAAGCCATCTAAGAACAATTGATATCTCAGTCTATTTTTATTTTATTTTTTTCCCCAAGGTGGCAGAAATGATCACAGCAAAAAATCTACCACATAGATCTCCAGGACCATACTGCATTTAAAAAAAAAAAACAAAAACCAATTTGCACAAGCATAAAATAGCTCATTTTACCATTGTGCAAATTAAAACTGACTGAAGTGCTCTTCAGAAATTCAGGCAAAGTAACCACTTCCTGGCTTCGCAAACAGCAATCTGTAGTACATTTTATGGTAAAGTTCCCTGACATTATAGACTCTGTGGCTACAATGACAACATGCCAAAGAAAAAAGTAGAGAAATAAAATAATGCTTTAAAGTCCTGAAGGAAAAGGTATGATGGTCTCAAGAAGCATGATCACACATTTAACAGAAAGTTATGCTTATGGAAAATATGGGTGCTGTTTTAAAAATTGGCATTTGTTCCACCTCAGTCCTTGCTTTTATTGTGTTATTTTTCGTGTTCCCATTTTTAGAAACAAGACTTTGGTACTACCATAGCAAATCTACTTCCTTTTGACATAATCCAATACTAATTTGTGTCAATGGGTGCCTTTTATTTGACTTCATTTGCCATTAGATTATTGGATCCTATGTGTGGAAGAAATGAGTTTTTACTTGTGATATGTGAATGAGTGGCCATTCCCCAGCACTTCATGATGGCCTCAAAGAAGTTGCACAAGTGGCCGTTCCATTTGGTTTCCCCTATTGGACAGCTCAGTGAGTTTCACTCATAGGCTTTTTGTGGGTCTGGGGTTTATTAACATAAAAAAAAACCCACCCTAAAATAAAACTCCAAGTCCCAATTTAAAGTGCAACCAAATCTGACACACACACACAAAAAGTTTTTCTTCCTATGTGGTGACCCAGGGGCCTTTCCTGCATTGGCAGGGCAAGCTGTCCCCAGTCTCTGCTGGCTGGACTCTCAGCCCCAAATCCCAGGGCCCTCTACTGAACTTTGCTCACTCCTAGCAATTTATGACCTCCCAGAGCATCATCTCTTCACTGCAGCTGCCTGCTACTCTTTATAGGGAAATCACCTGATCCATACCTATGGCTAGGCTTGGCTGGCCCCAGGCCCTCCAAGCCTTAATGGGCAAATCACCCTATTACATAACCAGTGGCAGAATTTGAAATGATCTGGAGACTAGTTTGAATTACTCAAGAAAAAAAGTTATAAAATAAAGAAGGAACAAGGCTAGTGCTTAAAAGTTAACTGCTCAAGAGAAGAAATAAAACAAGAAAAAAGAAAGAAAGAAAAGCAATGTATATTATTCTGAGCATCTGCATGTCACCTGTTCCCCTACATTCCTTCAATGGGAGATGAAATCAATGAGTGAGGAAAATCAGGCTACTTATTTAGGTGCCAAACTCTAGTCAACCAAATCTGAAAACTTTGGCTCAGACACACAATTAACCTAGGCCTTATGTTGTACTGTTTCTACACCAAAATATCTAATTGGCTTGAAAATAATGTGTGGATGCAGAAGGAATGCAAGTTCAAGCCCAATGAACCATATTTTACTCTCAAATGGAAACCGTAGGAGGGCATCGTTTGGCCTATCTATATTGTGAGTTACGTTTTCAGCACTCTGTCTTTACTCTTGACTTTTTGAAAGGAAAAAAAAAAGGCCTCACAAAATCAGAAAGCCCATACCTGTCCATTTCTGAATTTAGTACTTTTAGTTAATTACAAGGACACTGTTAATGGTGTTATTCTTACACAGTGATAAAACTGAAAGGGAAGAGAACACACTGGTACTGGGTCAAGGTGCAAAGCTCTCCTGCAGGTTTGAGTCCCACCTGCACTTTCTGATTGGCTACGCTTGCTGTCGGAGTCATTGAGTGCTCTGCGGGAGGATTTGGGAATGATTAATTGCCCTGTCTTGTGAGTGGAGAGTTCTGAGCAGCGGGGGCTCTCTGTATATGTAAATACAAGTGGTCTCAGTGCTGTAACCAGACCAAATGAAATGAATAAAATGACTAACAAAAGGACTTGACTTGGAATGTTTAGATTTTGAAGATTAGTTTCTATTATATCCCAGTGGGAGAAAAAAATATGTTGTATAGGGAACCAAATAGGCTTAGTGTTCCACAAAACTGAATTATTCCACTTCAAAACCAGCGCTAGCTTATACCACCAGTGGGATCAAGTCACAGTTAGAGAAAACCCAACGAGGCAGATGCTTACATTAGGCATAAACCACCTGTCTTGATTCTAGTTGTAGTTCATGAGCTATATTATAAAATAAAAATGTCTGAATTAAATTGTGTTGAGGTAAAATTATGTAAATGATTATTTTTCAAAATCTGATTCTTCACCATAACCTTAGTTAACATTATATTAGGATGATAAGAAACAACATTTCTGGGGAAAGTTAGAAATTCAGCAGATGAGGATCTAGCTCATAAATTTCAGAAAACGTGAAGAAGGAAAGAAAATATAGACTCTTTTTCAGCGCAATTAAATGAAATACAATTGATACTTGTCAATATTCCTTTTACACGAATCATTTTAGGATTTTTCTCTTTTCCTTTATATTCTTCATATGCATTTTTCATCCATTTAGCACCAAAAACATTTATGACACAAAAATGAACCTTTATTTTTGAGCTTCTGTGACTATAGATCACTGGCAATTTGCTATATGAAACATTCTCTATGGTCCTCTGACAACGGATGAGAACAAATATTTTCAGAAACTTCATTTCAGAAATTGATTTTTTTGAAACTGTGTAACGTGCTATAAAAATAGCATTTGCAGAATAAAATCATGAGAAAAATCAGAGAAGCATAGATAAGGAGACAGAACAGACCTTATTTTGAACATCTTTCTACAACTTCCAATTGTTCTCTAAATTTTGTATTATACAGTGTCTTTCTCAAAAAACTCAAATAATTCATCTTTTAAAAAAATGAAAAAAATGCAAACTCCATGGTGATTTTGTGGTCTTAGAAGAACAGATATCCAAAATGTTCCCCTAAGCTGTTACCATGTCTGATAGTGATTCATGAAATTGCATTATGGACTGTGAAATAAAATAATCCCACCCTGTAACAAGCTGGCAGTGTCCGCCTGACACACTCCACCTTGTTAGCAGGCTTTGATCCTTCTAGGAATGTTTTAAATGTGTTCTGCTAACTCACTGAGGCAGGTGGTTCATTATCCAACCTTGATATAAGAGGTTATAATTCTTTTTTGAGGAGAGAGGATCTAAATGTGGGCTGAGCTGTCCAAAAGAGGAACCTATTTGCAACGAACAGGTAGAATAAGTTCAAGTTATATTATTTTATTATTAACATCTGTACTAACAATACAAAATCCCAGATAGAAGATGAATTTGAATTCTACACAGTGTGTGGCTGTTTTTGAGAATCCCTTTGGAAAGGCAAGTTCCAAAGGAGTAGCCATATTAGTCTAGGTCAGCAAAACAAGCAAGGAGTCCTGAGACATTTAAAGAATAATAAATTTATTTATTGCTTGAGCTTTTGTGGAAGAAAATCCCACTTCATCAGATGCTTTGGAAACACATACGGTCATAATTCTATATATGGGGTACATTTTAGGAAACAAGAATCACAATTCTTTTCTCCAACCCTTTTTGTACTCTGTGAATTTGCCTGTTTTTGTTTTGTTTTGTTTTGTTTTTTAAGCAGCAATGTATCTTTTTAAAACTGCATTTTAGTTTTCTTTTTTCTTGAACAGTTTTGCAAAGGCAACTGTACCCAGTAAATAAAGCAGAAGCCTTTGTCCCTTTTAGCAAAAGCCATCTATCTGGTCAGACTTGTAATTTGCTCCGTTTATATTCTTTGCCCTTGAACTCTGGTTATTAACGCAATGTTTCTCCAAATGATGCCATATAACTCTACTCCAAGCACATTCATAGTGACACCACACAAACAACCAAGGGGCCAGAGCCAGCTGGATAGAGAGAGAAAAAAAAAGGAGGCTGAATTGCATGAGATGGAGACCATTACTCAGAATTTTACAAGATATGGAGTGGAAAGGAACCTGTACCAGAGATTATACATTTATTAGGGTAAAAGGCCCCTCTAAAATATTCCCAAAGGGTTTTAAGTTGCAAATCATTTATATTCAGACCTTACATTCATCTCTCTACAATGCTGAGAGATCACATACTGAAGTCCCACATTACACTAGAGACAGGTGACATCCTAGTGACGCTGCCACTCACAACATTGAAACTGTTGTGCTGAATAAAAAACTGCAGCATTGTGACTAAAAACACAATGAATTGATAGATGACAATTAAATATAGAGTAAAATAGAAGAAATTTCAGGATATGCATTGTAAAATATCATTACAGGAAGACAAGTTCCAAAGGGGTAGCTATGTTATTCTAGTTCAACAAAACAAACAAGGGCTATGTCTACACTAGCCAACTAGTCTGGACTAAGCATGCTTAGTCCAGAGTAATTTAGCCTGTGACTACCGCAGAAATTTCTTAGTCTGAACTAGGGAAAGCTTAGTCAGAACTAATAAGTTCACCTGGTTGGTCCAGACTAAGCGCGTAGTTCAAACTTTAGTTCAAACTAGGCACAATGTAGACAGACTAAAGCTTAGTTTGAACTAAAAAAGTTCAAACTAAGCCATTAGTTTGAACTAGCCATGCATCCTAGTTCAAACTAAAAAGTTAGTTCAAACTAGGACTTGCAGGTAGTTCAAACTAAAAAGCTGTGGTTAGTCCAAACTAGCCTAACCTCACACTTTTTTAGTTTAGATTAGCAAGTCTGAATTAAAAAAAAAAAATAGATGTAGACATAGCCAAGGAGTCTTATGGCACTTTTAAAGACTAACAAATTTATTTATCACATGAGCTTTCATGGAAGAAAATCTCACTTCATCAGACACATGAAAGTAGTATTCAAATGCTCCATAATAAGACAAAGTAGAAAAATTGGGCACCAATTAATGATTGAAGACATGTTGGCTAAAGTGCTCACAGAATCTGCACAAAAGCGTATCTTACTACTGGACTCTTTTGCATTATAAAATGTGAATGAATTAAGTGTTCAGTTGCATTACCGTGGTTTGAATGCATGTCAGTGTTTTTAGCTTTGGATACGCCTGTGAAAAGTATGTGACCCAAAGTATTCTGTTTTTATTGTAGTTTTATTAAATAGTAAAATATTGGGATATCAACTAAGTATTATTTAATCTTTATTAATCTTCCTTTAAACTATCTAAGTGGCAGACAGGTGAAAAGAGGGGACTGGATGAGGACTCAGGACAGCTTCTTGACTTGGTCATTGACATATTGAGCAAGTCATTTCTGTGGTCTGTCCTCTCCTATCCAGTGCTGTATTATTTAGAACAGGACCCCTTTCACCATGCATTTGTGCAGTAACAGACACAATCAGGCCTTGAACCTGACTGAACCATAAGGCAAAGACGTAATAAATAACTAATAATGATAAATGACACTTACAAACCAAGATGAATAGACACCTTAGGCATCACAGTAATAGATGGAATGCAGTTGGGACCACCTTTATCACAAGACCTCCAAAGCAGTTAAGCAACACATTTTTGCAAATCCCCAGTGTCTTCTACAAAAATAGATTTCTGTGTATTCAGAATGATGCACTGACACCATGAAGCTTCACTGCTTCTATTCATCTATTGTGTCTAATAATGATAATGCTGAACAAATAAATACAAAGAAAAATTAAAAACAGACCTAAATCTTTATCTCTAATCAAAGAGAACCTATTCTTAAAGCACTGAAATAGTTCCATTAATTCCGAGTAGCTGCTGTTTGTTTTAAACTTTACTCATGCCCTTAGTGCTTTTGTTGAGAAGTAGAAGTATTAACCTTAAGATATTCAAACATGTGCCTGGCTTTAAGATGTGAACATTGCCCCATTGAAGTCAGTTGGATTAGGAGGTACACGTTTAAAGATTTTGTTGAAATGGGGTTTATAAATAGCGAATCCTCACCAACTTCTAAGAGGGATGATGTCTACCAGATTCACATCCTGCCCCCACCAATTCCATATGGGTCTTCCTCTGGGTCCAGGAAGAGCAGGTATTGCCTTAGAGGCAACTGACCTCCTTCAATTTCATATTAGATGAGTGTTCCTTCTTCTTTTACAATCCCAAGGGAATATTCAAGCTATAAGAGTCCCAATCCTGTTCTCGCCATGGAAGTGATTTGAAAATTTCCCATTGACATCAGTGAGAATAGAACAGGATCTAGTACAACTGATGAAGGAGTAGCAGGTAGGTCAAACTATATACAAGACTGGAAAGTCAGCGTGGCCATGGAAACTAAACATGCTCTAAAACTAATTCCAAGTCACCCAAGACTCAGGAAATACAGGGAATTTTACAAGGATCATGGTACTTGCAAAAATCCCAGCTTTATTTCTTTACCACTGACATGCAGATAAACATTTAAACTGTTAGATGCATTCTTTATATGAAATGAAATAAAGCTCCAACTTGTGGAGAGTCACCCATCATCAATGCTGATACCTGTTAATTGTGCGGTATGCATCCTATTGCTGTTGTAATGAAGCAACTTGCATGCATTCTGGCAGGTTATCTGCTTTTCCAGCTAAAGAGCAAACTATTGACCATTCACTTCTTGAAATTAGAAATCAATGATTGCTCCACTAAGTTAAACACACACCTTGTTCGTTACAGCTACCTCAGAGTCCATATAGAAGCAAATGTGTTTTCGAGCGCAGTCATGACTTCAGGCTTCTAAGGACAAGGAAGCTGTATAGATAATAACATGATAGCATGCCCTGTTTTTTTATTCAATATCTAGATCTGGATAACTGCTGAAAAAAAGCTGTTTTTTGAATATTCATTTGATTTTGAAATTAGTTTGCTTTGACTGTATTTGCACCTCTTCCATATCTAGCTAACAAGTTTACTAGCAGGCATGTTCGCAGACAATATTCAAGAAGAAGCACAGCAAGGCATTTCTGTTTCATATAGAAATATTTGTACTGGAAGCTAAAGTCTAAGGGTTACTGTACCAAGCAGAGATCAGAAACCATGTGATCTATACATCCAATCAAAACTAACCAACACAGCACATTATTTTTCAATATTGAAGCAATTATTACTAAGGTAAAATAAGCAGGTTACCACCTACCTAAACATCAATATATAATGTGCAAACTATTCTGAAGTAAGCAGGTAGAAGAGTGGCTACAAATGAAGTTTTTTAAGGTTATTATTATAACATTACAGAATTATTAAATGTTTCCTGTTTAAATGGAATAGTTGTGAGACATTTCATTTTAAATTTGAAGGAAGACATGCACTTAAATATAACTCAGACAAACTAGTTTCCAGATATATACTGTGTAATTATACACATACATTACTTTCAGCAGGTGAAAAGGCTGCTAAAAAATGCATGCTAGCAAGACTGTCCCAAGACTGGAGATCAGTGGAGGTAGTGTGTATGTAAATGTTTGGATCAATTCTTTCATCCAGTACCACTTTTGCTGAAGCAAATTTGATCTATGCAAACAAGCAAGCAAGGCAGTAGAATACATTAGTATACAAGGTGATATAAAACAAGCAAAGAGTCCTGTAGCCCTTCAAGACTAACAAATTTATTTATCGCTTGAGCTTTCGTGGGAGAAAAATCCCACTTCATCAGCCACTTTGATGAAGTGGGATTTAGTCCCACGAAAGCTCATGCAGTAAATATATTTTTTAGTCTTTAAGTGCCACAGGACGCCTTGCTTGTTTTGTTGAACTAGTGTAACATGACTACCCCTTTGGGACATGGTGATATAATTATCTGTATCCAGATAAAAAAAATAAAAACAAAAAAACCCCTCATTTTGTTCCCTACCCGAATAGTGAATCCACAGAGGATGAATTCAACACCCAACCATCAGACCCACAACTGAGGACACTAAATCCTGCCCTATTTCTATAGCTCCCTCAAAGAATGTATACACAGCACAGAAAAGGGCTGTATGCAAGTCTTTTGCCTGGGGTGTATTTCCCATTCTGAGCCCTCTGCATGTGACAGAACATAGTGCATATAGCTATTTTTTTCTTTAAAAAATGTCGTTATTGAATGATCAACTTTTATACTGTCCTTGCAAGCTTGATGAAAGTACAGCACAATATATTTCCATGTTAGGTCAATACAAGATGACAGATTGAAATACTGTGCATGACTTGCAAAAGACATTTTTGGACAAGCTGTTATCCTAGAATCAAATTAAATTAAAAGACACCTTACATCAGGCAATTTTTTAAAACCAGATTGTGGTCTCATTTTCAGAAGAATATCATTTTTATCCCTACTTGTCAAACAGCTATTACCATTGAGATGGTAAGGTTGATGATACGCTGCAAGTACTGATTAAAGGGATACCACAAATGCTTTTTCTTCTTCCTTTAAGGAATAATTTTCTGAACTGTTTGGCGAGAAATGGGTGTGTGTGTGTGCGTGTGCGTCTGCGTGTGTGCATGTGCATGTGTGTGTGTGTGTGGAAATAAACCAAGGAGTTCTCAATGTTGAGGAAGAGGAACATATCTTTTTCTCATCTGTTTTTACAGTTTTCTGTTTCATCTTTTTATCTTTTTTTTCTGATCTTTTGTGTGAAGATGGGTCTGGATGGTAGACCTTCTCTAATGATCATTCACAAATTCAATAGGGAAGCTGGTTGTATAGTACCAGACTTGAGAAGCAGCATTCTTCAGAATCGATACTTTGTCTTTATCCAGGAACAGTGACAATTTGTTGTTGTTGTTGGGGATGCCAGTTTTTGAATGAGAGAGAAAACCTGAACCAGTTGTGGTCATTGACTACTCCATGGAAGTTTTCATAAACTAAAGGTCTTGGCTATGACCCTCAGACTAGAACCAAATATTCTGTTAACCTGCAGTTCTCTTGTGGTTTCTATCGGAGAAGATAAACTGCATATCTGGTGCTCAGTTATGGTGCAGTGTCTTTGTGCTCTGTTCATCAGCTGTTGTGCTCCCTTCCAGATGTGGCAGCATTCCTGTAATACGTACAGTGATTTCTCAGCAGCATAAGCAGGTCTACAACTTCCAGTTCTTACTCAAGCAAAACTCATGCATGATTTGAACCACCCTGGGCTCAGTCAATTAGCAAATTGGGGGTAGAACAATTTCAGCTACATTTGGATGGATTTATTTATCGCATGAGCTTCATGGGAGAAAATCTTTTTCCTGGACTAGACTAACACAACTAGCCCTTTGGAATTTGGATGGATGATACACTATAAAAGCCAGATCATCATCAATGTTGGAACTCCAAATTTAAGGGCAACATGGAAAACATGGATCATATGTAAAAGTAATATGAAACTGGCACTCCGACATCTGGGTAAATGGCCAGAACGTGTACAAATCTCTTGGTTCAGAAAGGTTGATTACCTATTGAGATTCTTCCTGCAATTTCCCTTCTTGCTGTCCTAAGAAATACAGGCAGAATAGTCCCTCTTACAGAACCTTTGGTTACACTTCTGTTCTGAAGAGCAAAGACACACAGTGCTCAATCTCCTGTTCCCACTCTCGGCTGAGTTCAGCAGAGATCAGGAAACCACAAAGGGTTGGCTGTAGGTCACCAATCCTGACCTCACACTTATGAGCAGCCTTGGTGCTGCTGTAAACCATTTCCTAGTTCCAATGTTCCTTGGGTTTGCACGCTCACACTCAGACCCTCTTCTGCCTGTAATTGTTCTGTCCTGCGTGCTGGAGTTTGCAGATGTGGCACTGGATCAGCTGTGTGCCTTGTGGCACTGGGGGTATCACCCCTTGACTATTTAAGACAGCTATATGGTCCCTTCAGTCCACTGGGCCATGCAAAGGGATGGACACAGGACTCAGGAGTGAGCCCGTGGAGGACAAAAAATAAGATAGACTCAACTCCAGTGTCTCAGAGAAGGTTCAACTTGACTTCTTATAATGGTCAATAATTTTTTTCTATGCATGCCAACTTAACCACCTCTAGGTGTTAGAATTCACCTATAGATAACTTGTCTGAGCTCAGTTGTCATGCTTTAACTATAAATTAGACCCTTCCCCCATTCCATATGGGAGAGAAGATTTCAAACATAAGCAAGAAATTGGAGAAGATATAAAAATAAAATATATTAGCAAAGGAGCAAGTCAGGGGTTATTTATTAATTATTATTTTTATTCAAAATATGCACAAAGAGCCCTCAGTTCTGGAAGAAGCATCTCAACTTGGTAAATAGATGCATTAGACACAGAGTGACATATGGACAGATAAATACAGTTATAACTGATAAGCAAAGTGAGTGCTCATGGCATGTGTCAGTATTGTTTGGTAATGCAGAGCTGTCATAAAACTGTCCCACTTACGATGTTATGGCACTTTTAAGAAACATGAATTTGCAATTTAAGCTGTGCTAAATGAAAGTGTGAAGGTCCATGTTACAGGGCTACATGAAAATCCAAGGACTTTTAGCTCTACCCAGGTTGGTAGGTACAAAATGTAGTGCTCCATTAAGTATTGGAATGTCTTGGGGACTGCTGCGTAATCTGGGACAATCAAACATTCAGAAAAAATGTTACAGATGCTGAGTGATCACCACCCTGATTCAGATAATAGAGACTTGTGCATAACTAAGATTCCTGAAACTGAGACAGCATTGCATTAAAACAACCTATGCACCAGGGAATTCTCTCCTTTTCTCCTTTTTTCACCCCCTGTTGTTTCTCACTTAAGTAAAATGGGCATTTAAAAAACCCAGATTTTCTTTTACTCTACAGAAGTTTTACTCTTTTTTTCCCCTTCCACAGGCACACAGCACAGTAAGTCTGCTAGCTTTATCTCATACACTGTCTCCCCAGGAGTCTGAACTAAATGCATAATTTAAAGAGCCCTTAATCTGCAATGTCATTCCCATTTGGACTGAGGCAGCCTTCACTTTATGATGTTAACTTTCTCAGCAAAGGGCAATGGCAGTTTTCTGAGGATGCACTTATAGGCAACATCTCATGTAAACCGTTTATTCATGATGTCCTGACATCCCAGTATAACATTGGGCGACAATGGATAACCTTCATCAAACTCTCCTATGGGAGATAGTACAGTCATAGAGCTCCAGAAGCAAAAGGAAGGAAAATATATAACGGGAAAAAAATATATATATATATATATATATACATAAAGGACTGGGGGTGGGAGGAAGAGGAGTGGATAAGGGATATGGAGGCTTTAGCCACATTTTATTTGATGACTAACACATTTATTTATCGCATGAGCTTTTGTGGGTGAAAATCCCACTTTGTCAGACCCATCTTCATAGCATCTGATGAAGTGGGATTTTTCTCCCACAAAAGCTCATGAAATAAATAAATTTGTTGGTCTTTAAGTGCCACAGGATTCCTTGCCTGTTTTGCAGAACTATACTATCATGGCTGCCCCTTTGGAATTTTATTTGATATGTTTCACACAAGCCAGTTTACCATCGTGCATTAAAACATGAGCCAGTCCCAACGCAGACAAGTGCTAGCCCTAACTAACAGTCAGGTAACCACTGGCATGGAATGACTAATTTGTTTTGAGAGTTTGCTAGCCCAGACTGAGAATGCCTGGATCAGTTCCACAGCCTGCTGCTTTCTCTTATTAAAGTGCATTGAGTGTTGATTTCTGCCCCAAGTTCTTTTTGTATTTTAAGGGGTGAAAGCCAACCGTTAAATAGGGAGGGCTGCTCCCCTTTTAAATCTCCAGCCAAGCAATTTGCCTTTCCCATTCTATTGAATTCATCAGTTTTTCTCCCACTTGTTTCATAACAAACCATGAGTGCCTTATGACTCTAATAATCACACTTGGGGTTGTTCCAGAGCCTTCTCATCCTGAAGGCTTCTCTTAAAGTGCAAACACCGTTTCAAAGAAGTACAACAAGTTAACAATCCAAGAAGTAAAAAAAGATTCAGAAGGAGTATTTTAACTTCAAGCTTTCTGCCAAAGAGTTGTTGGACTACTAATATACATGTGTGAGCAGGGTCTGAATGACTTGTTCCCTGATGTCAAATGATGAGCTGGAGAAGAGGACTTCACAAACTGACCATGTTTGAATGGGCACACCCACTTTGCCTAGCTGCTCAGCATCATGGTGCCGCTTTACTCAAATGACTTTGGCCTGGAATTGGATCATAGGCAGGGCTGGCCCAAAGATTTTTGATGCCCTAGGTCCCTGTGATTTTGGCATCCACCCCTCAGTGGTGGCCCGGGTTGTGCGGACTGGATGGTGGGCCTTCCTTCCCACTTCTCCTAGCCTCTCCCAAACCTGGCCAAGCTGCGGGCCAGCCGAAGGGCACGGGCTGTGCAGTGGGCTGAAAGGAGGGCCTGGTCGGTGGGCTGCACCAGATCACGGGCTAGTCAAGGGGCACAGGTTGCGTGGTGGCCTGCCGGCTGCTCAGGATAGCCACAGGCCAGGTGCAAGCCGGTGAGCCACAGGCCAGCTGAGGGGCCACTGCCCACCTTCCTTCCTTCTCCTTCCAGTCCCACCCCCAGCCTGTTCCTAGCCCTCCCTCATACCTGTCCTGGGGAGCGGAGCCAGCTGAAATAGTTTCCTGCCTTGCTCCAGCCTGGCCTGTGTACCGCAGGGCAGGAAATTTAAAATAGACTCGCTGGCCCCAGCTCAGTATCTCTATGTGCCCCAGGCAGCCGCCTACGTTGTCTTTATATTAGGACCGGCCCTGATCATAAGTCACATTGTGATGGATGCAGAGATACTAAAGAGTTTTTATCCTTATTGTGTGAATCAGGGGCAGTGGAACTGCATGTGACACACCCTGACTGAAGAAATTATCCTCAACATAACTGCATTCGCTAGGATGGGCCATGGGTACCAGAGCCAAGAGGAGCTGAGAAAGGGTCAGGACAGATTTTGAGTTGTACGGTTGAAAAAGAACACCTAGCTATTAAACCGGCTGACACCAACTAGTAAAGGGTTACACATGGAAAGAAGGCATCTCTTGGCTAAGCAGCAAGGTCCAGCAGATGAAGCACTTGAATGGAAATCAAGAAATCTGAGTTTTGTTCCCACGTATGCTACTGACCTGCTGTATGATATTGGTAGCATCACTTCAATTTTCTGTGCTTCGGTTTCAGCTCCCCTTCCGTTTTGCGATGTCTATGATGATTGTGAATTCTTTGTGCAGGAACTTTCCCTAACTATTTGTACAGTTTGGGGCATAATAGGGCCTCGGTCTCAGTTGCCAATGTCCCCAGTGTCTAAAGACCACAGAAATATATGCCAGGTTCCAAAGCGGTAGTCTAGTCAAGGAAAACAAACAAGGGATCTGGGGTTAATTTTAAAGACTAACAAATATATTTATCAGTTGAGCTTTTGTGGAAGAGAATCCCTCTTCTTCAAGCATCTGACTAAGTGGGATTTTCTCCCACAAAAGCTCCTGTGATAAATATATTTGTTAGTCTTTAAAAGCACCACCAGACCCCTTGCTTGTTTTTCAGTGACATATGTGTAATATTTTATGGGCTTCATCTCTGTCAAGGATATTAAGTGCATGAGCACTCATATATCATCTACCCATCTTTGTTTCTTCCTTATTATTCATTATTTCTCCAGTTTAATCATCTGATTGACCAGACTTGCTTTGAAAACTGCAGGCAAATTCTGTCTTGGTGATACAGTTATTAACTTAAAATAACACCACCGAAAACAGTAGGGTAATTCAGTGCTTACACCGGTTTATCTAGAGCAGAATTTGACCATCTCTCTCTCTCTCTCACACACACACATACACTTCAGGCTGTTTCTCATAGGCAGCATTTCTGTGGTGAAAACTGCAAGTTATAGGGATTTTGTCACATTCAATCAGCCAGTCTGAGAAAGATTCTGCCATGAATGTGTTTACACACCTCCGTGGGAAGTAAAAAAGGAATGGAGGAAGAGAAAATGTGGCTTGCACTGCTCAAGTGACAGGGACTAGAGCAGTAGCATTATGAGCAAAGATGTTGAACAATCTTGTGAGGAGCAGAGTCCCCTCAGCTGCCACTGGAATCACTGTGACTTGAGAGCAAGGCGACATTTTGCACAGCAAAAATGCCCAAATGAAGCAAACTAGGTGCAATTCATGCTTGACTCATCTGGAGTGAAGCCTCTTTTCCTTCCCTGATTTAGCTGGTGCCTTTGGATGGTGACAGCCTGATTTGAATCTTGCCCATGTTAACCATTATGGCTCCAATAGTTAAAGTATAATTTGACCGTCCCTGGAACCCTCCTAATCTCTGGGCCGCCTTCCTGCATTGTCCGGTCCCCCTTCATGCATGTATAAGCCCCAGCCCAGGTAGTCATTTGCAACTACTTCTCAGTATCGTATGCATAGGTTATCGCTCCATAAAAATATAGTTATTGTTCCATAAAAATACTGGCCCTGATCCTGGTCTTACACACTGCCCCCTTCACCTCTCTGCACTCCCCTGACCTTGATCCTGGCCTCATGCTAAGCCTCTACCACCCCCCTGTCTCAGATCCTGGCCTCACACACTGCCCCCTCCACCTCTTACTCCCATCCTGGCTTCACATGCTGCCCCCTCTGCCCCCTACCCCAGATCCTGGCCTCATATGCTGCCCCTGAGCCCCCCCAGCTGGTACTTGGTCGTGGCATGAATGAAGAGGACTGGACTCAGTGACCTCTCATGGTTCCTGGCTAGGCTGCTCCCAACCTGAGCATGCATCTGAGCATGCTCAGGGCAGGAGATCTGAAAACTCCCCCAGTTTGGCTGCAGCTTCCGGGCCAGGACAGGGCAAAACATGAGTTCCACCTGATTTTTCTATTTTTCAGGGTATGGAGCTCTGCCCCTCAAATTTGTGGGCAGTGCTGGGGTATTCCGGCTTACTTTAACCTTGCATGACTCTTACCAAATGGGAGACTCTGTGAATTGGTGAATGCTGCCACACTGACTGGTCGCCATCTGGCAGACAAAATAAGAGCAAAGGAACTTCCCCACATCAACCAACTAGTCTGTGCTTTCTTACAACTCATGTTAAGAATAAGAAATAGAGTCTCTGCCTTCACTGTCATCGTCAGTTAAGTACCTGATCCTGACACTTAGATGGAGTTGTGGGTGGAGAAGATAAAGGTTTTGACATGGTCATTGTTTCAAGTGGAGTTCAGCCTTTTGTTTGCTATACATGAAGAACAGAGGAAGTCAGCTGTGAGGTTTAGGAATAATATTTAGATAATTGCAAGATAGCTCATCTGAAAGTTCAAACTGATTGAACCTGAGTTGAGATTTTGAGTCAAACTTTGTTTACGGGCCCATCATCTTCATAGCTTGACACTTGCAGAAAGAGAATGAGCCTGGACTTAACCATTTCCTCTTGACCTTGGCAAGAGGGGAAAATCCATAAGGAAAACAAAACAATAAATAATAATAAATAATAATAACAGTGATGCTGGCACTCTAGGAGCAGGAAAATGAAAACAATGCTCCATTGTGCCCATGTTCCTAATATCTCTGCATAAAACTATCTAATCCTAGCCTCTGCTGAAATCTACCAGGAAGGTGCCTGGACCAAACACAGCGTGAGGCTTGCATTTAATCTGTTACTGTAATAAACATATAAAAAAAGATTTTTTTTCATGGGAGGACAGAGCAGTGGCTACATAAAAGGACATCAAATGACACATCCTCCATCTCCCAGCAAATAAAAAAGCCATCAGCTCATAACAAGGCGGTGATAAAAGGTGCTGAGGCCAGTAAGATTAAGACTTTGTAATAAGGTTCGGGCGCCAAAACTGACAGCCATTTTCTTTTATATTTATCATGTCTTCACATTGGGGTGAGAAGCCAGGACTCCGTCCCATTGCTGGCTAGAATTTATAGCAGCTCCATTATTAGGAGATTGCACTGAAATGGGGTAGCAGTAGGGTTTTCTGAGAACGCAACACTAGCCTCCTACATTATACACTTGACAGGTTTGTCAGCGCTTAGTAACAAGCCTTGTAAAGTACTTTAATATCATTAGCACTATTTTCTTAATGTGTCTGCTTCTCCTAGCAGCCTGAAAATATCATATATCATAGGCTGGAGGAGAGCAGACACTGTTAGCTCCCTTCCCCTCCTCCCCCCAGTTTGATTTGCTCACCACACATAGGGTTGATATTTTAATCAAAATAATGTAGCCATTTTCTTTTATTGATTAACAAGTAAATATGTATAAATATGTAGTTAGGGGTGGGCAACCCTTTTAGGTGATATTGAAAAACCACATAATTAATGGCTTCCCCATGTAAGTACAGTGCACATGTTACATCTCTCCACTGTTATTTTTTCTCCTCCAACAAGAGACTCCTGTTGCCAAGCTATGTGTGGATTACACACAAAGGGGCAAGGGCCATGGGCAGAAAACTCCCTCAGTCACATTTCTGAGAACACGCATGTACAGTATGGCTTTTTATTTGAACTGTTTTTGCACCAAGCAGAATCCATCATTTTCAGTAGACTATCACTGACAAAAGCAGGGATGTGACCCAGATAAACTTTGTTTATATGAAATACACTGATCATTATTTTTAGCATTTTTTTAAAGCCAGTGTAGAGGATAATCGGTGGCCTATCAAGCAAACTGCTGTCTTTCCAAAGTTGGTAGAAAAAGCAGAAACCCAGTAAAAGAGTAAAGGTCAAACTGCCTTTATAAGAGGAGTATATTAGCTAATGAATATTTGAACAGGCTACTGTTGACTGGAATACTCTAGTATGGTGATGCCCAACATTTCGCGGGTTGCAACATGCTTGACAGCATATCGCGACACCACAGAACACACCAGCCCTTCTTCTCCAGGCCAAATGCAATCATTGCCCTGGCTCACCATGACTCGTTTACTGGTTTGTGGCAACACAGTAATGTGTCCCAACACAGTGGTTGAGAACCATTGCGCTAGCACAACAATACAAGACTTGTTTATAATTGTGTTTGAAAATAAACATTTATTAAGCACTTTGGAAATGTACAACATTAAAAGCAGAGTTTGGATCTCCTTCAGAAACAGGATATGATTCTTAAGTAGGACTCATGTTTATGCCTGGCATTGTAAATATTCTCATGTGTGACCTTGATCATAAAAATCCCAGCACTGTAAACAACTGTACTAAATCTACACAAAAAATGGACTTGAGCAAGGAAAACAAATATGTAAATGAACCTCATCAAGGAGAGTTATATTATCTTAAGTATGACCTCAGTCAAATAGCTTTATATCTTGGAAGACTGTTAGAGTCAAGTACACAATTTACTTCCATGCTGATGCTGCGGCTGAAACATCAGTGCTTCTTTAGCCAATGGTCGAGTGATTTAACTGTAAAGTCTCTAAAATAAAATATTATCCAAGTGTTGATGTTCTGATTTGCAGTTTCATTTATTTGAACAAATAAGGGGGAGGTAAATCAAAGATGGGGTGGGAGAAGATCTAAAGATATTTTATGTCCCTTTAGCACTGATGAGGTGACTCCTGGTGCCTTCCTAGTATTATTCAAGTGCCTTCTACAGCCTGCCCACCTACCACAATGCAGCTTCATTTGTACCTCTGCCAGCTTCTATATGTGTGGATTATACAGAGAAATGAGAATTGTGCACCAAAGTCCATGAAGAATCCTTAGTTTTTTGGTGCAAGGTCTACATTGTATCTCAGAACTTGATTATATGAAGAAGAGAAGAAGAAAAATAAAGTAACTTTGTTTCTGATTTACTGGCTTCGGCGTTTATCCTTGTGGAATTACACTGACTTCAGCTGAGTTACTCCTGATTTTTAATAGTGAAAGTGAGATCAGAATCAAGTCCTAGTCTGATTCTTTTAGCCAGAAGCAGGTTTGGTTTACTAATGTACATCTCACTTTGCAACCAAATGAAAACCTTTCTGATGCTTTTCTTTTTATGTGGGCAACACTCATCATCCAGACACCCAAGAAAGAAAGAATTCCCTGCAATAACTCAAAACCCACCCCATCAAATGTCCCATCTCAGGCCATTGGCATATCCGCCATCAATAGTCAAAGATCAGTCTATTGCTGAACTAGGATGTCCCATCATGTCATCCCCTCCATAAATTATCAATTTATTATTTAACATAAGGCTCAATCCAAAGCCCACTGAAGGCAGTAAAAGTCTTTTTTGTTGACTTTAATAGGCCTAAGCATGAGCCCCAATGCATCTTGACTGTATGCATACTACTTTTTAGCCATTCCGCAGTCATTCTGTTCAACTTCTTTAGTAACAATTTAGCAGAACTGTATATGGAAGGTGAACTTTAAAAGAACATTGTCTCTATATATGTCCTTACCTGGGTTTATAATAGAGACCTAAATCATTATTGTTGATGGTAAAGAAACATATACTTTTAATTATGTACATAATTTGTTTCCTTTTTGCACTTTTGTTGGACAGTGCAATTGGGCTGTAAAGTTTACTTTCTGGATTTCACACACTTAGCACAATACTGTTATGTTGAGAGAAAAGGTTAGCTAAAAACATAAATATAAGACTTTTTACTGAAATTTAATTATTCTCCTGCAGCTCTCTCTTTCATTTGGCTAGTTACTTTACAAAGCATAAGTGTAGGGACTAAATTGTGTAGACGCTGCTCCTTTCTTTTAAGCACATAATAAACTGAGCAGTGAAAGTACAGCAGTGTTTTTACTGTGTGTCATACCCTGCACTTCTAGCAGCAAGTGAAATTTCGCTTTTGGCTCATCTGTCTGTGGTGGAGGCTTATGAAAGTTTTATCCATCAAATTCCTAGGATGTGATAACATAGAATACAGTGACAGCTATGAAATCCCAAGACAACTTCATGTTTATTATAAAATACATATTAATATATAAACAAATTCAATTTAAAGTTTCAAATCTATCTATCTACCTACCTACCTATCTATCTATCATGCCATGACACTGCCCTTTTAACTGTTGAATTGACATATTTTATGAATGGTTACCATGCATTTATTTTGCATCTAACATGTCCATTATGGTAAAGATACTACAGATGTAATTCATGAAAATTCAGAATGTTATTGAATATCACAACATTTTGACTGTCAGATTGCCCTAGCTGAGGAAAGTTACTTCGTAAAATGAGAGGCTGATGTTACAGTTGTATTGACTTTTGTGTCATGTTTGTTTCAGTTTACTAGTCAAAACAACTATCAGAGCTCTTCTTTGTCCAGAGGTCCATGCTGCCTTATGAAAATGAAGCTGTCTTGTTTTCTGCTTCATAAATCATTGTCAAGCCAAGCAGATAACAGAAACAAGTTCAGATTCCAGAATGATTATTCTTAGGGATGATGTATTAAGTATACAGAATGCAACTTGATTTTCATAAGCCATGTTGACTTTGCAAAACTGAGACTAGAGGGGAAAAAATTAACTAGTAATTGGAGGTGTGAGAGCTTGCAAAATCCATACGGTGGGGGGATGGGAAAGCAGCGGGTGGTGAAAATTCCTTCTGCTGAACAGCTCCTTCATCATTTCTAGGCTGCCAGTTTCCCCTTTGCTCCCCCACCCAACCCTTTGTGCTAATTTTCATGGCCACAAACAGCCCACTTTTGACATTTTTTAGACCTATGCCACTGGAGCTTGATGCAAAGACCACTGACCTTTGAATCTGGCCCCTGGAGAAATAGTCTAGATCCTATTTTTCTCTTCAAGAATGTCAACATGTGGGATCCAGGGAGCCCTGTTATGCGAATTCTTCTCCTTCTTACGATTTCTCTCCTTCACTCTTAGTCCCTCCTGTTTGCAATGGCTTTCTCACCTCGCCATCCTCCCATCCTCTGGATTCTTGATGATTTGCATGTGGCCACAAACTATCCTTTTCTCTGAACTAAGCAAGTCCTAACAAATGTGCCATTGGTACATGCAGAGAGGATTGCTGATATCCAGCTGTTGGAGTCATTGTGCAGAGGAAAACATGGGGGGTGAAATGGCCTGTCCCATCACACCCCTAGAGATATAGCCTCCTATCCGTCTAGGGGACTGAGACAAGCTATTAGTTCTAGCCCTGCTCCTTGAATAAAAAGATGACTTCGTTCTGCCAGGTTCTCAGTGTGTCTAATGTACCTGTAGGCCCCCACCACAGACGTATCTCAGCACCTGGAAATTATTAATACATTTATTCCCATCCCTGAGATAAGATGGTCCTAGGATCTCCACTTGAAAAATGGGGATCTAAGACACAGAGAGGTTAGATGATGTGCCCAAAATCACTCCAGAGATTCTGTGAGAGAGCAGGGATTTCAACACAGGATGCCCCAATTCAAGGCTAGCAATCTAACCACGATATCATCCTTTCTCATCAAAACAAGTGTTTTATCACTGAACTATATGCCCTCATCCAGCACCTGTTCTCAAGTACTAAGTATCGTAAAAGGAAGAAGAAACATATGTAATTTCAGCTGTGGGTATAAAACAGAACATTAGAAACCATGTTATAGCCATGCCCTCATACAACTCCTATCTTCCCTAGAAACATCTTTCTTTCTTTTTTTCTTGCTCCCCCAACAAAAGGAAATTAAAACCAAACAAGCCTATGTTTAAAGAATGTGAAGGCTGCAAAACAAACTAACAAAAGCCAGGAAATGTACAAGTTAAGGCTGTGACACTCTGTCCTTCATTCAGGCTGTTCTGTCTTATTTTTCTAAACAGTAGGAGTTAAGATCAGTGTTTCACCCTCATCTTTGAATTTCCTGCCATGCACTGGTATCTGACTTTGCCTTATTAATTTTATTAAATATGGAGTATCACATTTGTGAGTGTGATGTAGGAGTGCATATCTATATTTAAATGAAACCACAGCTCTAAGCATTACATCTGCAGAGCACTAAATATCAATGCTTCTCAGTGAGTATGAGATTTTTTTTTCAGCCTAACAATCAATGCAGAGACATCTTTTATTGCAAGAAGCCTATGGCTACTTCAAAATTTCATGCTTGTCTTTATGACAAACACAACAGCAGCTTTTCATGTTATGGTGGTTGTTGAAATAGGGATCAGATTTCTCTGTTCCAAAACCAGTTGAGCTATAGGAGAATCTCCATTTGCTTTCAACAATATAGGAACCATGAAACATAGCTATGACATTCTGTTTCCATCCTGTACTGGGCACTGGCACACATTCCCACTAGCTAGTTCAGTATATTCTCTTATAATGTGCATAGCTGGCAAGTCATCAAGTCAGATTTTGCTTTGAATTGGACCAATGAAAGAAAAGCTGGTAAATATATAGATCTGTGTATAACTCCTATGGTTCAGCAACAATTACCCCATGGAATACAGGATTTCATAAACTGATTAGAAATACAGTAACGTGTGAGTGTATGGGCACATTAGGGACCAGTCTGACTGAGAGGCTGGATGGTTCAAGTATCTGAGCCACTATTGTGAAAGTAATGTCAATTAAAGGGTAGTTCACAATAGGCTCACATTCTCATTGATTCATTTCTGATCTGGTTTGGAATCTGAGCACTAGAATATTGGAGCAGCCAGCCTTAGCTTTGCCCAGAACAGCTTTACCACCACAAACAATAGATTTTAACCTTTGCCACTTTTTTTTATTATTATTATCAGTCTGTGCTTCCACTACAAACTTAGCGCACAGGGCTTTGAGCTAATTACATTCTGTGCATCTGAGCCAACTCTCAGCATTTCATGCTGACACTCGGATACATCTGGACCTGATAACAATTACAAATACTCTGGGCATACTTTAAAAAAGAGCTTATGCTACAATGTGAAACAGAATGTTTTACAGTGCTCATAATGGTCAGATAAATACAATATCCTCCAATCCCATTTCTTTGGCCTGTTTTTTTTTTAATTTTTATTTTTTTTAAAATGTGCTTTTGCAATAATTTATTTAGATCAGTGAAGTGTGGGGAGGAAGGAGAAGTGGAATGCCTGAACTTAAGAAAATGCCATGCTTTGCCAGAGGCAGGCATAGACTAAAGCACTGGATGACACAGGATTCATTCATTCAAAGACTTTAGATACCAAGGGCTGAATCCCTTGTAGCCCTGAGTTTATACCCAGCACAGCTGGGATGGGGAGAATGCAAAGATGCCTCAAGACTACTGTCTCAGAATTACTATCCCAATCATGTAATCAACTGCTGGCACAAGAAAGAGCAGTCCAAAGGCTGCTCCAGGTTTCCCACCTTTATATTTGCCCTCTGAGGCCCATTTCTCAAACCAGAATCATGGGAGTGTCATAGATTTTAGCCCCTGGAGCATTCCTTTCCATTTCTTGACATGGCACCTAGATGGAGCAGATGGCAAAGGTCTGCCTAAACTGGCTTGAAGTCAGAGAAGGCTTCCCAAGCTAGGGGAGTCCTCAGTTTCCCTATTTAGAACAGATTTCTGTCCCTTAGCACTATTTGATGACAAAGTGATCTTTCTTGGGTCCCAAGAACCTAATGAGTTCTTCATAAATCAGGAGTTTTCATAGCTCTCTCTCTCCAAATCTTAGGTCAACATATCTGAATAGCTCAAGATCATGAAAAAATTCACTCCTTTTGTACCATAGTTCAGTCAACCTGATCTCCACTGTGGACCCACTTAAGTCCGTGAAAACTTTCTTCCATCAGCCGAGCTATTCTTCTCAGGAAGGTTGATTACCAACATGAATGGAAAAAACCCTTATGTTAGTATAGGAAGTTTCTACAATGTACTAGTGTAGACATACCCTAAGATGAGAAAGTGGGGGTGGGGTGGGGGGGTGCAGAGACAGGAAGAAATCACTGGAACTGAACTTCCTTTGGTAAAGCCCATCTATAGCCTAGGAATGGGAAGAGACTTTCCATTACTTATGCTTGAACAAACCCCTGGAGTCTAAAAGAGCAATTTAAACTTGTTTAGTGGCTCTCCTTGGGGACTGATGTAACACACTCTGGATGCTTTGCCAGTTAACTTTTTTCAAAGAATGTTTAATGCTTCGGAGTGACGGACAAAGATAAATTAAAAATAAAACAACTCCCAAGCCAGGTTTTTGCATGGGGTTGCAGCAAATGTCAATTACAGAAAGCTCCCAAAAAAGTCCTTCTGATAAGATCCACCGTATATCAACCATCACTTATCTGTCCTTTCTCAGTAAACAGTTGTACAGTAATAAAACAAAGTGATACAGCTGACTCTAACCTGGCAAATTTCCCTGCACCTAGTGTTTACATCTCTTTAAGTGTATTTTTGTCATATGAGTACAAGGCTATTTTATGCTCTCAAGTTTAATTCTTTTAAATATAGCTCTATCTATCTGCATGTGTATTGTGCATGTGTTAATAAATGTTCCTTTTACAGCCATTTCTCTAGCTCCCATGGAAAATTAATAGTCTTTGATCAAATGACTTCATAAATTTCTGAGACTCTCCATTACTATTTTGGTAGAATCACACGGAAGGCTCAGGAAGTTTCATGCTTTCAAATAATTTTAGGAGCCTACACTGTGAAGGCTAAACTTGCCTTCTGGTAAGTTGTAAGGGAGTATTTTTTTTTTGTTCATGTAAAAAATAGGCTTTTCTGGAAAGCCTGCTCCCTGCATTCTCAAGGGTTATAAAAATGGGAATCATTTTTATTGGCAATCCACTGGAATAGTGCTGAGACAAATGGAAACTTGAAGATAAGGATCCTCAGAGGTGAAAACATACAGCTGTTGGGAATTGTGAGACAATCTGACCAATAAAGGAAGTCACTATTTTTCCAGGCCTGAAGTGAGTTATAGGCTGAGACGGGTGTTGTATATTTATGTAAGGCTGCAGCAGGGAGTTTGAGAGACCGTATATTGCTGAAAGAGCATCATTCACATTCAGCCCGAGACAAAAGGTGGAAATGAAGTAACATCCTGACCGAAGGAGGGCTCACGACAGAATAATAACATTTCAGAGAGGGGGGCCATGCACTTGGCTGTGGGTAGGCCTCAAAATGAGGAAATCATCAAGATGCCTTGTCAGCCTTCAAAAAACAGATACACACTCACACACACATTCACAAACGTGGCCTGGCCGAGTGTCCTTGGGAAGGCTGGCCATTTATCTTTCACAGAAATGCGTACACAATTATTCGCAACCTTCATCAGTACAGTCAGCAAGATGGGTTTGCCAAAAATCCTGGAAAATACATATATCAATACATACATTACCAGCTCGTATCTGATTCTGTGTTTATGATGATGATGTGCTCTATCCCATAGCATCAGTGGCAACACTAATTCAAAGGGATATTTGAAGAGCTTGGCTGATCGGTTTAAAAAAATAGTTCAGCTTCAATCTCACATTTATTTGCATCTTGCATTGTTTGAAGACAGGCACTAGCACATGGAAACATGCGTAGAAAAGGGATAGGTATGCTTAGATCTTGATTCATTGTCTGATGCTATACTAATTGGATACACAGTACCCTTAGATTGACATATGCCACTTAAGAAAACAAGATTAGTGAAATGTAGATGTACAACTTTAAAAAGAAAGCCTGAAAGAATTTTTGGATTTGCTATTCAAAATGTTAGGAAATGTCCTCTTCTGTTTTAGTTTTTGTAGCCAACCATTAATTAACGATTTCCAATTCCACTGTAAAATACCAGTGTCTGACTCCTAGACCTATTCTCAAGCCACATCTGTTTCCAGAACTGAATCATTGTCCTTTGGGACCTCTGAAATGGCTTGCTTTAGCCCCAAACCCAAATATAATGGAGGATTTTATGTCCCAACAAATTCAACAAGCACATTATTTTGTTAACTGGCTTGACCATTTGCGTGGGGGCTGCCCCATCTCAACTTGGAACCTGAAAAGTTGTATGTAGTATTTCAAAATGAGGCATACTCAGCCACTGAACATTGAAATCAAAGCATGAAAGACTGGAGTGCTACAAAATATTAGGCTGCTATTTTCTTTTTCGAAGCAAGTGGGAGATCTTAAAGAATCAAAGATTTTCAAAAAAATTCTGACTTTCTCTTTCCTATGGAATTTTGACCAGGACTAAAACTGCATTAGTAAATGAACAAGATAACTTTTTTTTTTTTCCTGCACTGGTTTGGAGTAACATACCAAAACTTATTTCTGGGTTTGGAGTAACAAGTTCTAATTCCCTTACTCTTGTGGCTGACTATAGCACCAAAAGCAATGTGCTTTTTATTTTTGGTTAATTCTTCCTAAATTATTTTCATCAAAGAATATTGGCCCAAAAGTACTATTGATTTTAACAGGGATGAAACTGATGGATACTGTAGAAATTTTAAAGAGGTCACATAGAAATGAAGACTGAAAGACTATAGGAAATGGAAAATTTCTTATAGATTGGTTTAAGGATTTTACAGAGTTCTAAGGTAGGGATATTACATTCAGTGGAGTAGTTGAAAAAAACCCTCCAAAGGAGTTCCCATTTTCTTTTTAATACTGTAGGAACTTTAAATAATATAGGGGTTTGCTCCAACCCTCTCCTTCCCTTACAGTCACTTCACCTCAGCTTCTTTCCACACCTACCTTTCTTATCCTGTTACCCCTTTTTCTTCCTTTTTCATATAGTTTAGCCCCTCCTAAAGAAACTCCCTGATCTCTAAATAAATAAATTGTAGACCTAACATGATGTTTGCTACTATTACACTGCTCACTGTGCACATGTGTTCTACCTCTTCCCCCCACCCACTGTCTTCATTGTCAATTTAGAGGGTAAGCTCTTTGGGGCAGGGATCATCCACTATTTTGTGTTTGCACACAGTGCAGTAGGGACCCATTCTTGACTGGCCCTTAGGCTCTCACATAACAAACAAACAAACAAACAAACAAACAAACAAACAAATTCATCTTTAATACTATATTCTCTTGTGCTATGATTTAAATAAAGTCAAGCAGCTGCTATCCAAATCAGAAACTTTTCAGATTTTATAACCAGCATTTATCATTTGCACCTAAAGGAAGAAATATGTATCAATATTTGGTCACTTTCAGATCAGTAACTAGTGGATGATGAATTGTGGAGAGTACCTGCAAAGGCCCTCCATATAGGTAATGATCATTAGTTTAAAAAAAAAAAATCACAGGCCATTGTAATTTATCCAGTTTAAATGCTTACATCAAAAAATTTAAAGATAAAATACCAGCATTGCTTTCAGGTAACCCACGTAAGCATGCTTGTTAAAATACTCTTCCATTTAAACACAGATATTAACCTTTCCACCTTTGCCTCTTACATTTTTCTTTCGTTCTGTTCAAAGCATCTAGGTAAATTAGGATGAGATCCCTCCATAAAAATGCAAGGGGATCAGTTAAACTTTCATCTCTAATTTATTCATGAAGCAGAGAGGTCTTTGCTGGTCATGCTGTGTATCATTCTGTCAGAATAGCTTTCTCTCTTCTACAAAAGGGATAAAGGGAGATGGAAGAAATCAGGGGTTTTGTCTTTCCTACTAATAACCACTAGAGGAGAGAAAACCATGCCCTGATTCATTTCATGCTCATTGTACTGGAATTGGACTAACATTGAATATGCAGCAAAAAGTTCAGTAATAAACAAGCAGAAGTTTCTAAGAAATGCAAACCTCAATTATATTGAAAGCTAGACAGACAGAATACTGCATTTATATAGCTCTTTGCATCGAAAGATCACAAAGTACTTTACAAACACCAACTGATAAATCTTCAGACCCGCGTTAAAAGGCAGATGATATGCATATAATTTATCTGTAATTTGTTATGTATATACACTCATCACCCCTGTGTGTCTTGACAAATAATGCAAATTCTAAGCTATGCACCTACATTCACATTTATGATTAACATTCCCCTCTCTTTCCAAAACACTTATTTGATTATGGATGATACAAATAGTCTTTATCCTAGCCGATGCATGAACCCTTCTGGGTTTCCCCAGTGTGCAAAAAAATTATTGCCTTTTATACATGTTTTTAAAAAGAAAGGTGCGGAGGTTAGAGAAGAAAAGCAGGATCTGGTATTAGTTCTTTTTAGTCGCCAGGAAATTACAAAATGTACACTTGCGGAGTAAGCAATTTTCACACTCTGCTGGCACATCCATCTTTTTAATGAGCCTTGTTTATAACCTGATGCCATGTTTCTAGTCACCTACCCTGTTTACATCTTTGGCCCCTTTAATTAAGAGAAGAACCAGTTAAAAGAAAGTAAGAAGAAATATTAATATGATCTGATTAATTCAGCTAGCGGGAGGTTATGGGGTACCAAGGTTATTATAACCTATAACAGCAACATGAGCAAAGCTGTGTTCATTTGTAATTTTATTAGGCGGAGCAAATTAGTGAGCCCGCCTGGCAATGACAAAAGACCCCTTCCTATTCTCTTCTACCCCCCACTGAAAGGGCCAGGCGCCTAAAGTTAGGACCCATATTAGGCAAATGAGAGCTGATCAATCTCAGCCATACAACTAATGAGAATCTCCAGAGTTGGAGCTATGGTAATTTGAAAAGATTAGCTGGGATTTTTTTTTTTAAATGTGCAAAGTCCAATGAACCCAAAGCAGTTATTCCAAAGGAGGCTAGCAGAAAAGGGAGAGGGGGAGAGAGAAATCCACAGAAAGGGTTAAAGATAAAGCACTGTAAACTTACAGGGAGAGGACAGGGAAAAAAGCATTGATAACGTGCAGATGATTAGAAGCAGAATATCATTGGTCATGCAAGGAAAAATATAATTATATGTTATTATGCTGTATGAATTGCCGCATTTTAGTAAATAAGAAAACAGAGCTTTCCCTTGTACTACAGTGTTGAAATGTGTCAAATTTCAGTCCCTCTAATTCCAGGAGTCCCACTACTGAATTTCTTAGATTACAATTCCTTTCTGTAATTCTTGCCCTGACAAAATACTTCTCACTGAAGTAGTTTTGGTCCTGATTCTTATCTCCTGTATGCTAGGGTAAATCCAGAATATTTCCACTGAAAAATCACCCAAGGGGTCATTCTGTGGAAATCATGATGCACTAATTTAAATCATGTTTATATTTTCCACCCATGATGGTACAGCTGCACCATTGGTTAAACTCAGCATAGATACTGATTAGGCAGTAAGCTCAGTCTAAAATGCGAGAGCCCAAGAAGTTGCTTCAGTGTTTCTCCTGCACAAAAACTAGACTAAACAAAGGAGAAGGCTCTCAGCCACTGCAGTTCTAATAACTATATAATAACAGGCCCTGATCCTGACAAAATGAGTTCACTGCAACTGTTCTAGTGGGAATACTCAGTTGATTTCAGGGCCTAAAGGCTTCAGTTGTATAGACTTCAAAGAACTTTTTTTTTTTAAATGGAATCTATTACTCTTATCCCCAATTTACAGATTGGGAAACTGAGGCATATAACAGTTAAAGACCAAACTTTCAGTAATGTACATTAATTCTGTGTCTTTATTCCTGCATTCCTAATAAGCTCTCACCAGGTGAACACACTCACACTGAATGACCTAAAATGAGCAGATATCTCAGAAAACTTGGTTGTTAGCACCGAGCCCAAAGTCACATGAGACAGTGGCAGAAGCAAGAGCAGAAGCCAGTGGGGGTCTTGTCTGCTGGACCCCTGCTTGGGCTTTTAGACCACAAATGCTTTTCTTATAAATTATCCCATGCAGTACACATTTTTTTCCTAAGGCATGACCAGGTATCTGACTTAGGTGTTTCATCAATGTCTCTATGTGTCACTCCTTGTCAAAGACAATCTGTCAGCTTCAAACCAATAGCTGGCTGAGAAAACGGGCTACACAACTATAAGAGTATTCCAGTGAGCATAGATATTAACATAAGGCAGCTCCTTCCCCCCACCTCACCCCCCACATTAGCTTATAGCAGTAAAAGGGTTAAGAGTTGCACTAGAAAGATAATGAAAAAAAAGAAACTAAGAATGCTGCTTTTAAAAAGCTATTTTTCATTTAAAATTTTCAGATTAAAGATGTATAAGGGAATGTAAGAGACAAGCAAGAAAAGGAAGAAAACAGGTCTGAAATATCCCAGAACTATTAAAAAAATGAAAGAAAAAAGGCATTTAACACTGAGTTTAGGTAACAAGCTTATTAATACTGATGGCTACATTCGAAGTGTATCTAACTTATTCAAAACCCATTTTCCTTGTCCTCTTCTACACTGTAGCTGAGTCTCATGAAAAAAAAGCCTAATACCCAGGTGAGACATCAGAACCTGAGTGCTGACAAACAGTAAAGTCAAAATAGCCACCACAATGGGGTAGAAACAGGGCCAGATTAAGTCATAAAGAGAGACGCCTCTTGGCCTTTTCTCATGATCTGAGCTCTTGGACTTGGAGTCATGTAATAAAGATCAGAATCTCAGCTTTCATTTTTAAATGAACTTTCTAACCCCCAAGAACTGTGCATTTAGTGTTGCTGAGGCAATAATGTCTGCCTGAGAACCTGAAACAAGTCAAAGAGGAGAGAATTGACCCATTCATCTTCACTCTGAAATCTTCTGTAATGAAGTGATGGGAAAAGAGTGGTGATGGGAAGGGGATGTCTAGAGCCCCAGTTTGCATTCCTCTGAGCTTGGATAAAAGTAATGCTTCTGTGAAAGGATGAGAAGCAATGGGGCTACTCCACTTGTGTATACCTGAATATTATAAGAATGATTGTGAGTGATTGCATCTCACTCATCTGATCCAAAGGAATTATGATCTTTGCTGAAAGCTCTGGTTAGTCTTGGATGTTGCCTTCAGAAACCCTTGCAATAATAAGAGATTTTATGGTCTACAATGAAAAATCAGATTCAAAGCCGTTCAAGTTTTGGAAGCTTGGGCTGAGATTCACTGTTTCCCTGAACTTTGTGTAGCCATTTTCATCAGTGCAAACTGAGACTGAAGTGAGTGTGAAAGGCTAAACAGTCAGACTGAAAGCCTGTGACGGTGAGCCAGAAGCATAAGGAGAACAGACATGGAATTAAGAGGCAGGCTCCACTTCTATTAAACTTTTAGCACAAGGAGGAGCACTACCCACCCATCATGCAGTTTCTCCTATACCAGACATTTGATTGGTTCCAGTGTTCCCTACCAGAAAAGCCCACAATATGTCTATTCTAGGTATATCCTCACAGATTCAGTTCTCTGCTTGGCTGACCCCTCAACATGAGGCGGTACAGTGTGCAGCATGGTGGGGACCACAGCCTGTGAGGGTCACAAGGTCTCAGCCTATCACATGAGCCCAAGGTCCCTCACCGAACTTTGATCTTCAGGAGCCATTCATCATATTCTCTTAACCACATTGGATACTGGCCATGAATGTAATGAGTAAACAACACCACTTCAGTATCTGAGTCAGTTATTATGTGTCTTTTTGTTTAACCCACTGTGGCTTTCAGGTGCTGCAAAAATGGCCAAAGCCCAGGGTGGTCTTCCATCAATTTGGCTCAAGGGAGAAAAATACTTTCCCCACCCCCTAAACTGGTGATTAGCAAGACCCATGGTGTCTTTCAGACCAGGGTCCTGTTCTGAGGTTAGATGGGTAGGATAGGCTGTTGGAACATAGCCAATAAAAGCTGCACATGCCCCTGTGCTGAGCTAAATGTTGGAAACTGGGAATTTTGGCTAATCAGCACCCTTCTCCCCCAGAGGGTCAATGGGTGCCAAAGACTCCCCTGAGAGATATTAACTATTGTCTCTTGCTTCTGGGTGTCTTCCCCTTTCACTGTTAGCCCCATCAATTTCTCTCATCTACTGATGTGGATGGATGGACTTGTTTTTTGTCAATCTGCACTGGAGTGAAATGATACCCAAGGTGTGCAGTAAGGGTCAATTGGACCTTTGAGCCAGCTCACGTTCAAGTTAATGGAAAGATTCCTGTAAACTTCCCTCAGAATTGGAGCTGGCCCCAGATATAGGAATGCTTGAAATAAGACAAGGAGAAAAAGATAGGTGGCTGCTGTCTTCCACAGATTTAATATAGAACCTGAACATAGGCACTTCTTCGCTTTTAAAACAATATTTAATATAAAGTTGTTTAAAAAATCTGACTGTCAACTGGCAGACCTGTACCACGCTTGGCAGATTCTGTTGGGCCTTTTGGCTAAGATCAAACACGTGCCTTTACTCTCAGTGGATTTTTACCATTGATTAATGTGGAAATAGTATTGGGGTCATGTCTGGAATCAGTAGAACTAATTGCAGTGCTCGTTTAGGAATAATATTGGTTACAAATTTGGTTCATTTTTTTTCTTGAGAAACTTTTCATTAGCAGATCCTGATGCTCTTTAAATGTATTGATATGAGACATCCATTAGCTGTTCTGGCTAAGCACAGGGCGAGTTAACCCATTTCATTTAAGCTAGCTTTATTGTTTTCCCCACAAATATATCAGATAAGATGTCCTTGGAAGAAGACAGCTTGTGCCTCTGGCATTTTTGCTAAGCCATACTACATGGACTTCTGGTACAGAATATCATAAAGCTCAAAGGTCCAAACCTTTTTTCAAGGCAGAACCTGTGAACTCTATAAGACTATAACCCAAACCCAAAGACAAATTTGTTATTTTGTTTTTGTTAGCTCCCAATGAACATTTGCCTCAAACTCAAAGCAAATACAGGAAGGGCTGGAGTTCACAGCTGGAGCAAAATACATTTTTTCCATTGATTTCAATGGAGGTTTGTAAATTTACTCTAGCTGAACATCTGCCATACAAACTCAGGGTTTAAAACTGTCATTTTGTTTTTCATTTGCCCATCAACTCTTCCCATCATTAGTAAGGTTGAAACTAGAAACACAAGGGTTAAAATAAAAGATTTAATAAAAAAAAATGGACTCAGTGTTTCTGACACAATTACAGACATGAAATGATTGAAAGCCAATGAGAAAGCTCATTCTTTTCCAACCCACAATTGCCGATTCAAGATGTTAATTAATATTTTCAAATTAGGCTAGAGGAGTTAGGCACACAAATCTTAAGGTCTTTAATTGGGAATTGGACATCAAGTCCCTAAGGCATCAATGAAAATTCCAGCCATAATCTTAATGTAGTTAAATCCTCTCTCCTAGTCAACTTTATTCCACCCACTTTCCTCTTCCATAGGGGCTGTCTTGGGGTAAGTAGGCAGCAAGATGGACGAGAGGTTGGAATGTTCTTTGTTCCACTGAAGTTGGGTCAGCAGATTGTTCCATTCAGTGAAAGTTAGAGTGGCCTTGTGACTGCTCAAATTTATACTGGGTTTTCGGATTTCATACACGGCCAGCACCAGGATCAGATGATGCATCCTAACAGCTTAGAGATACTTCTGTATTCCTTCACTCCTACTGCAGCACTAAAATATTAGTTGACACAGAGGAGGACCAAGTTTCTTGAGTCCTCTTTCTTAACCTGCACTGCTGAAAATTTCTTCAAACCTTCTTTGATAAAATCCTGGAGTCAACTAAAATATACAGCATGCCCAGCTGTCTCCAGATTATTGTATTCCTTTCTCACTTGCTTCCACTGTGGCTCATAGTGAACTGAGAGATGAACAATAATCTGAGCTACAAGAAAGAACCTGCTCAATGTAAATTTTCTTATGGAAATACGCTGGTGGCTATTCATTACTTGCTTATATTTTCAAGTTGAATTGATTGTTTGATCAATTATCACTTTACGGATCAGGTTAGCCTCTTAAGAAAACTACCAATCACTGTGTTAACACGCAGATATAAATGAGCCCTTTTCAATAGGCTAACCACTCTCCCTACACCATGGATGGTAGGTGTGGCAATTAGATAATTGATTTTAGGTAAATGTCTTGTTAATTATGCAGGAAGCTTCATGTCTTGTGTTAATTAACTTACTGCTCCTTTGAATCAATAAACTACGGCCCTGGGAGGAAAAACAGCCTCCCCACAGAGTCAGGGACACAGAAAGAAGGAAGTTTGGCTCACCGCCTTTCTTCATTGTATGTCCAAAACTACTCCACAAGTGCCCTGCTGTGCCATGGGAGATATTGGTATGGAAACAAATTGAATTCAAAGGTGACCAGATACTGAAAGCAATGAGAATCTTACTCAAAACTTGTTCAATGAAAGACAAGAAGGTTGAGCTCTAAATTACATCGAGATCAGCAGTGGGTGAACATTGGAGGAGTTCTGTTTGCACAGATCTTCTGCTTTATATGCAGAAGGTTCTGGTTTCAAACCCCAGGAGGTAGGACTAGATGATCTCGTGAGGTCCCTTCCAACCCTATGATTCTATTCTATCTTTCCAAAGTTTGGGTGACCATCCAAACTTATGGAAGCTCCATGCTCTCTTTCACCTTAACTCCTACTTTGTTTGTATCTCATCATTTACCTACACAGCTCCATGGCCTTCAGAACCCTTCCTGCACAAAAGCCCCTTTCTGTCATTCTCTGACCTCAACCTCCGCAGCCCTGATTCAGTTATATTCCACTGTGTTTTTTAAGTATTACGTTCTCCACTCTAGGCTCTAAATAGCCTAGCTCTTTCCTTCTTACTTTCCCTGGCCCCACCCTCTTTTCACTTGAGCAATTCCTCCTGTAACTAATAGTCTCCCTCCCAAGTCTCTATGTGGAAAAAGTAGACCGTAGCAATCCCTTCCACCTCAATGCCTTTTCCCCCCCCATCTTTCCTTCTCATCTGTCTCAGATTTTAAAACAGAGGTCCAGATTAATCCTTCAAGACCTATTCTCAGTCAACAGGATATAGGAAAACCTTATGAAGTCAATGTGATGTATTCCTTCTATGGGTGTAGCAAATAAGGCCTTTGGAATAATTTCATTGATTTCAAGAAATTTATACCAGGTACATCAGGCAGCAAACATTACTTTGGTCTAAAGAGTGACTTTAAATTTTTTATTAATAATACAGAATCAAAAAAACCATCAAAACTGATATGCCATCCCATTTCTATCCATCAAGGAGAAATGATTTTATAGATTTGTATAAGAAAGAAAAACTTTCAAATAATAATAATCAGGGTCATGATCATTAATAAAGACTTACAGTTTTGAACTTTTCTAGAGGTTGTCGGTTTAACCCTGGAGTATGACTGAGCCTGTCGCAGACAGAAGGCAAGCCTGAACATTGAGATTAAAAACAATGATCACATGCTTAAGTCTTTGGATGACCAGGGTCTGATGTAACTGAATGCAAGCTTCCCTGAAATTGAAGGAGTTTGGTTGTTGGGTGTGGGTTAGCTGTTCCCATCTTTGTTTTCTTATCATTCAACAACTTAAATAAACTTTTAAACCAATAAACAGTGTGGGAAAAGGGTCAGAATTCTTTACTTAGTATTTCCTTTATTTCATTTGATGATTCTGCAGTACAGATTCCATATAAAGTGTTTCTTGAATAGTTTACTTGCAACTTATCTGACTACAAGTGGGACAAATGATATGGTCCCAATCCTGCAAACACTTAAGCATGTGCATAACTTTACTCATCTGAACAGCCTCATTGAAATCATATGTGCTGAAGAGACTGGACTGCACACATGATTATAATCCCTGAAAAGCCTGAACTCTTTTCATGATCAGGACCTTAATTTTTGCTTTTTCCCCTTACTTGACCTTGGCCATATACGTATTTTTTACTGGCTGCTAAGGAGCACAAGTTAGAGTGGCAGTCCTGATACAAGGAAAAACCTAATTGGAGAACAAATCATTTTAACTTTCTTTTAAAGAGTATTCTGAAAATAACTTTAAATCTTGGTAAAAAGTTTGAGGCTGGCTCACATTGATGTTTACAAGAAGCCTGTTATACATAATTTTCCAAAGCTGTTTTCAATCATGCAAATGATTTTTTCCTTTGCAATATGCTAATGCAATCTGATTTATTTCAGTTGTAAAAGTTAATTACAATGTGTTTGTGAGTCCCTAAAGATGATGTATTAAATGTTTATAACCAGGATTATTAAAATGTCCTGTCTCGATTACAGTGCTTCTCTTTCAAACACTAGAACTAATTGTAGCCTTAAATCACAACAACCTTACCGTTAAAATTAACACAAGGGCAACATTGCATAATTTTAATTAATTTTAATTTGGCCAAAGCAAATTAATTTTTTGTTTTCTAGAAGGACAGCTAAACTCTTTTACAGACCCTTCCCGTACAACGTAGAGTTCATAAACTTTTCTTTTTTCAACATTTGTATCCCTTTAATGATTCTACCATTGCATGTTTACACTTAAAAAATCTGAGAACACACAAAGCATTTTAATTTTCATTGTAGCTATTGTATTCATGTCTGCATGCCTTATTATTTTGCACCCAAACTAGAGGATGAAATAGTGACAGAATGTGTTATATTTCACTGATTTTGCATGCCTGTGCAATATCATTCTGCCTTCGGAATCCAGTTCTTCAAAATAAAAGCAACTCAGAGCTCCCTGAAATTGAAGTTCCAACTTTTCTTTTGTTAACTCACTTTAAAAAGCCTTGTGACAAAATTGGAGGGGGGGAATCCATGAAGAAATATTTAACCTACAGAGCCAAGTTTTCCATGTTTCTCTTTTACATTTAGCATTTTTACAAGAAAAAAAAAATTGGAGCTTTGGTCAAGACAGTATATGGGATGTTGCTCGCATATTCCTCAGTTGAAATTGTAAACCTTCATTCTTTGTGACGTCACAGTTGGTTTCTGTGGATACACAGAATGTATTGTTATGAGCTAAGACTGGAGATAAGCAACAGAAGGAAAGTTTTCCTCCTTTACTCAGAATGTGACATTGGTGTGGTAACTGAGGGCTTGGTTTTGCCTATATAGATATTACCTGCAGTAGATGAGATGAAACCAAGCTCCAATTTATGAAGTTTCTGTTAAACTCTTTTACTGTGATGTCTGACTTTCCCCATCTAAGATGCTGTGTGGGGTAGTGGGATGTTTTGCCCTTTAACAAAGATGTCTCCAGAAAGTAAAGGCATTCATGTGCATGCCTCCAGCTTCCTCTCTGGCATGCAGCCCCACCATTTTGTGCTGAGACGTGTAAGCACAATTTAAGAGTCAACAATACTTGTAAGGGCAAATCTCACTGTGTCTAAATGGGGTCGCAGAGCGCAGAATGGCAGCAATGCAAATCAATATGTCTTAAAGCTGTAATGAAGTGTGCTGTCTGCCCTGCTGGGGACAATCTGGAAGAGCCAATGTGACTCTTCTCCCTACATCCTGCCCAGTACAGGCTCCCCTCCCAACATGGATACAGAGGGAAACCGTGGGCCTCTTTGGCACTTTGTAATCAGGCCTTGGAAAAAACTGACTTTTTTAGTGGTAGACTTCCCTGTGCTGTGCTCTTTGTATGCTTTCAGCTGGTACACACAAAGGAAATTACCAAGGTGTGAATTATTACATGGGGGAGACCAAGACACTGCAAGCTATAGAAAAGATCTTTCCTCTTGCCCTAGAGGAAACATGATTGGATGTCCTGTATCACAAGGGAGGCACACTGAATGTCAAGAGGATATATGGCGTTAGGAACTGCTTAAAGTCTCCCTACATATTATGGAAATGCTTTGTTGTGGTGGTCTTCAGGTAGCATGGAGGGAAGAAACAAAAGTATGGCCACTGAACTTCCAAGTACACAGTTCCACAGTTTTAATCCCATAAAAGGCAAGCAGTCCATGCTATTGAAGTTCATAGTTTCGATAGTGGTTAAGTTCCTTCTTCGTGAGTCTTTGGGCAAAAATACCATCCCCAGACATGCTGCATATATCTCATGCTGAGGGCCGCTCTACTCTACGCACTTTACTTTGCAAAATTCAGCTACTCAAAGGTCATACAAGTCACGTGTAGCATTCAGATCTCCTAACTCTTAAACAGAGTAGTGCTTAAAGTATGCATAGAAACTGCATGAAATACACAGGAAAGTACTTGGAATTTTCAGATATTCCCCTGCTTCTTGACTGCTCACATTGAAAATGGCTTACGTATGCAGGAGCAAAAGCAAAAAGGAGTTGACAGTTGCCTGGCCCTGGTAATCATGCTACTTAATAATCCTAATAAGCTGCCATTTTTTAGGATGAAATCTCTGTCTATCCCCCCAAAAGAGAACTATTAAGAGAAATAAAGCTGGCTGCCCTTGGTGCAGGCTCCTATTGATTCCTTATAGAAATCCTGACACTTGTTGATAGTAAAACTATCGTCTTCAAGCACTGTCAGCCTGTAGTCTGCCATAGCTACCTTTCTGGGGGACTAAGATTCAGATTGAAATAATTTTACAACTGAAGAAAGAAAGAAAGAAAGAAGTCAACTCCTCACTGGACCACCAACTGGACACTGAGAAAGCAAACTTTATTTAGTGCTTGATTTGCATGTCACCGGCTATCACCGTTATCTTGAAAGTACACAGTAATTTCCACTAGCAGAGAAGTTATCTGTCAAAATAAAGCAGCATCTAATGCAGGGGTCTCACACTCAAATCACCATGAGGGCCACATGAGGACTAGTAGAGGGCTGCATGAGGATAAGTATGGTAGCCTGAGTGCTGCACCACTGAAACCTTTCCATACAATGATATTGCAAATATTGGTAATGATTGTGTCATTGTGGGCCACAGGAAATAGCTTTAGGGGCTTCTTGTGGCCTGCGGGCTGCGTGTTTGAGACCCCTGATCTAATGGGTCCCTGGGAGAAACACAAGGGATATCTCCAGTTGACTGCAGCCAAAATCCACCAGCAGGATGCACCAAGCCTAACGCATACTGATGTAGTGGAAGTTTGCATGGCTACTGACTTTTTTGCTGCTATTCTGGAAGATAAAAAGATTTATTGTGTTTCCAAAAATGGGGCCAGGCACACATCACTAGCACCAAATCCACACACAAGAGGCCAGATTTTTAGATCATGCAAATCAGCATAGTTCAAAACTTACACTTTGCCAGCAGAAACAAGCTGAGGGCTATATGTAAAACCATAAGAATAACAGAGACCTGTAATGCCATCCATGAAAAAACAAACAAACATATTTTGTGCTTTCTGTTACATCGGTTTAATAAACCATATAGCAATTCACGCATATCAAATATGACAAAATTGTTGATACCATGTTAAAAATAGCTGGCACAGTAATATGTTTATAACAAATCTTTCTTGGTACCTGCTGTGGTACTTTTCCAGATGAATAACATGGTGGGATGATCCCACCACTTGTAAGAATTTCAGTTCCTTCTGGGTTGGAAACACTTTAATAATCAGGCCAACAGCTGGATGTTTGTCCATACTGTATTTTTGAAGGTCCCATATTAAATATAATAGTCACAGATAAGGAAACTAACCAAATAAAATGTTGTGGATTATATTAGATGAATTGGGGATTATGCTTTTTTTCCCCCAGAAAGTTATAGAGTTATGATAAAAATTGCTGGAGGATCAAGGCAACCACTTGTTACCTAGCTTGCTCTTAATCATTTCAAAAGGCCAAGGGCTTGTTATGAATTAAAATCGTTTCATTATTTAGGTCTCTTTTCATACCCACCTATAGGTTGCATTATTTGTATATGTGCCCTGACAAATATTTATTCCCTTCTCATACAATTGTGACATATTTGTGATTTCTCACATCTCAGACTTCTATAGGGCAATATACTTGGATCACTTTGGGGTTTCTCATTGGCTGGCCAGTCCCCTCCTCTGCTTGTTTACAGTCTCATTAACCTGCAGAAATAAGGTGAGCTGAGCAGTCATTGGAAAATACAGAATATAGTACAAGTCAAAATGATATAAGTGCATAGCTGCAGAGTAGACAGACAGTTTACTCAGTTAGTGAGGCTGCTCGGTCCTGAGCTTCTGCAGCATTTTGGTCATTTTATTTTGCTTTAGAGTTTTAACACCTTTCCTGTAATATTCCAAAAAACCCACCAGCCAATGAGGAGCTAGCTCTCCACTTAGAAACACAGTCTTGACTCACTCACCCTGACCAAAGGCAAGCAATCCATCCAGAGCCTGTCTTCTTTTCCCCTTCTTTTTGGTCTTCCTTCTTGCTTACCTCCTTACTTTTTCACGAAAAAGTTATTCTGTCAAATCTCTGGTTTTCCATCCAATAATGTGCAACTTTTATATAATGTTTTTCTTCAGGAGATTTCACAGCACTTTGGAAAGAATGGAACAGGGAACCTAATTCACAGAGAAGTGAAGTGACTTGTCCATGGCCAGTAAAGTAGGATGGCATTCCCGTGAATGTAGCCCACATGTCTGGAAGTTTTTCAGAACAATTGTGTTTTTTTCCTACTTGTCTCTTATAAGGATTGACAGTGAGGGGAAGAGGAATTTTCATAGGACCGGTCAGAAAAAGTTAGACTAGTTTATTTGTATTTCTAATGCTACTTCTTTAGCCTATGGTTTCTGATGACTCAAAAGATAATTTAAATGTTGGGTAAGTGATGTAGCTACTGTATCATGGCAGCATCATTCGGAGATGTCACACTCATCTACCCACCATCACAATGATAAAGAGGGCAGTCCCCTGCCAGATGGCATGCAGTGCATTTTTGTGATACACTGGGGCAGGATGGGGAACTCAAGAAGACCCAGTGGTAAAGATGTAAATTAAGCCACTTGTGACCACAACATAACCTTCTGCAATAAAGAATGAGCTTTCAGTTCATATAATAGTTCTGAAGGGCAAGCAAGAGCTGTTCCAGAGACACTATGGGGTGCACTGCTGAGGTGTCTGTCTGTCAAGAAATATGGCACTGTTATAAAATATAGTTCTGTCCCACGTCACCACCCGTCATCACAGTTCTTTAGAATAGTCACATCTGATATAGAATTTAAGGCTATGTCTACACTACAGGACTCAGTTAAGTCGACTTAATAAGGTCTACTTTATTAAGTAACTTATTGAGGCCCCATTTGTTTAAGTTAACTTTATAAAGTCGACTTAAAAGGCTCTACTGCACTAAGTCAACTTTATAAAGTTGACTTTAATGGGCACATTGCATTAATTCAACTTAATAAAGTCGACTTAAGCCTTAAAGTCGACTTTAGGGGTGGGAATTATTAAGTCAACTTAAACAAGTATTTAAGTCAACTTAATGAACTCCAAATGTGCCCATGGAGTTGCTTAAGTCTACTTAAGCCCCTGGAGTAGACATAGGGTAAGAGGCTCAACTTCTTCAGAAAGGAGACATCTTGATTTTAGCTGACATTTTTTATGTAGCCTTGAAGAGAAATAAGTAAACTGTTGTCACAGCTGGCTGCATGAAATAAGCCAGCCAGGACCCTACCTTTCATGCCTAATCACTTGGGAAACAATGTCAACCCAGACCAGGAGAATAGAACTTTCCAGGTCATCCCACTAACAATACGAAAGGCAAAGTTGACAGCAGCCACAGTGATGACTGAGCCCCAGGTGGCCACAGTGTTTGGCAGGTGCAGTAATTACAGCACTGGTCGATGTCCATAAGAGTATAATACTTGTGTCCCATAGATGGATGACAAACTTGCAGAGGAGTGCAGCTCTCTACTCGATTTTGCTGCCTGTTCTCTCAATGTATTATCAAAAAGGACAGTGAGTGGTCAGTCTTTCTCTTCAAATAAATAGGATGCAGTTCAAAATTGATAGGCTGACTCTTCAAAAGGACATGCATCTGTGGATGAACTAAGCAGTTGGCAACTTGCCATAGATTTTTATGCATTTAATTTAAGTCACTACTTCTAAATAAACTTGGCTAAGGTGTTAAAGTCAGAAGATAGGCAGGACACTAGCTCCCCAAAGCACCTTTTGACTATTGCCAGGAAAATGTCATTAGTGTACTTGAACTTAGTTTTTGAGGTGGGTGGCAGATCAGCTGCACATATACACTAAAGAGTGTGGGAGTGAATGTGGATCTCCAGGGACGTCCATTATTCATACAACATGAGCATGAACCATTTATGCCTTTCTTACGATTGCTCTGTTAGAAAATCATCTGCATAATAAAGCGCACAAGGTTCATGTCTGGATCATGAAGCATAATTGTAGGACTAGTTCACTATGTCAAACTGTCATATGTTGATGAAAGGGTCAACAGAAATCCTGCTAACCCAAGTGAATTTAGGGAATGAAACCAGCTAACCCAAGTGAATTTAGGGAATGTAATACACATCATAAGAAAATCTGCTCTTGATGGAGTTTCAGTTCTCTGTACAGCAGATGGGTTAAGATTAGAGATAACTTTAGGGCATGGTGTGGGCTGAAGAAAAAACAAGCTCTAAAAAGAAACCTCAGGATTAGAGGAGGTTGGCTCTCAAAAGCCCATGGACAGCTCTAGTTTAGATTAAATCATACAGAACAAGTCACTGAGTCTATGTGAATCACAGCAGCCCAAGATCCAACCCATAATCTTGAAAATATTCACATATTTCTTTGAACCAACCCTTCACATCTTATTAAGTTCACCTCCAGACTCCAACTATACTGTTCCAGAACCCAGACTGAGAACACCACAAGATTGACCTTTCTGTGATGCCGTAGGGTGGACAGTAGACAATAGCCTGTTCCCTAATGGCTAGATTGAGTAAGTTTGTGACCACAGCTAGATATCTTAAGACTTGAAAACCCCTGGAAACAGATCTAGGAGTTTTGTTCTCATCTACTAAGCGCCTTTAACAAGTTCTTAACCATTTAGAAAAAAGGAAAAAATCGGCTTGAACCAAAGCTTCATATCCATTCCAACGTCTGAAGGAATTCTCAGAATCTAAACCCAGATCCAAATCTGAATAAGGGGTCGAATCAAAAACCCAGGTGCCCACCACCAACCTGGACTTCAAAACTCTGAACTGATTCTGAATTACATACTTCAGGTCCCCCTGTCTCTAACAATCTTATGTTGCTTTTATTTTTTTTTTAATCACAAAATAGGTTCATTTCCTATTGAGTGTATAAAGATGGATGCAACAGCTCCATTTATCTTAATCTTTGAAACAACAATATAATTATATTCTGCATTGTTCTCTGTGAGCCACTCTCCAGTTCAGAAAAATATGCAATCACATGCCTTCCTTTCTAGCCTAAGGTACGTGTGACCAGGGAGACCTTTCCAAAATAAGGTTGTAAAAGCTCTTAGATATTAGATAAGGACTATTCTCCTAAAGAAGAATATATGCAAAAAGGAGAAGATAGATATCTTGCCAGAGACTAATGTTTCTAGATAAACACTTCTGGTTATGGGTGATTTTAGATCACATATCTGCTTTCCTGTGTTTCTTTGATTATTATTAGTAGTATTGCTGTTGCCGCCGACACTAAAATTGGAATTTGGAATTGCGGCTGACCCTCGTTCCTTATTGGTGGATGACCCTGAAAGGGTTATCAAGACCGTACTACTCAGTTTTTCCTCTTCCCGGGAGTTGAATTGTACTGGTAATCTCACACAGCTTGCTCTGAATTGTGAGAAGAACATTAAAAAAAAATGATTCAGGGAAAGTTGGGTTGAAAAAGATGGAATTGTTTTGTCAAAGTTTCTCATAGGAAAATCTCTTTCCCAGCAATCTGCCGATGGGGGGGGGGGTGGTTAGAGGGGGAGGGAAAATTCTTCAAGAAAGTAAAAAAGAAATAGGCCTCTTCTCGCACGTTTTGTCAAGTAAATGCTTGGCATTAAAGAAGCCACGGACTCCCATGTCAGAATGAATCACCCCCTTGGAATCTGCAATACAGTTTAGGATGAAGAGGCAGTATTTTGCAAGATGCCAAATCCATGTGCTGTAAATAGAGCATGCTGCTTCCAGAAAAGCCACTCACAGTCAGAGTCATCCCACTCTCCCTCTCGTTCCCATTTCTGGTTTGTGTCTTGTCACCTAAAATATAAACAAACTAGAGGAGCTTACAGAGAGAAATGAGGGGGTGTAGGAATTGGCTGGGGGGAGGATGAGGTGAAGTTTCTAACAGGATCCTGCTCTTCCTTTCACATCCCGCAAAGAATGAGAAGATTCCACTCACACACACGCTGGTAGATGGATGGATTCCACATCTCTTGCTATTAACAGGAATATGTTGCTGCATGCAGTGTCTCTGGGATGGTTCTGGGTATTTTTTTTCTCAGCATCCATAAGCTTGATTTGTATTTATTGCTGTAAGCATGCCAGGCACTGACAAAACAAGTGGATGCCTCAAATACGCTTTGAAACAGACAACAGTCTCACAATGGGTGGGATCTCTGTTAGCCGACTAGTGAGAGGCTCATTCTAGCCAATGTATTAAAATAACATTTAGCAGAAACTAAATGACATTTGAATGCTGATACATGACACATTTAACAGAAATAAAGAGCATTCACATGTTTCACAAGGATGTATTTGTTTACTATGCTTTGTAATGTTTCCTTTGGTAGGGACAGTATGGGAAAATATTTGCAGTGATGGCAGATATTGGAAGTCTGACAGGTGATAGATGTGTGTAGGTATTATGATGGTGATTCTAATTCATTTCTTTTCTTTTATACACATGCATATGAATACTTATAAAATAAATCTTTGACCCTTTATGGTATCATTTATTATACGTTTATCTTCTTGCAACATTGGGGGAAATGATTGTATACTCAGTGTCACACAGATGCGGTCAGCTAGAGCTACAGGAAAGTTGATAACACAGAGCCACAGTTTCTTCACCCGTTCCCCCCATTTACAAAACATATAAGTCACTTCCTTCTTTCCATTTTTAGTCAACAAGGAAAAATTAACAGACTGTTAACAGAAAGATCAAATAAGTAACTTGCAACTGTACTTACAAATTTAACTTTTGAGAGAGAGTTCCAATTTTTTCTGTCATTTTGAAAGCATGTGTTCATGATTTTTTGCAAACTCAGCTCTAGTTTGTCCTAATGCAGTGAGAACCATTATCTTCCTTCAATTAAATTCAGTCATAGTACAACACCAGTGACTTAAATGGGACAGTATAAATGTGGATGAATTTGGACTAAGCAGTCTTTGAGAATGCCCTAGAGATTTGAGCTTCACAGGAGTCCTGATGCCAACTTCCATGGTTCCAGCAGATAGCCTGTTGACTGGCTAGACAATGATCCATTTTCAAGAAGGCCTTTTTCAAAAGATCATCACAATTTTCCATCTCTATTTCCAACCACTGTCTCTTTTTTAAGGTTTGACAGCAAGGTGGCAGTCTGTTAGTTGCTGAAGACCAACGTAGACCCTATTCCAGAAGTTGTTACAGAATGGCATGCAGCTCTCAGTTTTCCCTCACCCAGAGGGGGTTAGATGTACGGTCATCCTGTAACAGATGTAAAGAATGACTTTCAGGTGAGCCAAGCTTTGCATAGCTCCTGGGAACGAGCTGGATGGAACTATTTCACATGAACCACAAGGGTCTTGATTCAGACCTCAGCTGCAAAAAATGTGCAGGACACACACATACACAGAACAATTGCAGCCACCGGATGGGAGGACTCAGCTAATTGGTTGGGTTGGCTCTAATACCTGGCCACCAGCTGGCTGGTTCAACAGACTCCAGCCCCAGGGAGTTAATATTCCATCCAGGATTCAGTCCTGGGTCTCTTAAGTGGCAGAGCAGAGCTGAGCAGAGCAGTAACTGCTGGTGCCACATGGCCTGGTCTATTATTATTATTAATTAATACTAATAATTTTGAAATATAAAGTTGTAAGATTGTATAAGCCTTTTTCTAAATGCTTTTCAAAATTCATGTTTCAAAAATACCAGCAAAGGAAAGAAAAGAATGAAAGCATATGGTATCAATCATATTTTACAATATTTGTAACTGCAGTTCGGAAACATGTGTTTCCCAACTGCTAATTCAGCAGTATCTGTACACTTTTTTTTTTCCTAAGCAAAAAACAGTCCTCTAAACATAGCTTTTAAATGAACTGGCATTGCATGATATTGTACTTAGCTGAAATGAACCATTTTATTTGGGCGTAGGCTGAACTGAGCCAACAGTTACTGTTCTTCTGTTACATTTCCAGAAACTTTCTTTCAACTTTAAATTAGATTTAGAGAGTGAGAGAGAAAACACCATACCCCCAAATATCACTGCAATTGCTAATCTGTTAATGTTAAAATGAGAGAATGTGGCATATCTCCCCTTGCTGTTTTTTAAAGCAATTTATTTAATAACACAGTCCTGGAGTACAGCAATGGCCCATCAAATCAGGTTCCCTGTGTCCATAGCGACCTTTATCTGATGCTTCCAAGAAAGGCAAACACTCACCATAAAGGCATCCAGGCAATTGATGTTGTGGAGGAATTTATTACTTCCTGACCCTTGTGACTATCAACTCATACCTTGATAAATGTGGATTAACCTCTACACATTCCCGCCCCCCGCCCACTCACACTTCATTCATCATTAAAGGTTGTAGAAGAACTAGGATCATACATTTAAGGGGTCACGATTTCTCCTTTCCTGAACATCTCAGGGTGCCCATCATGTTAACTATTATTGAATGGCACAGTTCATATGTTTCAAAATACCTATCCGCCCTGGTTGAACTATTAATCAAAATGAATCAATATGAAGAATTGGCCTGAAAAGCACCTGGAACCCAACCTCTTTTTTTCTTGGCTCAGCTATGTACCTTACTGTTAACACTCCATTGAAAAACCCTCCCTGATAGTTGCTGAAGTCCATTTTATGATTTTAGCAGGTACAGCTGCTATCCTTCATATCCAGCTCCATGCTAGTCTCAATGTCTCTCTCTCTCTCTGCTCTATATTCCTGCTTGTGACGAAGAGAGAATTAACTTAAAAAAAAACTTTTTAAAAAGTATAGACATTCTTCTCTCACAAGATTCATTTTTTACATGTGTATAACTCCACTGACTATACTAAAGTTGTTCCTAATTATTACCTGTATAAGTGAGAATCCTTTCTGCTTTTTTTTTTCTTTTTAAGGTTTGAGCGGATGGGTTTCAGGCTCAGCAGCACCCCATTGTTTATTGAGTAACTTGACAGAAATCCACCCTTCTGTCTGAAGACAAAACAAGGGATTATCAACAGAAATTAGCAAAACAATCAACATGCAAGAGGATTCTCATTTAATAAGCCTTAACTTTTATTTTTCTAATAGGCGCGAAGAACAATAACACCATGTCCATGATACAATTTGATTAAATTGGCTCGAATGGCTTTGGGAGCAGTAATATGATTAAATGTCTAACACACAGCTCGCTCTCAGTGGCTGATCGGCAGATTGTTTCACTTTTATTCCTCTCAGAGGCTGGGAGTCTTGGTTATGATCATATTAACTATTTCATCATGTCCACATTCAAAAAAACCCCAAAGTGTATGGAGTTGGAAAATGACTGAGTTTGAAAGATTCCCCTCTGCCCCTTTGTTTTCCATTACGGGTTTAGCAAAATATTTTCTCCAAAGTGTTTTTTTTTAAATTGTTGGAGATTCAGAGCCTATTAGGCTTTCATGTCCAGACTGTATCTGAGTGGTCTTGGCGAAAATGAATGAACGCAACCCAGTCATAAACTATAGCAGCTATTGCATCAGATGAAGTGGGTTGCATCCCATGAAACCTGATGCTTGAAGAAATGCATTAGTCTTCAAGGTGCCACTGGACTTCCGCTGTTTTTGCCATATATGGACTAACACAGCTACTCCTCTGGAACTGTATAGCAGCTTTCTATCTCATGGAAGGGATTATGGCTGCCAGACCCTGCCCTTTACACAATTCACTACTTTAAATGTGATAATCATAATTTAAAAAAAAAAGTACTGTGCTTAAAGTTAAGCACATGCTTTAGTGCTTTTTGGATCAGGGCATTCTGAGTCTGGGTAATGAGACTAACTGCATTTCCAGGGCTTCTGAATGTAAAAGGTTCATTTTCATGGCCAGGCTGACCATATCAGGGGTCTCAAAATCAAATCACCATGTGGGCCGCAAGAGGACTAGTACATTAGCCTGAGGGGTGCACCACTGAAACCTTTTCATACAAGGATATTGCAAATATTAATGGGGACAGTGTCATTGTCTGCCACAAGAAATAACTTTAGGTTCCACATGCGGCCCACAGGCAGCAAGTTTGAGACACCTGATATAGGTGAACTAGGCAGTTGCCCAGTTGCTAGGGCTCCTGGCTTTAAGGGGTCAAGGAGGTGATTTTTTCTCTCTTTAAAAAAATATATTAATATGTTATCTCTTAAAAAGGAAAGTACTGCCCTCTGAGAGGGGTGCCAGTCATAGCTTGCCTAGAGGATCAAAAACCCTTAGGGCGGCTGTGTTCATTTTATTCCATTCCCTGCAGCACAAAACACAAGTGGAGGGCATTTAGGAATGACTTCGAAATGTCACTCAACTGAACACATCTCTGAAACACCCCCTTGTCTCACCTGAATGACAATGTAAACAAATAATCCAGTGCTTTTATTTATTGTTTCATGCAAACAGTATCAGTTATTTAAATACTCTACTTCCCAACTGCTGTGATTTGCAAGTCATTCTGATGTCCCCAATAGCATTTGAAATAAATCATGTATGTTCCTGATTTTTATTAGGTCAATTTGAAGAATATATAACCCATCAATCATCTATATAAATTTTTGTGGCATATTGGTCCATGTCCCTTGATTACCTAAAGTAAAAGCTATATGGAAGCATAACTTCAAGAAAGAATATTGTCATATTAAAGGCTACGTATAAACTAGCCAATTAGTCCAGAATAAGCAAGTTTAGTGCAGACTAATTAGTCTGGGTCTACACTAGGTTTTGCCTAGTTTGAACTCAGAAATTTCTTGGTTCAAACTAAGTGAAAGCCTAATCTAAACTAATAAGCTCGACTGCTTAGTCAAAGTGCTTATTTTGAACTTTAAGTTCAAACTAGTGCGATGTAGACCTGGACTAATGGCTTAGTTTGAATTTTTTTAGTTTGAACTAAGCCATTAGCTTAAACTGGTCATTGCTGGCTAGTTTGAACCAGTCAGTGCAGCTAGTTCGAATTACAAAGCCACAACTAGTTCAAACTAACCTCAGGTAAATTTAAACAAACTGGGAAGTGCTTAGTTTGGACTAAGGAAGTCCAAACTAAAGCTTTGTGATGTAGACATATCCCAAGAAGCATAACACCAGAAGTAGACTATGTTATTCTGATTTCTTCAGCAAGATGAGTTACTAGAAACCAGAACGTGAAGAGCATCTAATTTTCCATCTTTATTTATTGCATGAGTTTTTGTGGGAGGGAATCTCACTTCACCAGATGCTTCAAGCATCTGACGAAGTGGGATTCTCTCCCATGAGACCTCATGTGATAAATACATTTGTTAGTCTTTAAAAGTACCAACAGACTTCTTGTTTGTTTTGCTGGACTAGACTAACACAGCTACCCCTTTAGAACTAATTTTCCATGTGGTTCTAGAGGACTTTTCTATAAAAAGTCAAAATATATTGACATTGCAGAAATTTAACCCTCTCACATGCACACTGGGCAATCTCTTTGGATGGACAGACACATCAACATCTGGAAGACCAGAAGAAAATCCCTTAAAAACTTCATAACAGGATGTATTTGAAGGGGTGTGATCATTCTGATAAAGACAGAGCACAGGCGCCATGTAAAAGGTGTTCTCATTTTGGAAAGAAATTTTCTGGAACCAAGCAGGAAACAGAATGTTTTGCCCTTAAATTTGAAAAGTGTCTGTCTTTGTGTGGGCACAAGAGCATAGTCAAAATTTTGAACTTGTATAATTACAGGTGTCAGTGCTGCTCAAAGTCCTGCACACACATGGACTGACTATCATTAATTTTTTTGTATTTCAATATCATTCAAATTTCCCACCAAGATCACGGCCCAGTTGTGCTAGGCACTGTGAAAATATACAATTAGAGACCACCCCCACCCCGAACAGCCTGCATTCTAAATAGAATAAAAATGGGGGGGGAGGATATGAAGTATTATTCTCATTTTGCAGATGAAGAATTGAGTCACAAGAATAACTGAGTTTCTCAGGATCACAAAGGAACTCTAAGGCAAAAGCAGGAATAGCAACCAAAGCTTCTGAATCCCTCTCTTTAACCATTAAATGATCGTTCCTTTTCAATTGAATGACTGGAACTAAAAGCACTTGACTGATACCTTTAAATCAAGTACATGGTGATCTAAACTATTTGCAATATTGTAACACAAAAAAATTAAGACCTTTTTTCATTTTAAAGTTAAGTATAATCTTAGGGTTTTTAAGGGATTTGAATAAATAGCTTTATAACATAGTAGTTGAGAGAAATCTGTATGTTTCCCTCTTTTCTTTTTCCTAAAAAAGTAAGAAATTCTTAATTCTAATGAATGACTTTTTTAAAAAGAACCATTTACCAGCCAAAGGAAACGCAGGGCTCTGCATAGGTTGAAGCTTTTGGTTCTAGTTCCTTAATAATAAATATAGATGATTCTTTTTAGCGTATTGGTCATCTCACCACAATGTGCTGCGCCACAATGTCTTGTTCAGCCCAGGGTGGGCATATCCGTAGTGACTTCTGCAGCTATTTGAGTTTTTTTTTATTTTTATGTAGGCAAATACTCATACAGTCAGAGGAAGGCCTGTGTTTGAAGTGGAACAATGGATTTAGAAGCCTGCTGGTCCTTCCTCATGGTCTTTTCCAGGAAGACTAATTGCCAAACCTAATTAAGACTGAAACTGATGGAGTTCTCTCCCACATAGAATTTACAGGATTAGGAACAAAACTAGTTAGCTGTAAACAGACTCTCTTAAAAATTACAGATTCTCTTTGCCAAGGGCGTATGGGGGCGGGTACCTGAAGCTTTTTGATATGTAAGTATATTCAGTGGTAATAAAAGTCTTACACCAGGTTAACTACACAATTTGCTAATAACATTTGCTGACATCATCCATGAAAATCACTCTGGCGGCCTGATTTTTGGCAAGTGTACAAAAGTTTTATTGAACACATGCTGCCTATGAAACATGGCCTATGAAAACAGGCTTCCTTGCCCATGAATGGGCAGCTGAGTACCATGTGACTAAATACTTGTCCAGATACTTCTTTGAACATTACTGACAGAAATTCTTTTATTTATTTACACCTATTTCTAAAGGCCCAATAAAAAAACTCTTAACTTTTGCTGTATGAAAGAGGGAAATCATTTTTTTCTGCCCCATTAGTGTCACTAAGCAGAGGTTCCTTACAACTGGAACTGCAAAACCAAACAGTGCCAGACACTAATTCTCTTCTATTATAAAAACAGCTTCTCTGAATTCAGTACACTGTGGTATTTTTACATGCACAGAACTGTCAATGACTTTGATGGGTGTTTTATATATAAACTGGAGAACAGAGTTTTGTATTAAAAATCAGTTAAACTTCATAGGAGGATGTCCTAGAATGTATGTATAGGAGAATGTGCAGTAGTCAACCCATTGGTCTATACCCATCTTTCCCAAAGGTAGACCTGCTATTTGGAACAACTCAGTCACTAACACCGGGGTAGTGGTTTAGTTAAACGGAGAGATCTAGCAATATTTTATTAATTGGTGCAGCGAGAAAAAAAATTGTCAGTAATCACATTATATTATGATAGATGGAATTATGATATTATTATGGCAATTATAATTTTATGATACATCAACAGCATCCAGAAAATTGAAACGTGTATACTTTATAGTTTATACCTTTCTTCTAAGATGGTATATTTGTCAGATCCTGGCATAAGGTCTAAGAAAATCATTATTTAGTGTTGTAGTAGATGTAGCTTCTTTGGGAGGAGGGCTATCTTCATTTTTTCAGCAAAGTGCCTACCACAATTTTGGCTATAAAATACTATAGAAAATATATTATTATTATTATCATCATCATCATCATCTCCTCTTTCTCTTCTCTGCCTGACACACTTTTTGTTATGTAACTGAGCTTTTCGCGAGGTTTCATAAATTTATTATTTATTCTTTGTAGCACAGTGACAGCTCAGCGCCTCAACTATAGATCATGACTTGTAAAAACATGCAACAAATCCAAAGCAAGATTGAGTCTTACTGTCACAATCATTTTGTCTGTCTATCTGTATCTATAAAGGTCGATAGATCAATTGATCTTCTGGGAGGAATGGGGAATGGTTATCTTGTGGTTTGGGGCTTTTTAAAAACGGAAGAGATTGGAGGTAACACCAAAATTATTTTCCACTCTCCACCCACCCTGATCCACCCCTGCCAAACCCCCCTCCCCCAAAAAAACCACACCTTGGAAAAACAAAATGGAATTATTTTGCATAGCTTTAGGTCATGGTCATAGCTGTGTTCTTCTATCTGGTATGTAGTGAACTTTATAATTTTTATGGAGAGTAATATACAAAGAGTTGGAAACTCATATATGAATATCACTTTCCCAATTTTTTTTCTTCTGATCTCTGCTGCCCATTTTATTGTAATACCTGTGTATTTGGTGGAGGGCTCCAGATTCAAATGATCTGATCCACCACACTAAAATCCAAACTAATATCCCAGTTTGGCTTGACATGCAAAATCCAGCACATGCTATAAATCCCATCTAAACTGATATTTATAAACAACCATCCCCATTAACCATGCATCCTACTTTTATTAGAACAATATTGTATTGTTTTTAATAAGCACTGAAAATAAGCTCAACACTATATGAGATACAGAATACAAGATACAAAGCTATGTCTCAAGAATGTCTTGCCTAACAAAAAGACACAAATAATGTTTCTCAGTAAGTCAGATCTGGCTCCTTAGATCTTTTGACTTTTTCTAATTTATTCAGTTCATTCATAAGCCCAGGTGCCCTGGTTCTCAAAGTCAGGCCTGTGGGGTTGCCAGGCAAAAGTCTTGCCCAATAGACCACCAGCTCAGACAAAGGGACTCTGATTAGCTTCCTATGGGCAAATGCTACATCCATATACTTATTGGGGATCAAGTGACTAGCAGCAGACTTCTGACTGGACACAACCAGGCATAAAGCTTCTCATTGCTCTCCCATGTCTTCTCTAAGCAACTAGTTGCTAGGCTTACATCTGACCAGACCCTGAAGACTAAATTCTGGTCTTCATACACCAGTTCCTAGAACCTTGTTTCTTGTTCCTAGTACCTTGCCTTGTTTCTGCTCCCTTGTCTTCGCCCAAGTTATTGACTTTGTCTTTGACCCCTGGTATGATTTCAGGCTCAGATTCTAGTTTGATCTTTGAAGTAGCATCAAACTCTAACTCCAGCTTTGGCTTCTGGTGTGACTTCTGGTTCTGACTCTAGTTTAAACCTTGGCTTCTCCCTCTGACTCTGGTTTGATTATTGGCATGACTCTGACTCTGGTTTGAGCCTTGCCATGGTGTCTTCCTCTGACACCAGCTCCACTTTGGTGTGACTCCTAAGCATAACATTACCCTGGGCTTCAGCAATTATACCAGACTGCCTAGATACAAACCCTTATACGTGGTCACATGAATACCTGTTCGAAACCACAAGCGATCACCTTGGTATGTTTATTAGAAGGAATTCTTCTTCTTTTGCTTGAAATTTGACAACTGGTCACATGCATTTTGAGGAATATTCACTTGTTTCCAAAAATAATTTGTGCAAAACCTTGATGACTAAATGCATTAAATTTGGATTAAACATTTGGAGAAGTTTTAAAAAATTCAGCCAAATTCTGAGAGAGTCTGGTCTAATTTATGATTTCAGGTAAACATTGGTAAAACACGGTGATTATGTCTGAGTTTTGGAGCTTTGGAGTAAAGTGAAACTCCAAACAAATTCAGAGGATAACAACATGCAAGTATGCATGAAACAAAACCAGAAAAATGATTTCCACAAGCCCCTAGGAGCAAAGACTGCAAACTTTCACATGACTCCGCTTCTGAGGTATCTCTTTATGATTTCTGCTAGAGGAAGGATATTCCCTAGGTGAACAACTGATCTGATCCAGTACAGCAATTCTGGGTTTAATAATATACATGTTTTCAAACTGGTAACTAATAATATTGTGGTACTTGCATGCCAGTAAGTGACCACTGCGTAGAGACTATCAGTTGCAAATAAAATAATTAGCATTGGAACATAAGTTTCCAGTGTTTAACAATGAGGACCCTGTTCTGTGCAGTTAGTAATAAAGGGGGGAGTTGTGCCATATGATGTTACAACAGAGCTGCACTGGATGGAGTCTGACTAGAGGAACTTTGAAGAAGCTGCTGTGTGCCATTCTGGTAGACTGATAATTGTTTCTTATATTTACAATTGTCTTATTAGCTACACTTGCTGTCATGCAGCACAAGTTGAGTGACCTTAATGCTGAAGTTAATCAGCCATCTGACTTTGATATATAGCAAAGAGATAACTCATAGGAAAGATGGTGGCATCTTTTCAGCAACAAAAACAGTAACTCTCAGATGTAATTATCAAATAATGAAGTAAAAAATTAAACAAACACCATTAAACTTTTGAAGAATTACAAAAATAATGCCATGATAAATTAATCTTTCCAGTCATTGTATCCGCAACTGTGAAAGAATCAGGGATGTCAGACACTTTACTAAACCAAATGTTAGATGTCAGTACTGTAGAAAGATCCCTTTTTTCTTCAGTGGGCAAAGCTGTGAAACCCCAAGGGTTAATTCCCACCCCTTTCATTTCTCTGCTAACAAGTGGCATGGGAAGTGTAGAAAGAGTTTGAAAATTAAGCTTTGAGAAAACGTTCCCAGGGGGATGTATTTTATGCACTGATTTCAATGGAAAACTATTTTCTTGAAGTTGCTTCACCCCCCTTTCCAGCCTGCTTCATGAATCCAAATGTTTTACATAATACTGGAATTCCACTCTCCTTGTTACCGCCCCCTATGCTACTTACTGCCTCCCTATCTGTGAAATAAGCTAACCAATGGAGATGTGCTCAAGTTTTCATTAAAATGAAAGAATGGAAAATTAGAGGAGGCTGCTCAGAGTAAGAGTCACATAAAAAAGCCCAGGTTATAGTTCTTCACTCTCTTTGACTTCAGAACTGTTGCTCATTTTTCTCCAGCTGCCTGTGATAAACGTACATATGTGGTCTGTATATAATTATATAGGGGTGTGCAGACATCTCTCTGCACAGCCAGGGTGATGAGGTTTTTCTATACACTCATTATGTTCCTGGACTTTCAAATTCTGTAGACAAAATAAGATTTCTTTCATTAAAATGGGATTTATTTATGGTTCAGTACCCTGAGGCTGTAGAAAACAGGACATTTCACCATTGTGTCCTTCAAAACATTGAACTCTTGCCTATTAATTATATAGCTTTTGATACGCAACCAGATTTCTCTACCACCCCACCCCCACCTCTCTTTTTAAGGGAGTTGATGCAAGTGTAACATAGCTAGGCCTCAACACAGATGGACACAGTATAAACACCCAGGTGCAGAAGGACTTAGATTTTGGCTCAACCATGTTGATTTGAACCAGATCTTCACAGAACCTTATTGGTCTCCATATTAGAAATTATTGATCCAAATGGAAGACAATAAGGTTTTGATCATACAGAATCATGCACATGAAGTCTTTGGTCAGACAGATGGACCATCTGTGTGGACCATCATCTTTCACTGCTGAAAGACGTTCAGACAAAAGAGGTTTGTCCAAAGAGGTTTCTTGCATTGGTGTTTGCATCCTTAATATGCAAGACTATAACAGGATGGACTTGTAACATGAAAAAAAGTGCTCTAAGTTGACATAGGTTGGGAATAGCCTGATTCCAAGAATCGTTGCATAGTCACAGTTACCACTAAAATCAATGTGAGTGGGTGGCATTCAACAGCTCTGAAAATCAAGACATTTAGGCCTTTCCATATCCAAGAGCTACATTCTCTGGAGGTCCAAACAAACTGGGTAGCACAAGTCTGTGAGCAAAATCTTGAGGTTGTGGAATTAAATTCAGCCCTGGAGGAAAGTATAATCCTATTTCAACCAATAGAAATTTGCCTGTTTAAATACTGGTAAAGACCATCAGTTTTGGCCCACTATTGGTTTTCCTTTTTCTATAAAAAAGAAATCCCTCTTCAGGTTTATATACCCCATTGGGACACTGTCGAAACCCTTCCAATTAAAGCAGGGAGTACTGTCGCCTTTTCCAAACATTGTATAAGATAAAAATAACTGAATATTTTATGTTCGTTATCAATTACCATAAAAATTACCAATCACCAACTACATCTTATTTTAGTATAGGGAAAAATTGTGATATCTCAGATGCCCATGGATAACGGCTGGCAAATTCTTATTTCCTGCAGGGCACAATACAACAAATCTCATATAATACTCTAGTGTCTGGCAGATATACTAAGGACTTTCCCTTAGTTTGTCCAGGTTTTTTATTTAAATTCTACAGATTTCCTAAAGGAGCTGATGCCTACAGTAATCCACTTAATGGGCTAACAATCACATATTTCTTAAGCTAAGACAAGAGTTGTGTGAAACATTACTAATGAAACTACAGAGAACTTGATATCTGAATCTTTTTTCTTTTTCAGTACAAAATCAAAAAGGACCCACATTTTGCAAAAATCCTTGCTTGGTTTCATGACTTTGTCACGGCGTGGGGGGGTGGGGATGTGAAACTGCAAACGGGCAATGGGAAAACAAGCAAATTGTGATGTCAAAGTTAAACACACCAGCTTTGCATGAGTCAATACTAAAAACAAAAGACATTGCATTGATATATTACCAGTGAGGTTTAAAAAGTGTGACGTCATCCATTGTAAAGACCAATGATTTTCATCAGAATTTCACAGAAATTGTTTCATTAGTCAAAAAGCTGTAAGACAGATATTAGTGGTCTGAGTCTTTTAATCTCAGATGTATAACAAAGCTCTAGTTTACTCTTTCAAAAATATAGACCCATTATAGAATGCTAGTTTACATGCTAGAGGAGTTTTTATAAAGATTTGATTTACTCTGCATAAAAGCACAAGGAAGTAAAAGAAAATTTTGACTGGATGATGTGGTATTCTGGATGGATCAACAGTGTTATTCATCCACAAAAACAACTGGCAGGGAATTCTATAGAATAGGATACTATGGTTGCAAACACTGAATAATGGATCTGTGTTATTAATGACAGAATATTTAATTACAACATATGCTGTTATTGTCTGTATCTCAAACTATCCTAAAAAACATTATTATTATTTAAATCCTATTCCTGTACCTAAAAAGAGGCAGAAGTGCTTAGGAATATTCCTAATTAGAGCCGATTGAAACTTTCCAATTTTTGATTTTTTTTTTAAAGAAAAAAATGACTTCCCACCCAAAAATATTCTTGCTTTTCACCAGCTCTATTCATAAGGAGCATATTTTCTGATTTTGAATTGCTCACAGAGGCTATGTCTACACTTACAAAATTAATTTGAAATAGGTATTTCATAATTACTACTTCAATTTTAATTTGAAGTAATTATTTCAAATTAGCACAACTTTGAATTTATTATTTCAGATTAGGAGTGCAGGGAAGACTCTCTAATTTGAAGTAAGGCAGGAATGTTTATTTTGAAGTACAGCATCTCCACTAGACTCTCTAATTCAAAATAGGGGAAGGCAGAGAAAAAAAATGGGGTCATTATTTCAAAGTAAGCCTATTCCATGACTTAGAATGGCTTATTTTAAAATAATAATTTTGATTTAAGTGCTATTTTTAAAAAAAAGCAGGCTTTATTATTTCAAAATAGCTCTTTGTTATTTTGAAATAACGAAACACTTAATTCAAAATAATAAAATGCATGTATGGGCAGGAAAAAAGTTATTTTGAAACAACTTCTAACAGCTTAAAATTTTAATGAGGTTATTATTTTTCAAAATTAGTTGCTGAATGTTTCATGCTCCTATGTAGATTGCCTCCAGACTGTTCATCAAGACATCCCTATATTCATGTTCTGTGAACTGTCACACCTATTTACATAGCATTTTTCCTCTCCATTCAGTGGATTGACTGAAATTTTTATAAGCAGCAGAATAAAATTTTTATAAGCAGGAGGAAGACTCTGTCATGACCTTTCCAATTCAAAAGTTCAAGTGAACATGTATACACGTGACAAACAAGGAGTCTGGTGGAACTTTTAAAGACTAACAAATTTATTTACTGCATGAGCTTTCACAGGAGAAAATCCCACTTTGACAGATGCAAGTATCTCATGAAGTGGGATTTTCTTCCACAAAGGCTCATATGATAAATAAATGTGTTAGTCTTTAAAAGTACCACCAGACTCCTTGTTTGTATTGCTGAACTAGTCTAACAATGCTACCCATTTGGCACAAGTATACACATCATTATCGTGACTTTTTGCTTTCCAGGAACATCCTTTTCAAGAAGAAGCCACATGAAAAAATCTATTATTATGAAAATTAGGCATGTATTATTTCTGATATGAACAGAAACAGGGAGGGGAGAAGTAGATGGAGACAACCCAACAATTTCTTTCAGTAAATGTCTTGCATGCATTTATGTTCAGTAGGGGTGGACTAGAAACCTAACACAGAGCACATAACTAGCACTAATCAAAGTTCTGTGTTCTATCAAATAGGGTGGTGGGGGGGAGAAGAACAAGGCTTTCAAGCTTTTGCAGGTGACTAAAAGGGTATTCATAAGAGGAACTGCAAAATTACAGTGCTTTTAAAACCTTATGATAATGAGGTCTGAGGTCTCCATAGTGGTCTTGAAAGAGGGTTGGGGGGGAGTCTAAAGTTTCTCCCATCTGCAAAGCTACAGACCAGATTCTTTTTCCCAGCATCCTTTCCATGTCCCCTGTAATGTCACCATCAGTAACTAAGCTAGACCAAGCTAGATCATGTCTGAGTTATTCCCTCTACAAGCGTATATCTACTTTTTTTTTTTTAAGTAAAGGTTTCCCTTATTAATTTTACCCAGCTAGTGTTCACTTACCATTTACCTTGAGGGATAACTGACAGGTGAGGCGACATCCACCAGAAAGAGAGCCATAAATCAGAAATAATTTCCAAAATTGGCTGAGGGACTGAAGTGTTGAATAGGCAAATGCAGGTACAAATTTCTTTATTAGGCCTGACAGGAACAGCAAATGTCAAGCAAGTGTTTCCTAATGTACTAGATGAGATTGATTCTGTCGGCCCTTCCTTGGGTAATTTTGCAGTTGGTGTTCTATTGTTCATTAAGATGTCTGTCTGTGCGGCTCTCTCAGAGATAGGGAGATATTTGGTTCAGCCTTAATTGATGAATGGCCTAGGCTGATCTAGAAAATAATGTCATCCTCTTTCCGTTGCATTCTTTTACATTAAAGGACTATGAAACAAGTTTGTTTGTTTCTTTCTTTCTCTTAAAGGTATGTATCTGTTTTCCAAATGGGAAGATAGTTCCGTAGTAGAATAGGAAAACTTGGGATCTGGATTCTTCTTCTACTAAAGCAGATGGTGAAACTCTAATTTAAATGGTGCGTGGTCCTTGGGAGAACACAACACTGTATAGAAAACAACCTTGTAATTAATGTGTGAACCTTCCTTTCAACAGCATCAAAGCACATTACAAAAACTAATATGTTTAGGTCTTGCGTAGTAGAGAACTATTATCTCATTTTACAAATGGAGAATTGATGCACTGGAGATGTACAGCCTTGGCTTGTGAACTCTTTGTATAATACTAGTCAATAGAATGACTTTCATTAGTAAGTATTAAGGGTACAACCCTAGGAAGGGAAATATCTTCTATAATGTGCTGTATGGCTCCATCACCATTGGGAGTTGAAGACAGAGGATAAGATCCTAAACAAGGCCCTAAATACAGTGTGCAGAGCTATACACAAACTCCATGCTAGAGCTGTGTATAAAAATCAAGGGACCTTAATTCAAAGTCCATGCCTTGACCACATCATCCTTTTCTCTCCCCAAAGAGGGTTGAAAAGATAGTGAAACATTTCTGTTTGTTTGCCTTTCACTATTTTCTACTAATTAAGATGCATGTTTCTTACAGGCCATTAAAACTAGTCCACCTTGTATTTAACTATGGTACTCTACTTACCTTTCCCAGATCAAAGGGCTAAGCTTGTCTCTTCCACCAACAAATGTTGGTTCAGTAAAAGATGTTATCTCATCTGCCTTGCCTATTTTCAGATACACACAAATTTCTATAGTGACGTTCATCCATGGACTTCAAGATGCCTTATAAACCATCATTAAGCCTTACAGCACTCCTGTGAGTTAAGTTAGGGATATGAAAGGATCAATCCCTCAATCAATGAAGTGCAGTCACTTCTGGGTTACAACTGCTTGGATAGTGTCCCAGCAACATTACACAATATTTTAGGACCAGAAGTGAAGAACACTCTATCCAAGTGAAACCACTTGGATTATTAAGGTAGGCATATGGCAAAGCATGATTTATTGGAACTGAAATTTGTCCAGGATACTAGTGTTTACACCCCTCCTCTTACAAAATGTGCCAGCTTTATAACTTCTTTGAAACATTGCACCTTCAGCTGCAAAGCAACCTTTACCAAAATACTAAAGAATCCATGTCATTTTAGTTGGTCTCTAGCTCAAATTTTGATGCCCCAAACTAAGACTATGTGATATCACATTCTAAATTTAAATTAATACCCCTTGGGTTTTGGGACCTTTTTTTTGCCACTAATCATCAAGCAGGGCTCACACCAGAACACTATGAGAAACAACAACAAAAGTACTCTTGCTTATTTTGTTTAGAAATATTGAGCCAGGCTCCCCAAAATTTATAAAATTGGATTAAAATGTTTACTACTTAATACAAGATATTCTGATTTATTCCTATGACTCCAGGAGGTGGGGTTTTAAGAAAAAATACCAAATACCACAAGACTCACAATAAAATTGAGAATCAGCAAGCCAGTAGGGTTGATCAAGTGGATTTCTATTTTACTGGGGCTAATATAGATCTATCTTACTTTTTTTTAGCTGCCATCATTATAGTATATGTTCATCTTCTAAGAATTCCTTCCTTCCTTCCGGGTAAAATAGCTTGATTACTTTGTAGGGTTTTTTTGTGTATGAATGAGTATGGTGTGGTGTGGTGTATCTGTATTCGTGGGTAGCAATTTATAAGGGAATTCAAAGAGATGAGGTCTGTGTATAGAGGCTGATATATTTCCAGTAAAATCATTCACTCACTGAGTTTAATGGGGTGTGGGTGTAAATTTGTGGGATTGGTGGTGAGGCTATATTCCAAAAGTTGTGAGACCATGAGGTCATTCTTATCGCTCAAGGGCATGAGGTCCATAGTCAAAAAACTATTACTGAAAATACTTTGTTTCTCAAATGCATTAGTCTTCCCCTCTTGGTGGACAACTTCATTTCTCCAGTGGAAGACAGCCATCATGGGAGGCCATGGAAGAAGCAATGATTTTTCAAGTAGCTAGGACCAATCTTATGAAGAACACTGAATACCAGGAGGACCAAAAGTCTTACCTCTTTCAATGGAGATTAACTGTAGAGAATGGACCATTGTGCTGGTGAGTTCAGGGTGACTGATTAAATCAGCAGAAAAGATGCAGCATTTTGTATCAGCTGACAGTGGTGACTGCTCCTCAAAGTATGTGGAAGGATTGGAACTGGCAATTACATTATCTTACCTGACCCCCCCAAAATATTTCTGAGTTGCCTACCCTTCCTCTTACAATCAATAAGATTTCTCATCTCTTGGATAAAGTCAGCCAAACCACATAAGGCTTCTTACTTTCTGCCAATGAATAACCTCTCCTTCCTTCACACTCCCCCATCCCCAACACACTACTGCTCCTATTCTTTAATCCCGACCTGAATGAGGCAGCAGTGCCTTCCACTCTGCTTCTTGCTCCAGCTCTTGCTGGTTCACAGGCCTCTCTGCTTTTTTTTTTTTTCTTTTTAATCCCCAGTTGTTGGCCCCTACCAATTGCATATGGGAAAACCCAGCCTGAACCAGCTTCTCTTTCCCTCTGCCTCGGATTCCTCATTCTCTCGTTGTCAGCCACAATCCCTATAGCCAGGTGGAGTTTTCAGATATAAGGCTAATGTCTTCCATTTTTAATCCACACTGTGTTTGTGTCACAAAACTGTGGATCACCTACCAAGGTCCAGGTCTGTGACTGGCCAGATTGGTGTGAGCTCACATCAGTACTAAGATGCCTTAGAATATCTGTTTTCGTAGCTTTTAATCTTTCATTCCTTGTTTCAGGAACTTGCAATAAAGGAAAGTTCATCCTGTAAGTGTAAACAGTGCCTTCGTAGCCACAGTGGGGACATAGATCCAGCATATTTGCAGATAACTGTGTTTAAAAAACTTGTTTTGGATCCTGCCATATCACAGAGATTAAGCAAGATCTACATTAAATATGGGACCACTACATTTGGGTCTAGGACAGTATCAGAAGTAGAAACACCTAGGCCAGTAGTTCCTTTCAAGAGGACCTGCTGTCTTCAATTTTGTAGATCTTCAGGTAATGACAAGCTATAGACATTTCTGAGCTCACTGCACGTGCCTCAAGCTCTACCCACAATAGCCTTGACATCACCCGAAAAATCCAGGGGTGGGAAAGACACTGTCAGAAATTCTTTTTTTGGGGGGGGGGGTCATCTTACAAAGTTTCTTCTCCTTTCTCCTCTCTAGAAAGAGGGCCTTCTAACAGTACAGTAGCCCCAGCCATTTAATTTGGTTTGTTTAAGTTTGAACACCCACCTTGTCTATTTCTAAACCATTTGCCCTCCTCTAATTCTTACAAACCACTTTACAACTCAAGTCTAATCAATAACAACTGTGTGAAACAGCACTCAGACAGTAAAGAAGTTGGAATTCTCCTTAATAGCTCTTTAAAGGAGTTTTAATTAATTCCATGCTCTTCTGTAGGATTATCAACTTTACAGTATGACTGCAAGTGAAAGCTTTAAGACATTTCACTTATGTCTACAGGATGTTATATTACTAAAACGGGTTTTCATAGCTTGTCACCACTCCCCATTAGCCTCTTGATTAATCCTAAAATCTCACTTCTCCTTCCCTTTTTACTTTAACTAGCTGGCTCTGCACTCTCCCTTAGTGGCCCCTCTCAATTCCCTTCTGCTAGAACTGCATCCAGCGCCCAATGAATTCAATGGGGAAGCTCTCATTGACAGCAGTGGCAGTTTAGCTGGGCCATTAATTTCCTCTAGCGACCCCTCAAATAAGCAATTTAGCTAAGGCTGCACAGCAAGTCAATTCACAGCCCAATTAGAACACAGCTCTTCCTACCATGCCCACTCCATTAGGTTACGCTGACTCTCATTTCATTTCTTAGCTTCACTTTCACCTATTTCCATCCCTAGCTTTTTTTCTTAATTGTCCCTCCCAAGAGCCCTTAGTATTCTTAAACTTTTTTCTTTCCATTGTTTGGTTCATCCTGTCTTTTTGCTTGATCCATTCAGGATTTTATGACCTCTCTCCAACCTCCCATTGTTGCTTGATCCTCACTTCTAGCACCTTTTCCCCTCCTTTCCACTGATCTTTCTCTCCTTCTAGTTCTTAGTGTCTCTAAGCTATTCATCTGATCACCATTTATCACACACAGGCACTCTCTTGCTAATTATTGTCTAGCCAGGAAGATCTGAGATAGAATCAGGAACTCGGTAAAGAAGATTAGACAGAAAGAAACAAAGATAGGACAGACAGACTGATTTTTTTTCTCCTTCCATAATTATAGCAAGATACGTTTCTTAATGAATTCCTGTAAGAAAAGTGAAAGATGTTAGTTCAGAAAATCCAGAGTATGATGCACTGTTAGAGGATAGAGTTCATGAGTTGTCCACAACATGCTTTATCAGGTCACAGAGTCAGACGTACTATAGGGCAATTTCTCTTTCTCAGCATTAACCCTCAACTCAGAGGCACTGCTGGGAAGGCATCCTCCTTCACAAACACTCTAGGATAAGATGATAAGAAGATTACAAGTAAAGCCTCTCTTTAGCAATTCCACATCTCCTGTCAGACACAGCAAGTTAAATTACAGTGCAGGCTGAGAATACATTGATCATCCACTCAGCTCCTACAACCCAGGGGTGAAAAGATCCATGCCGAGGATAAGTGAAGTAATCTCTGGAAAGTTTATTTTAGCTGGGCGGGGTTAAACAAGTTCAATGAGGCAGTGCTTCAGGAGAGCACCCAAGCCAAGTTCAGCACATCTTGTTTGTGCAGATATAGGCTGCCGGTTACACACGCCAGACCTATTCAATTCTTCTCTCGAGTGCTCTTATTGCGCCACACAAATGGCAGCATAACACAGGCAACAGAAAAATGCCTTGTCTAAGCATCCAGACAAAAACCATAACACGGTCATAACTAGAGAATCTCTAAGACAATAACTAATGTCTTATTACATTATGTTTCTGTTGCTAATTCATGCCCATCACTTGAGCTTTTTTATACTAACAGTATCTTTTCCTTTTCAATAGGTGACAATAGCACTTATTTTAACTATAAAGCATAGTATAGCTTTTATGATGGAAGAAGTAAACCTCTCTAAATGGTTTTGATAGGAAAGGCAAGATAGTTCCTTTTAAAGATAGGAGAAAGAGATTATAAATCATTAGAAATGCTTATGGATTCTATTCATGACTCTCTTCTTTATTAAAAGACCCATTGTAAAAGAGAAAGTTCAGAAGGCATGGTGGGGAGAGAAAATGAATCATAATGACATCACTGGGTCATGAACTAGGCCCACTGGCTACTTTCCAGAATGAAATTGACTAGGAGAGATCAGCTGAGCCCATTTGTAGTTCAAGATGTATGAGTGGCAGCCAGGGGATCTGGTTTCAAGCTCCCTATTTACAGGGCATGCTTCCCTTTCCCCTTTCATTATCAAGAATAATCTGGATTTCCGGAGCAGAATGTCTGAGATAATAATGTCCTTCAATTCAGATTCCAAAAGAACCTCCCCAAAATGTTTTTTGTTCTCTTTACTCAGTGATGGACCTCATGAAAATTACCAGCATGTCAATGTCTGGCTGGCATAGTACATGCTCATCACAATGCTGATGGGAAGCATTCCACCTACAAATAAGCATAATTTGCCAGTCTTTTCCATCATTTTCTCCCCCACATCTCTTTCCCAGAATAATAAAGAGTGTCTGAAACCCAGGAGAAAGTCATTTTTGTTAACAGATCATTTGAAAGCCTTTAAGGGCACCTGATGGTAAAAAAAGGGGGCTCTCCACCCTACCCCTGCTTTCTCTTAACTTCTCCAGTTGTCTTTCTAAATGCAAAAGGACATCTCACTCAAAGCTTTCTGGTGTCATCTTAATTTCTCTTATTTTACACTTTATACCTTTCTGATATTGCTCGAGATTGCATGGATGCTTTTATCTAATACTATAATACCTATTATCTGAGGCATTTAGGCACATATACACTTGCCAGCGAGGAATAATGCAGATCAATTGAATGTCAGCAATCCAATCAGGTTGAATAGTATATTTTCTGGGTGGAAAAAAGATGTCTAACCATCTGACCTTAACACTGGCACCGTCTCAATATTAATATATTTTATGCATGCATGTGATAACATATTACCTTCCTTATAGTCCTGCAGGGAAGTTTCTCTTCTCCCTACTGAGTACCTATTCAGATGTGGTTATGATTATAGATACTTACTAAGACAAGAATAATTGACCATAAAAAGCCTTTTATATTCCCACAATTATTTTTGCATTGACTAAAAGTGTCAAGAAAATTTGATTTTATTAGCAGGTCCCTAATTTTGCCTTCATGTAATTTTTATCTAGCTTTTCCCATCTTCATCCTTATCTCCCCCCAGTATGTTTTTTACCCTGAAAGATTTGGCAGTGTTACAAAAGAACAATTTGTTATAGAGTCTTTACAAAATGGGAGCACCATAATCCAAATGGAGACTCACATAAAATGAAATATATGTAATCAGCATATGAAGGAACCGTGTTTGAGGTGAAGAAAGAGTAAGTGAGAGACTGAGGCAAAAAACCCACTATTTCACAATGACTTTAGGGGAAAGGAAAGAGCTTGAAATCCAGTTCTGGCTTAACTTGGGCATTCAGACCAATCAGCTGGAGAATCAAAGCATTGCAACCAGATGAGGCTATTCACAAAGATTTACTCACATCCAAATGACGTTAATAGGAACCATACTGGAGATAAAATACATTGTTCAAGGTTGTATGTGGAATACAGAGTGAAAGTCCTTTTAATGCACTATGTTTAACACTTACTCTGTTGCTGTTCATATTTACAGAAATACTTTACAAGCATACTGTTCTAACATTGTGGAGATAATAACAATTTAGGGTACACTCAGAAGGATCCATTGGGCTCGACCTCACTCTTGGGAAGTCAATAGGACTGTTCAGTGAGAGTAGCATTGTGCACTGAAGAACTTCCACAATGCCAAATATTATAGACATTCTTAGCTCCACATCAGGTTAAACACTTCATCTGAAATTTGAATCCAAAAGCAGCTAAGAGGTCATCTGCGTGGTACACAGCTGTTGTTTGTGAACTTGGATGTGGACCAATGTGTCATGTACTCAGGAACCCATCTAGACCCTTTTGGCCTGCTCTAAAAGATCCTAACTGTGTATTAACATACTACTATTCGAAACTAAAATAGTTAATGCACACTAGGCAACTTTTAGTTTGCAGCAGCCGAGTATGCATAGGCCAGTTAGTGTGTGATAGGCTGTGCATTAGGATTCACTGCCTACTGGTGCACATTCTATAACACGTAGGGAAGCCCAAAGTGATTTTCAGTGGGATATGTGTTCCTAAGTCTTTTATGCATTTTGAACATCCCACTTATAGTCAGAGGCCTGATCCAGAGAGGCACTGACCACTTTCTGTACACTTCTTTAGAGACCTATCACTTCACCATCAAAGAAAAGGGCATTTAGAGTCCAGAACTCCATGTAGGAGATCTAGTCTTGTGTGTTTATGAAAACTGAGGCGGGGGGGGGGACCAGAATTCTGCTGGGCAGAAAATTCTGTGGTTTCAAACTTTGCTTTATCTCTATGTTGGAATGAAACATCAAATTTGTAAATTTCTCACCAAAATCAAATTTAAAATAGATCTTCCATAGGAATCAATAGAAATTTTTCATTTTGACTTCATCATTGTTACTTTATAGCAAAATTTTAAAATACAATTTAAAATAGATCAAGTTTTTAAACAAACAAAAAGTCATCAACATTATCAGAACATTGATATTTTTTTCCCTAAGTGAAGTCGCCTCAAAATTAACGTTCCCACAGAAAGTTTTGATTTCACTGAACAGTGTTTTTCAATGAAAAATGCTTCATTGCAAAATTTTCAGCAAGTGCTACTCTCTGTATTTTGGTTCCTTTTATTTCCTTACTTGTTGTGTGTTTTGGCCTTTACAAAATAAAACTGAAAAGACATCAGAGAGGTACAGATGAGCCTTATATAATTGTATTCCTTACATATAGGGATGGTTTAAGATGGTACTTGGTCCTGCCACAAGGGCAGGGGACTGAACTCAATGACCTCTCATGGTACCTTCCAGTTTCTGTGATTCTACAAGCATGAACTTGCAAAGCCTAACTAATTGCATACTACATAAGCTGTATTTTGCCACATTTAAGTGCTTTAAATCCTAACCCTAACCCTAGCTACTTTCTCGTAGTTTCTACTAGTTTGGGCTGGTTTCTGGCAACTCACTCTATCGGTCTCTCTCTCTGACAGCGAGCACCACAACTACATAAAGAGATACTAGTCCATTCCTTTATTATTATACAATATATACTGATACAAAGAAATACAAGTCACCATCAAAGTCATTTGGAAAGATTATAGCCCAATGATCTTTGCAGAGCCTTCTGCTGCCAGTTGCCCTTTGGAAGTCCAGTTAACAATCATCAATAGTATATGCATACCACAGTCTTGGATAGTACATTTCTTAACACAGAATGTCTATTAAAGAAGTTAGTTTGGCCAGTCTATCATGTTGTCCCCTCCAAAGATATGACTGAATGTCAGAAATTGTGGGCTGAAGGGAAAATCTTTAGCAATGGAAATCAATGAAATGCATTTGTCCGGAATCTGTAAAGGTAAAGCTACTAGCATAAGTTTCATGTGGGTAGAATCTTTCTTCTTGTGAGTGTCTGCTGTCTGTAGTAACTGTAGAAGCAGAGGTATAAGGCCAGCAGTGGCTGAGATGGCTTCTTTCTTGGTCTCCTACAGGTAGATTGACTTACTTTACTATTAGATTCTTACAGTTTTTCTATTTTTTCCAGAAAATATTGGACTGCAAAACATTGCAAAAACCTACTTAATTGGTACTTAAAAAGACATATCATATCAGCATTGTATTTAAATTAGTGGTTATGCACTCACTACAGGAGGCAATCCCTGGAGAGTGCAGATGGGATTCAAACTATGGATTTAGCTATGCCTCTACATCCAAATAGTCATTCATGTGCTTGAGTGTTCAGTTCTGAGATTTTGTTTCAGGCCCATCTTTAGTAAAGGTAACTCAAAATACCACCAGAATTTCTTACTACCAATTTCATCTTCCCTTTTTCTCTTTGCCTTACTGAGGACCTCAGGATTTGGCCAGACGTTCATAATACAGCAGGCCAGAATAATTTTGGTGAAATGTAATTTTGCTTGAATACACTGTTTTATCAAAACCAAAACATTTCAAGGATTTCTATAAGATTTGCCAGAATGAGCATCTGGAAGATTTTTGGACTCAAGGGCTATCTGTTCACTGAAGATCAGAGATAGGGAGAGAAAGAGATAATAATAATAATAACAACAAGTACCCTGACCTTTTCAAGTGCAAAATGGACATTTCAGCATAATTCTGTTTTTATGAACTCATCTGAAGGGTTTTGTTTTCATTCCAAGGAGTAAAGAAAACAAATTTTGAAATCTCAGAATAGTCCCAAATAGAATTATTATTGTCCAGTTAGCTTTAGTTAATAAGCATAAAAATTGTAGGCTATTTTTGAAAGTAGAGATGCCACAGGAACCTACTTTCCTAAAAAGTTTGTAAAGCAATCTTTAAATATTTTCTCAATCAAATACACAAAGAAATTCATGGAAAAATTCCTTTCCACTACGTCATATCCATAAATGAAAGTTTCATAGTTTAACTTTAAACTTTTTTAAGGAACCCGCAAATGAATAGGATGTCAGACTTTTAAAAAATACGGGCATAAATGTAAACAAAATCTCAGTGTCATATAGCAGTTTGTGCTTTGTTCCCTTTCTGAATGGTTGCTTGGGTGAGTGTTGCTGGCTTACACTTTCTTCCAGTTCTGATTTGTAATACCATTTGCAGAACCTACTGAAAATCTGCTACATTAGCTTTGTCTTCTTCATTTTGGGAATCTTTGGCTATGTCCACATGCACATGCTTATTTCGATTTAAGTTAAATCAAAATAAGTTAATTTGCAATAAAATCTTTAATTCGAATGATCTTAAATTGAAATAAGCAAAACCCTCAAATCGAAATAGCAAGTCCAGACACAGGACTTGCTGTTTTGAGCCAGAAGAGGGGCACCATGGGAGGTGTGGCAACATGGCCCCTTCACTGGGTCATACTCCTACCCAATATATACAAAAAAGAAGGCACCCTGGGAAGGAGAAGGGCAAAAGTGTTATTTTGAAATAATGGTTATTTCGAAATAACACGTCCGAACGCCATTATTTTGAAATACCCATTTTGAAACAACAGATGATTCAAATTAAAGTAGGTTTAAGCTATTTCGAAATAACGTCTCTTGTTGCAAAATGACGGAGCTCATCATTTCAAAACAAGAAAACGTTGTGTGGATCTAATCTTTCTTAAATCGAAATAACCAGTGTGATTTCGATTTAAAAGATACGTGTGGACAAACCCTTTGGGTTTTCCCATCTGCACATGCTTAGTTTTCATTTCATCTTCCTAGAAAAAGGTCTCTCCTTCTTCAACATTTTTCAGCTTGAGGTAATTATTTGTAACAGATTTATCTGGATATATTCTCATTCATGGTAATAGATGGAGGCTGTGTTTGCTACTATGAAAACTAGCATGACTGATTGCTGATATTTTAACTACCCATAGTACCTAAGTCCTTCTCAGGACTGGCTTAGTGATTCAAATGCTTGCAGTTGCCAGGTGACCAGTTTATATATACCATTTATTCCTACTTACAGCAAGTTATAGGGAAAAGTGTCAGTGAAGATTTTCACGTACATTGTATTAAGTGCCTGCCTTTAGTTCCTTTGAAAATCCAGTCCAAAGTCTTAGGGAAGAGGGTTAGCAAGGAGATGACTAAGGGCAGTGTGGACATTTTTGTATCAACACCCCCTTTGAACTACTTGGATGTGGAGTCAAGCTCTGAATTTTGGGTTTCAGACTCTAAAATAGTTCAAATATGATTTGACTAAGTACTTGAACATTTGGGATGACTTCAACCTATTACTATAAAATATCTTGTTCACAGTTTAAATGACCAGAAAGGACCATTGTGATAATCTAGTCTGATCTCCTGTAAAACACAGGCCATGGAACTTCCCTGAATTAATTTCTATATGAAATGGATCATGTATTTTAGAAAATAAAATCTATCTTGATTTAAAAATTACCTATGATGGAATATCCACCACAGCCCTTGGAAAGCTGTTTCAGTGATTGATTACCCTCACAGTTAAAATGGGCACCTTATTTTCAGTCTGAACTTGTCTGTATCTGCCAAACATTTGATATTGTTATCTCTTTATTAGTTTGAAGAGCCCATTATCAAATTTTTATTCCCCAGATAATTATAGACTGATCAAGTCACTCCTTAACTTTCTTTAAGGCCTGTTCTCCAATACTTTAATCATTATCACGCCTCTTCTCTGAACCGTCTCCAATTTAACAGCAGCAAAAGTAGCAGAAACTGGTAGGAGATGGACAATCTCCAGGTAAACTTGCTAAATATCCCTCAGTTGTTTTGAACCATATGTGTACTATAGATTCAAGTACTATGAAACAGTCTCTCTCAAATTTGAGAAATAAGCAAATAGTAGGCAGAAGTGGGGAATCCAAAAATAAATCCTCTATGGAAGCTTTGGAGCTAATGGCAAAGATGCTTATGTAAGTGTATCTGACCCTGAGCCAGGTTGGATAGGTACTGCATCCTGACTCTAAATTACAAAACAGAGTAATAGCAGGTAAAAGGGCTACAATGAACTGCAGTTTGCAGGCTTGAAAAAACACATTGGATCTTCCATCTGATCATCTATACTTTTCTGTGTCAGTACCATTGACTCATTTTATCTGCCCAGCACTTGAACAGCTGTCTAACTTGTTCTGGACTATCAGACACATGCACAGAAAATAGCTGTCCCACCATAAGGACAGTATACAACTTTTCAAAGCAGTTAATAATACTCCATCTCAGTGTAAGTTTGCAGAGCTTGAGTGCAGAGTTATGGCATGCTTTATGTATATTTTTTTAGTCCCAAGCTCCCTCCTTTTTCACAGTTACATACACAGCGTGTCATGTAGAAAATATAAATTGTTGATTGTACCAGCACTTTCCTTCTTTTTAAACCTTTCCAAAGGTCTTTTTGCTAAATACACCCAGACACCGTTTGACAGATGAGGGGCTAATTGCTCTGTGAATTACCTCTATCGATTCCTGTTTCATGTTGAGCCAAACAAACAAAAGATATTAATGCTTCGAAAAAAATGAATGATGACCTTTCTCTACAAACACAGCTTGCGGCCTCTGATTATTGGTGATTCCAAAGAGCAGCGGTCAATCGCAATAGCTGTAACGCTATGATCACTATAATAAGCTTTCCTGACCTTCTCTGCCATGTTAAGTGGTTTAAATTTATTTGCCCAACAACAGTGGAGCTTTCATTTAAAGTCACAGAACATTCAAACCTGTTTAAAGATGCTGTTTTTTTTTTTATAAGAAAAAGCTTTACCTATAAAGAAATTGTGTCTTATTTAAGGTGGTAACAACAGTGGAAGCAAACAATAGTCCCTTGCTATTTTAACCTATATAACCAGAGGCTGTAAACTCTAGTTTCATTTGGATCAGTGCAGATTTGTTTTTGATCGTTTTTAGCTCATGCTGTTCCTTGAGCCATAGAAGTGTAATCTGCTTCGTACACTATCTTCAGCAGAGTTCCAGTAGGGCTCTGTCACAGAAGTTATGTCAGCCAAACCAGGAGAAACATCACTGAATGCAAACAACTAAAACTCTATTCCCTTTAACAAAGATTTTGTCAGAAGTGGCTAATGGCAAACTTTAGTGACAAACTGAGCTCCAATTAATTGTCCTCTGACTTTCTCTTTTCCTGACAGTTCATGGGAAAAAGTAGAAATCAAGGATAGTGTACCTCAGGAAGCTGTAAGTTCCCCAATCTTCAAAGTGCCTGATGAAGTGGAATTTTCTCCCACAAAAGCTCACACAATAAATAATTTTGTTAGTCTTCAAGTGCCACAGGACTACTTGTTTGTCTATTTTACTGAACTAGACTAACACGGCTACCCCATTGGATCGTAGAAGGCGGAGTTCTTTATATTTTTGCTAGGAGGTGGGCTGAAAATTTCACTAGAACATTTTTTTATCATGAAATTTCCATCCCCTGCTTGGGTCATTCAAAACTACAAATGCCTTGAACACAACCCTGTCCCATGACATCTGCAGTGATATAATTCACTTTCTGTAATATGTGGATAATATCTGTTTACTTATTAAAGCACTTTGATACCTGTGCATACAGTATGCTATCTGATAAATACTCAAGATTAATTATTATATTTCCATGCAAATCTGGTTTCACAGGTAGATGGAAACAAAGGCAGCAGACACTTTAACAACTAATTTGAAGCCTGCAATTAATTATGGGCATCAAAAAATGGAAGCAAAATCGCACCCACAGACATGAAGCCTAAGTGGAAACCTGTGAAATTCTCTGGGCCTCCATTTCCCCCACTTTAAAATTACCCTTACCTAAAGATACTGTGAGTTTAAAGCCTGAGGCTATGTCTACACTAGAGGGCTCAGTTAAGTCAACTTAACAAGGTCGACTTAAAGTCGACTTTATTAAGTTGACTCAGAGTTCCCATTTGTTTAAATTCCAATGGGGCAGTCATGTCAGTCTAGTTCAGCAAAAGAGCAAAGTCCTGTAGCACTTAAATCTGTTAGTTTTCAAGTGCCATAGGACTCCTTGCTTCCCCCCCATTTTTTGAGTCGATTTTATAAAATCAACTTAAATGGCTATCCTACTTTAAGTCAATTTTAATGGCAACATTTTTGTTCAGCTGACTTAATAAATTTGACTTCATCCTTGAAGTTGACTTTAAGGGTGAGAGTTATTAAGTCCACTTAAGCAAGTGCTTAAGTCAATATAATGAACTCCAAATGTGGCCATCGAGTTGCTTAAGTTGACTTAAGCCTCCTTAAGTCAGCTTAAGCCTCCAGTGTAGACATACCCTTAATGTTTGTAAGCTGCTTTGAAATAATAGGATGTTTGGTAATGTGGAAATGCCCAGCATCATTATCCCCATTGACTTCACTAGAAAGTATTCAGATTTGTCCGCATCTCTCATTCACGAAGACTACTTTTCTCATGTGTCAAGCTCAGCTTAACCCTTACTGAGATATACAGTTAAGAAGCAGAGTAACAGAAGCAGCCACCCTCATTCTGCATGACACTCTTGAGGTGTAGGTAGAAATGCATTCCCTGTGTTTAGGGCAGGGATCAGCAGCCCAAAAGATAAGAAGACCCATTTTAAAAAATTCCCCCAATAACCAAGTGGTTTGAGAGCCATAATGGGGTATGGCCTCCTGGAGGTGGGGGCGGGGGGAACTGGGCCAGGGCACCTGTTGCAGGTTCCCATGATGGGGGGAGGCAGCCTGGAGCCAGGTGCTGGCTGCCCACAGGGTTCCCCCAGTAACGTGGAGCACTGCAAGGAGGCAGTCAAAGAACTGCATGTGGCTGTAGAGTAACAGGTTGCAGACTCCTTCTCCAGCCCAATGTCCTGCCTTCAGACAGCGACCAATGTCAGCTGCTTCAGAGAAGATAAGAGAGCAGGGCAACGAGCAAGGAATCTATCCTCTGTCATCCTGGCCCAGCTTCTGGCAACCAGAAACACTGGGGTATGGAGTTGATTTGTGTTCAGAGGGGATCGGGGTTGAGACCCCCACATAAAACCTGAGGGGAAGTCTAGCTGGAAGGTCACCTCCCGCAGCTGAGTCATTGGCTGGGACCAAAGCATGGCCATATGGAGTCAAAAGCAGGAGTTGTGTCTAATTAAGTGAAAGGACCAAACCCCACCCCACCAGGAGTAATAGCTGATGTCTAAACCACTGGGGAGTACTGAAGCTTCCTCCTCCTCTTCTAGGGCACATGATTCCACTAAGAAGACAGAAGACTATATCTCTGTCCTCTCCTGTGCGCTACCTAGCAAGCTCAGCTGTTACAGGAAGAAAGTAGGAGGCATCCTACCAAGCAGTGATTGTATTCTGCCTCTGAGAGTGCACTTTGTGTGGTGCATTTGCACCCTTCTTCCAAAGCGGGACTGTACCTACAAGATACATTTCATACAAAGAAGACAAGACTATACTAAGTGTATTTGAGCTTGCGGCAAATTTGGGTCTATTATGTACAGCCATGGAAAGAGATGATACATCAGGTTTCTCAGATGCGGGTACCAGGGGGTGTAGGAAAAGTATCCTTACCTATACATCATAAAAATATACAATAGGACTTCAGAGTTAGGAATGCCTCCAGAATGGATATTGTTCCTAACTCTGAACTGTTCATAATTCTGAACAAAATGGCATGGTTGCTCTTTCAAAGCTTCCAATTAAATGTTAATACAACCTTGAAACTTTACTAAGGGTATGTCTATACTGACAGGGGCAAAATCGCCACCGTCAGTGTGCTTTTCTGGGTTCAGTTGAGTGGTCTAACAAGACATGCTCAATCACTCTTGAATTCACCTCAATAACTACAGCCCTGGAAGTAGCATAGTGCTAAGGCTACTCGATGGCATTTGTGTTCGCCTTAGCGCAGTGTGTAGGAGAATGTAAATTGGAGTTAGTAAGTCAACAATAGATATGCAAGATGTTTTACGCACCTTGCGTATATCCCATTGACTGCCACCAAAAAGTGGGACAAGTAGAGACTAAGGCTAAACAGAAGAAAAATGTTGCTTTTTAACTATCTGAATTTACACAAAATAAGCACAGAAAGTTAACTTCTCATTTATTGTTTAATAGTTTACATTTCAGCACAGTACTGTACCATGTTTGTTTTCATCTCTGCTGCTGCCCAGTTGCATGCTTCCAGTTGTAAATGAAGTGTGTGGTTCACCGGTCAGACCGTAGTTGTTGTCTGTAGCTCTGAGGTTTTACTGTGTTATCATAAAACAAGAATGCACTCATGTTTGTGTCCATGAAAAACCTTCTTCCCTAAATGAATTTATCATCAAATTCTCCTGGGGCTGGAATTTAATTTCAAGTAGAGCTTAAGTAATCAGACCTTTATGACTTGCAGCTGGGGAAGTCTGAGGCCCGTGGTCTTGTAGGAGACAATTGTATCTTCAACATCACAAGGTAACCTAAAGTTCAGAGTAATGTGTGTTTCAAGCTTAACAAACTGTGGGTGTGTTTTTACACACACACACACATCAGAGTCCTGTCCCCTAATGAATCAATCCAACAAACCTTAGTGTAGCCAAACAGTACCTACTCATGCAAGTGGCATTAAGAACCAAATTCAACTACTCAACCTGCCAACATAATAGGTCTTCCTTGCTGTTTGGACATACAGTGGCATCCCTGAGTTTTCCACCATGTTTTGAGTTTCTCAGCTTTGGGAGAAATTGGTAGCTCTTTCTAATGGTAGGACTGAACTGTTTTAGGATTTTGCCTTTCACTTTGCAGGCTGTATAAATGAAGCCTCCATTTCTTTGTTAGAAACAATAATGGGTGAGAATGTCAAGCAGTTTAGATAAGGCCACCAAAATCCATATGCCTATTAGAAAATCCTGAGTCTACATTAATAATACACTGAAGTCCTTGTGAATTAAGTCCAGTCATCTACAAAAAATCAGGAAACTTCTTAGTTTGCAGTGAGCAAGCTTCAGGTTAGTTATTAGGAAAAAATGTTTTGACTGTAAGGATAGTGAAGCACTCAAACAGGTTATCTAAGGAGGCTGTAAGAGCCCCATCATGGCATTTTGAAGAACAAGTTAAACAATACTCTCTCAGGGATGGTCTATAAATACTTAATCCTAACTCAGCATTGGGGAATGGACTAGATAGCTGTTACTTTGGGGTCCCGTCCAACCCTCCATTTCTATGATTCTTCTATAAATATTTCTCAGATCCGGAGTGGTGACAGGGAGTTTTCATTCACTCTTCCTGCTTTTTAATTTGTTCATATTTTATGCATATTGTATCAAACAAGAAGGTAAACACTCTGGAGTCTTGCAATACAGAGGCATCTGGTTAACAGTTGAACAGGTGTTGCAAATATGTTCACACGGTTGTCTTCCCCTCCCCCTCCCCCATTTGGTACATACAATCATTGTGTAGACTCAACTTTGTTTTTATTTTCTGATGAAGTATTTGATTTCCTTCTTTCTTTGCTTTTAGATATTTATTAAATTGTATTTCTTCCACAGGGCACAATCAAATGGAATAAGTAACAACACGGATGTTTATTTGTTACAATAAATGTGATTGCTATATTTGAAGTTAGGTTTGTGGTTTCAGGTTTGCCTCATGGGATGTCCACATCACAATATACTATCAAGACAATGAGCAGAACAGGCACCCGTACTGACAGCCACTACCTGACCATGATCTTTGAGACAAGCATCCCAAAGTTAGTCCTTGCAGTTTAGTAAAACAAACAAGGTGTTATGTCACATTAAACACTAAGGCTATGTCTACACTCAGATTGTTAAATCAATTTAACTTAAATTGATCTAACTGAGTCAAAATAAAAACCATTACATCAATTTAAGTTAAATAGATTTAGCATTTCCCCACAAGAAACCCAAATTGAACTAGCAAAATTGAACTAGTATGTCCATGGACTGGACTTGCTACTTTGATTTAGGCGAGGGCACCATGGGAGGTATGGCAAGATTGCCCTGAAGAAAGGCCATGCCCTCACTCAACATATGGAAAGAGGAAGACATCCTGGGAGGGAGAAGGACAAAGAGTGTTAAATCGAAATAACGTGCCTACACTGTGTTACTTTCAAATAATAATCTTGATTTAACCATCATTTTGATATAAAGTGAGATTTTATTATTTCAAAATGACTGTTTCTTATTTCAAAATGAGGAAGCTCCTAATCTCAAAATAAGGAAAGCTAGTGTAGACATGCACTACTTTAAATTGAAATAATCATCATTTCAATATAAAGTGTAAGTGTAGACATACCCTAACAGATTTAGTTATTGTGTGAGCTTCCAAGGGAACTTTTGTGGGATTGGAGAATTTACGGAACAGATGGAAATAAATGCAGGAAAATGTAAATCATGGGATCAGGTCACAAGTGTGTGTGACCTGATCCCATGATTTACACTTCCCTGCATTTATTTCCTCTCAGTCCGTAAATTCCCCCATCTTCAAAGCATCTGATGAAGTGGGATTTGCTCCCATGAAAGCTCATGCAATAAACAGATTTGTTAGTCTTTTAGTGCCACAGGACTCCTTGGTTTTTTTTTTTTTTTTTTTTTTTTTTTTTTTTTTTTTTTTTTTTTTTGGTTTGTTTGTTTTTTCTCTTTTTCCTGAACTAGTAACTAGGGACAACACTGGAACTCGCAGTTACGGCTGCTGTAGTCAGAGAAGATGGTGTGGGTCTTTTCATGTATAAACATGACAGTTTTCCACAGGTACCAACACTGTCCTTGGCAAGAAGTTTTTGTCCTATAAAAGTGCTTTTCTCAGTAGCAAATTGCCTTTTAAAATAGGCAGGGAGGAGAGAAAGGTAGGTTTTCAGTACAAGTCATTTCTAAGTATAGGTTTCCAAAGCTATATTTCCTACAGCACCCTGTCACCTCTGTACACCCTACTTTACAGAGCTTAATGATGTTAGCTTTACATATGCTAAAAGTCCCATGAGCATAAATGACACAACTGGCTCAAGAAAGTTAAGCACAATGTAGCCTGTAGACCTCAGTTTCTTAGGAATAGTCTTAATGGAGGAAACCATTGTTTCAGACTTTAGGGCCAAATTCTTAACTGGTATAAATCAGTGTAGCTGAAGTCATTGGAAGTATGCTCTTTCTTGCTTCCTGAGAGTCCAGTCTCAAGAACAACAAAAACAAGCTACTGTTAGTTTCTTAAAAGCATAAATATGCTGGAGCTGATGTTTCTGCCTTGTTCTGACTGCAATAGTCAAAAATAGGTTCAACGACTAGAGGGCCTTATGAACAGATTGGGATTCCAACCATTCACAGAAAAAATGTTTTTGTTTCTTGCTCCCCCTCCCCCCCCCAAGACTAATTCTTAGAGAATGCCACTGGATGGCACCTGGGACTGAAACAGGTAGATGTAAGCATTTATGAGTCTCAGAACTTCAGATTTCTATAAGCAAATGCCAGAGATTGTTAGCTAAAGAGCTAAGGAACTTGTGAAGTTGCACTTGCACAGCCAGATAGGATCTTGAATTTTCTTCCTTAGCTAAGAACCTTGCTTTTCAAATCCTTTGTAGGTAAATTACCTTTCCAGGCTTGGTATTTCCTTTCTGGAGATTCTTTGGAAGCAACTCTGAGGGAATTGACTAACTTCTTAATGGCTTGGTCAGACCAGCAGGAAGGAAACTTGACTGGTCCAGGGGGAGGCACCTCTTTGGGCAGTCAGCATCCTCCAATTCTTCCAAGTCACTGAATCATAGCTGTTTAACTCTTTTTCAAGGGCAAATATCTTCCTTTCAAATAGGGCCAAAGTAGCAAAGACAAGGCCTAAAATAGTCCCAACCACCAATCTTTAGCTTTGAAAACAATCAAAAAGAGCCATTGCTCACAGCTGGGAAGAAGGCTAGCTGTGATCTAGAAGAAATGGACCAAGAATATCTGTCTGAGTTCCTGGAGATAAGAATCTATGTACAGAAACACAATAATTAATAAGATCTTCCCCATACCTTCATTTATGATTACCATGAAAAGATTTGAAAACAAGAACTACTCAAAACTAAAACCTATTTCTTGCTTGAAGGTAGCCTATCTGTTCCTTATAATGACCAAGACATAATAATTTTACTAATTTTAGAATTATAGATTTTAGAATCCATGTTACAAACAAATTTCATTTTAACATCCAACTGCTTCAATGGGTGGTTCTGAGCTATTGTTTACAAAGCATATCCTCCTCTCCTCAATTAGAAAAGTGAACATTTATTTTTTACTGTAGTTTCTGTCTATTTCCAGTTCAGTGTTTCCCTTTCTCAGGCTCACTATTGAAGCTAATGTCCAGAGTCCCCCATTTCCACTCAGTTATGGCATCATATTCATCAGGATTTGAGAGAAATAGCTGGGTAAGTGCTTCTTAATTCTTATAGTATGGGAATTTGAATATGATAATGGCCAGAACAAATGTCCAGAGACAATTTCTATCTAATGGAAGTGACTTTACCAAAAATCAAGAGGTAGCAGCTTAATGTGGCATTTCAGATGACAGAACTAGAAAAGGCCTCCTTCTCATAACAAGGAATGCCAAGGTCACTTTTTGAACTCAACTCTGGTGTCTCCATTCATGACACCAACAAAAAAGATGCCAAGGAGACAAATGAGAAGAGTCTTCTGCCAGATCAGATTGTCTAATCCCTTAAGACATACTTCATATTGGTGATTTCTCCAGAGACTATGTCCAGATTCTTTTATTCCTGACTATTTATATCTTCTGGTAAAGTTCCACAGAAGCTTTTCCTTCCTTTTCCATGCTCCTTTAATGAGGGTAATCGATTTAATTGATTCAGGACTAGCAAGGTGGGGTATACTATTTGACAAGTCACAATGAAAGAAAACTCTTTATACAAATGTGTTTGAAAGTGAATTATGAGTGGAGACCAGCCTCTTTTACAAGCTAAATTAAGGTTAGGATGTTTAAATTATTTTCCTTCCATGGGCTACTGGTAACATCTTAGTTTACTGAAACCAACAGAATACTAAAAATTGTGTATTTTCATCATTTATGCTGTATGTTTAACATTTTACAACTAAGCTCATCTTCAACAATAAAAGTAGAATTTGCTAGTCAGTTTAACTGTCTGGCTCTGAAACACAAGCATGTGATTTTATGGGAAGCAATGCAAAAAGAATAACTAGATACTTTTTTAAAAATGGTTGTCATTACACATGATTTTTTCATATATACTTTCATATGACACCTTGAAATTACTGGACAATCATCCACAAGACTTTTGTAATGATTAATATTATTCTGTAAAATTGATCAGAAAGGTTTTTTTCATATTAAACTCAGATTTTTTTTTTAAATATTGTCCAAATTATGGACTAAAAGCTCATCAAAATGTTATTTTTAACATCAAGACTTTATTATTATTATTTTTATTTTTATTTTTAAACTCAGAGAGAAGCCAAGAAATAAACTGTTAAATATAGTTTATATTCTGGAAACAATGACATAACTTTAGTTCTTGTGGTGTTGTTAAATATATAACTTTAAATATAAATTTTACAGAAAAAAAGAGCTTTCCTCTACAAAGACTTCTTTTCACTGTGTGGGTCATTAAATCATGAGTAACATTTAACTTATACTCTGCTTTCCTTCTGTAGATCTCACAACAATTTAGAAATGAAGGGTAGATTCATTACTGTCATTTTACATGGGTGAAAAGAAGTGATTTGACCAAAGTCACACAGCACACTGAGGCTCTACACTTACTATCTAGTTTCTTATCCATTGGAACAGACTGACTTCTAATATTTTTAAGTTATTTCTGATTTCCTAGTTCATAAATCAGGGGCACAATCTCTCAAGAATTTTTTGGGCACATGCTTTATCATGTGGCATCTTATGATGCATCCAGGTATTATCATCTCATATTTATCACTGTGGGTAGAAGGGAACCACTTAAAATGGGGGCTGTATAAACATAGAAAAATAAATAGTCCCTGCCCCAAAGCCCATACAATCTAAATAGATGGACAGGTGCTGGGTCGCAAAAAGAGATAGAATACATGAACAGAAAGGACAGTGGGGATAAATGTCAGGTTAGTTTCTTGATATTTTTTCCCCCCAGGTAGAGGGTGATTAACATGTGTTACCATCTGCTGGCTGTTTGGTGGCTTATGGGAAATAAGTTAGTGCTCTAAGCCAAGGTCGTGGCAGGCAGCAAGCTACCTCATAAAAATTACTATCACTGTTACTATGAATTCACACTCAAAGTGCAATATAGATGTGGGTAGAGACAGAACATCCTTCCCAACACTGCCACTTGCCATTTCAGTCCCAACACACATGTTCTGTGGACAATGGGCTAAAAGTTCCAGAGCGGTTAGTCTATCATTTTCAACCAGAATTAAATGCATTATATGTGTGTGGGGGGGGGGGGGGGGGGGAATAAATAAATAAATAAAAACAAATTCCTAGCCATAAGAAATTTTAGATCTGTAGCAATAGAAATTTAGGTTAGATAATAGGAAATATAAAGTAATTTACTTTTGGATGAGGCTACAAAGGGAGATTATGGAATCCTTCTAAGTTGAAGTTTTCTTTTAAGAACAGGTTGAGCAAACATCTATCCTAAATGGTTTAGGTTCACTTGGTTCTGCCTCAGCATGGAGGGTGAGAAGGACTAGACTGGCCTCTCAAGGTCCCTTCCAGCCCTACTTTTCCAACCTGTTCTTAAAAAAAAATAACTTATTGATTGGAAATACATTCATATCCTAGCAAATATATATGATAAATAAACACATATATCTCCCTTGCTGTAGATAAAGCCCATTATTTCTTGTTTTACCTTCAGTGGACAAGAAGAACAATTAATCACCACCCTTTTTGTAATAGCACTTAAGATACTGCAGACTTACCATATGCCTCCCAAGTTGTCTTTTCTCAAGACTAAACATGTCCAGTGTTTTTAACCTTTCCTCACAGGTCAGGTTTTATAAACCTTTTATCATTTTATTGTTTTATCATTTTTTGTACATCTTCTGGACATACTCACTTTCTCTCATAATATAGGTTAGATGGAATTCTATTATAAACTTAATTCTTGAAGGCTGGATTCTGATTTCATTTACATTGGTCTAAAGTTGGGGTAAGTCTATTAGACTTCAAGGAGTGATTCTGGATTTACTGAAGTATAACTGAGAATGAAATTTGTCCAATCAGCATAGAATCATAGGGCCTACAGGGACCATGAGTGGTCATCAGCTACAGCCTGCATGTCTAAAATGTGCCCCATATTCTTGTAAAAGAAAAAGGTTGGTGTATATAACAGTTTTCCCAGTTTCCATCTAATTCTCACTTTCCTAAAATACAACAAACACAACAAAACATAGGAACAATAAACCCACATTATATATTATATCTTACACTGGTGTAAATTGGCATAGCTCTGTGGAAATTAACTTCATTGGAACAGCATCAGCTTACCCCAACCAAGGACTTAGTTTCATATATATCCTGCCCCTTTCATGGATACTTGATTGGTTTGAGTATTGGCTTTCTGACAACATTTGGAATGAAGCCATTTTTATTAATTTAGTTATTTTTGCTGATATAAAAGGTCGTCTATCATGTTAATGATATATCGGTCTGTGGTACCACCAAACAATAATTACAGAATGTTCCTAATAGTAAATCATTTGTCACAATCACAGCTTACTACAACAACCTTTTGTTGAGCAATAGAATACATTAGGTGAATAGCAATACACCTTTATGCTTACCAATTAAAGGGTCCTCCACATATAGAATTGACGTGAATTCCAGTGGGAAGTATTATGAATTATGAACTGCTGCTTACAACCATCTTGCTAGGAATACAACTTGCTGCTAATATTTAACCTGTCAAGTAATTTATATACGTCTCTTCAAATATAATTGGAGTCACAGACAGATCCCTGTCAGTCAGATTTGCAGTGCAGGATAACTAATAGAGATCATGGACTTTGAAATATATTTGTTTTTCTTTTAAAAGTTAATTGGTGTAAAGTTTCAGAATGCAAATATTGCTTGTCTTGTCACTGTACTTGGCCAATGGTAGTATTTCTTCAAATTTTACCAGCTTGATGAGTATTGTAAAAGTGTTTTCATTTAGGACAAAGGTTTCCAAGTTATGGAATGTTTCCACAGGTGACATGTGATCCTATGGTCATCCATGGAGAACGTATAGTAATGGATGATCTTTTTTATTTCCATTTGCTGAACCACATTCAAATAAAGGGGAAAAAAAATCTCTCTTTTCCAGTTACTATTCTTTTCCTGAAGATTGCCACAGGGACATTATGGGATCACACATGGGAAGGTTTGTGTACGATGATCTCTGTACAGATGTGACCCAAAATCTGAACATGTGTGAGAACCTCTGGTTTAAAATGTTCTTCCTAAGCTATGTTGAGGAGCTAGGTTCCAAAAACGCAAACTGTGTCCTTTTTATTTCTTGATTCCATGCAGTATTCTCCCCAGAACTTGAAATTGAGGAGTGGGTTATAGTGGGATGTATAGGGGAGGTATTGGGGTGCTCACTAAATTTGTATAACGCTATTAGTAACTGACAACTGGGGTTGTGTTGGGAAATTCAGGGGAAGGGGGTGTTAGGGAAATCCCTGGTACCATGTGTCCTGTGGAAGTGAGAGACTATCATTGTTGTCAGCAATCCATAAAACACAGACTCAGGAACCGAGTGGGGAAAGGCAAATACTGGATACAGTAGATAAGACAGATAAAACAGACTTATGTCACCTAAACCTGACAGTCTTTTTTTTTTTTTTTTTTGGATATTCACAGACATTTTGGTAAGTTTTAAACTAATTATATCATGTTTTCACATTTCCTCATGCAATTTCCAGTTCCAGCCAAAGCTCAAAGTGGGTGTGCCAAAACATCATGAGACAGAATGCCATTCCTTCATTACTTCTGGCCTGACTGGCAACAGAAGTTATGGAAAATCTCATGGAAAAGCCTGTTCACTAGACTTCAAGTCCTGTTTCACAGACCCAAAATTTTCAGTTAGCTTGGACCATTCATCTGGGTACTTTTCTGAGCTGCCTGACTGACCCTCTTGCTCCTTAGGACATCTGAGACAGTAAGTGGCACAGCAAAATAAGAGAAGAACTGACAAAACAGTGCACCACTCTACTCATATGCCTCAATTATATCTCCTGTGCCTCTAACATCACTACAAGAGTGGCAGTGGGGATGCCGATGAGGCATTTAACATCCTATTGGTTTGCATAACAGAACAGTTTTCAAAACACTGGTTGAAACTTAAGATTCACAGATTTTATATAAACTCCTTGACATTTCTGCTTGCTTCGCTCACCTTTTTGAAATTTCAACTGTTAGAATAAACTTTAATGTGAACTGCTGGGAACAAGAAGATTTGAGCCAGCAAATACTAAAATGTTTGTTCATTAAACCCAGTGGCTTTGAAACAGCTTCAATGTCAATTAAAATAAAAAACCGCTTTTAAAAGACAACTTTGTTTAATAGGAACTCTGCTGAGTTTATTGGCAAAGAGAGTCAGTCTGGGAGGTAAGGCAGAGGAAAAAACCATGCTGGACTTGCAAATACCAGCCCAGTTTTTTTTTTTTTTTTGACCCATCTCTTTCAAGATACACACATATACTGTCTGTGCTTTCTGGCCATTGGGAGATAGGGAAAAAATTGACTTTTCACTTATTATTAAAACACGTCTTTTTTTTAAAAAAGAAACAAACCCTACTGACAATCTATGAACCACCATGTTTTGTGTTTTAACTGAATACAGATTTAACACTTCATATAATTTAAAAATGCTGTTTAGTTACAGTAGCCAACCAATCCGACAGGGGATCTTCACGCCTGTGTGTCAAGAGTCAAACATAAAATAGCTGGAAAGGAGGACAATAAAAAGGGTGTTACTGTAGGTTTCTGACAGCGTTGGCTATCGGCAATTAAAGAGCCTTCCAACCAATTAACAAAATTGGAATCAGATTTAAGAGGTAGTACTGGGTGGGTGGGTTTGAGGGGCAGAAAGGCCCTCTTTCTTTAAACACCTCTCCTTTCCGTCATGAAGCAAAACATGCACACATGCAGTGGCCATTTCCAAATAACAGGAAGAAAGACAATATACCCAAGACCTCTGGAAGTAGTGGCACCGCTTTCTCAAGGGGAGCAAAAGGCCTTAAAAAATATTCAAATGTCTTCCTCTCCCCTTGCATGCCACCCTCACCTCACCGTGTTCTGTCCAGAAGAAAAATCCCTAAGCCGCAATGGTTGTTTTTATTAAATTCTCCTCAATAAAAAGCTCAGGCAGGATTTATTAGGTACTCAGGGTGGACGTTTAGTATTTCGCCAGTTATTAAGTGAAAATCAATAGAAAGCAAAGAAAATGGAAGTCAGTGCTCTGTTAGCACGCTGTTGTCGCCCAGATATTATGTCGGCTGTCTTGTAGATTCATGACAGACAAAAGCGGCCGGGAGAGAACTCTTTCTGCTTACATTGCAGGAGCCAAAGTGGGGTTATTCATTAGATCAGGCAGCTGGCCAGATGGATTTCCAGTTCAGTTTTACCATTTATCTTAAAAACGCCTGTATCGAGTGAGAAAGAACACTGATATTATGTGATATCAATGTCAGCTTTATGTATCTAAATCAGGATTTATTGTTATTTTGTTCTGAAGACCTTTTTTTCCTCAAGAAATACCATTTCACTGGAAGAAAATAATAGCTAAAACCTTGTCAAAGATAACCTTTCATGTTGTTCGTGCACCGCTGGTTGTAAAACAAATAGAACCCAGGGTATAAATAGGTTTAACCACATCCTTACAAATCATTCCCTTTAGAATTTTCTTTTTTAATGCTACAGACATGGGGTTTGATCATTAGGTGTTTTCCTTTCCAGTAATTTAACTATAAATAATGCCAGTATTTGTTTTAATTGCATTAAAAAGCTTAGGAGTTTTATGACTTTGGACAACCATAGCCGCTTCTCTCTCTCTCAAAAAAAAAAAAAAAAACAACCTCCATTTCTGTTTGTACACAGATCACAACAGCAGGAGCAAACTGCTTTACTCAGGAGGACAGTGTTTATGGGTAATGTGAAGGCATCCAAAGATTTGACTTTGAATAGCTTTTCAAAAGAGATCAGCACCCAAGATCTCCCTATATGAAGTGGTGGGATATTTATTACCTAGCTGCTAAAACTTCACTTCTTAGGATGTTCAGCACTTCTGAAAAAAACCTGTCCAGTTCTGACTGAAATAGCAACTGAGAATATCTAGGGCCCAGGGGGCCTATACGTGATATCGCTTACACCCTTAAAAAAAAAAAAAAGAGAGAGACAGAGAAAATCGTCAAAGTAGTCATGTTAGTCTAGTTTAGCAAAACAAACAAGGAGTCCTGCAGCACTTTTAAAGACTCACAAATTTCTTTTTTGCATGAGCTTGCTTGGACCAAGTCCCACTTTATCAGACTTCACCCATGAAAGCTTAGGCAAAAAATACATGTGTGAGAAGTGCCACAGGACTCCTTGTTCATTTTGTGGAGAACTAGACTGACGTGGCTTGAACTTAAACCTATGTAATTCCAATAACCGCTGTGGAGTTACTCCTATTATGAACCAGTGTAACAGAAACCACCCATTTTCTCTGAGCAAACACAAGAGAGTACCTGCATGCAAAGACAGAAATAACTGTTGCATTCAGGAAGCTTTGACCTGGCAAATGTTGATAGTGCTGGATTTAATTAACAGTGGAGATGCAGTATTGACCTACTCTGTGATTTTGGTATTAAGCATTTTCCACTGTGTGTTTTACTTACCAGTGCACCAAAATAAGCTCCACTTTCAACAGCTTGATGTCTTGGGAGATGACTACTACTACTACTACTACTACTACTACTACTACAACAACAACACTAGCAAGGACAGTGGAAGACAGTTTTTTTCATTATTTCACATGGACAACTGTGATGGGAGGAAAGTTCTTTGAGAACAGATCAGGATGATGGAAATCTAGGTAGGTCGATAGTTGTTGCTGACCGCAAATTAAATGATTTTACAAAGGCTTGAAGTGCAACTCTAAGTCTGACTACAGTCAAAATTTGGGACGGGAGGCAGTAGGAAAAGGCATATTGGTGTGGCTCAAGCCCATCCATAAATATGGATGATCTTTATTATTATTTCCTCCCTGTAAATCTGTATGGATCTTTGTCTTCCCCACTTCTTAGATGTATTACAAGTCAAGTAATAGGAGAAGCAAAAGTGTTTCCTTTGCTAAAAAAACTTAATGCCTCATTAAATCACCCCCATTGATCAATGATATTAACATTTTCAAGGGTCTTGATTTGTAAATGCATGTCCCATTAATTCCAATTGTAGCTAAGTTAATAGGTAGCAAAAGAAGTAGGGCATTCTTCTCATTCAAGAATTTTTCCTCTGCAAAAATTGCTTCACTCTAACATATCTTGGTAACACACTACAGTGGAAATCACTTGTAGACAAACTGAATACACTGAAACTCCATTTGTAGTGAAGAAGATTGGAAGTCTTCGGTTGTTTCCATGAACTGCAGCATAGGAATTGAATTTCTTTTTTTTTTTTTTTACTATGAATTCCACAGGGGCATCTGTGTCAGTCTAGTTAAGCAAAATAAGCAAGGAGTCCTGTGGCACTTAAAGACTAATAAATGTATTTATTGTATGAGCTTTCACGGGAGATGAAATGGGATTTTCTCCCACAAGCTCATGCAATAAATAAATGTAACTGTCTTTAAGTGCCACAGGATCCCTTGCTTGTTTTACAATGAGCCCTCCGTCAGAAATCCAGACCCTGCTCCTATCAAAGTGAAGAGCTATGAGTTGGGCCCATAACAAAGATATTCTGGGTAAAACTGGTTCAGAAACAAATTTTATGTCCCATAATCATCTTCAAGATTTCAAGAAATAAATGAACAAAAATCTCATCCCAAATTGGGAGAAAAATTCAGAAATCTCAGAAATATTTATTAAAAAAATTTGAAAAATTCAGTGCGAGTCAACAGTCAATCAAAGCACTTCATTTTGATAATTCTGAATTGTTCTGATTAGATTTTGACCATTTTAATTTGTTTATACTTCAAATAGCTGGGTTTTTTTTTATTTTTCAGTCAAAAATAGCATTTTGAATAATAGTCTGAAAATGTTAGAATAGAACCTTTTGACAGTTTTGACAATCTATTTTCAGAACAAAAAGAATGAATTAAAAATATTTGTAGGAAGCAATCCTTTCCAGTAAATTATATATCTATATGATTTCTATGAATCAGTATTCTCTGACAAAAAAAAAAAGAAAGGTTTGGTTCCGTCAGCTTTAGTTCTGGAAATACAATAAACTCCTGATAGACCACACCTGGGGGGATTGTGAAAACTGACAAACTTCTGTTGAAAACAGTTTGACTCATCTTGCTTTCACTGATGGCAATGGAAATTCTGGGTGCTTAGAAACTCTCAGGATCATGCCTTCTAAGACGAGTCTATTAAGTTCAGAACAGCTAAGATAATCTTCATTATATAGCTGCCAAGTCAATTCTTCACTATTGACCATTTTATGCTTTACTTAGTATTATTAGCCAGGAATTTAGTCTGCAACAACTCTCATTGAAATCAGCAGATAAAGGCACCACTCAAGATGAGCAAAAGCAGCAATGTATGGCCCTCATTTTTAAAACTATGAAATACATACATAGACGTTCTAGATTTTGGCTTTGGATTAAAGGGGAGCATGGATACAGAATTATTATTTGGGACAGAGGCTCAGATTTTCTTTCTGGGTAGTTCTGTAAAAAGTGATAAATTCTCCTTCTTACTATGGCCAGAATTTTGTTGAATGCCACTATTAAAAATTATTCATCAACAATGATTTTAGAAGTTTGTTTTTTTTGACCTTGTAAAACCATTGACAAACAGAGCCTCTAGTAAACTAAACAAGGAGTCCTGTAGCACTTTCAGGCTATGTCTACACTTACAAAATTAATTCAAAGTAGTTAATTCAAAATAACTACTTTGAATTTAAATCCAAGTTATTATTTCAAATTTGCACTACTTTGAAGTTATTATTTTGAATAAGGAGTCCAGTGAAGAGTATTTAATTTGAAATAAAGTTGGTTTTAGTAGTTCAAAATAGAGAGTCTTCACTAGACTCTTTAATTCAAAATAGAGGAAGACAGGCAAAAGAATAGGGAAATTAGTTTGAATTAAGCCTGTTCCACAGCTTAACATGGCTTAATTTGAGCTAATAACCTCAAAGTAAGCAATACTTTGAAGTAAAAGGAGGTTTTATCATATCGAATTAGCAGTTCCTTATTCCAAATTAAGGAACTGCTTAATTCGATATTATAAAATGCCTCTTTGGCCAGGGAACTAGTTATTTTGAATTAAGCCCCCTTAATGCGAAATAACTTGCTAGTATACACATAGCCTCAAAGACTAACAAATCTGTTTTTATTGACTAACAGAGCCTCTGAAAAGCTAACTTTACTGATTCCAGAGATTTGCTTTTTCAGTCACTTATAATAACCAGAAAGCTTGTTACATGCCATTCCAATCCAATTTCTCTAGCGCTGAAGATAATTCACTTTTTGGGATTAAAGTCCACAGTTCTGTGAAATTTTAAATTAATATTTTCCTGAGCTCATTTGCACCCATCTACATCCAGAAACTGTTTGTTTTATGTGAAATTTCATATCATAGTACAACTTTATTTTTTTTTTTTACTTCTCTGTTTTTATTCCCAATTTTTTCTAGTGTTAGATCCTTTTTTTTATCCTTCTGCACAGGTTATATATTTTGCTTTAGTTTTCCCCCTCCTTTTTTACTTGGTATTAACTCTGTTTTGCACTGGTCTGATAATACTATAGTATTGGCAATTGTGTTGCAAAACTAACCTTTGCTATGATTTGGGTTTCTCTGCACATGATTTTGTATTTCTTGGAGTCATACTTGTCTCCAATAAATTACGATTTTTTTTAACCTCTCCATGTTTTTTTCCCCCAAAACCCAGAGTCATTAGCAGAATGTACCATTTTTACAGAGTGGATATTTTTTACCAAAATAGTCTGATTTCTATAGGAAATATTTGTATTCTCTTTTCCCAAAATAACCCATTTTCACTTACAGAAAAATACTGAAAACTGGCTTTCTACTAGTATAACCTTTCTTTATAAATATGTTGCACCTGCCTTGCTAATGAGGCTGATCATTGGTCTGGGGTTGGCCATTGCCACAAACAGTCACTTGCCAATTTGATATGCCGCAAAAATGGGGCTTGTGAGGCGGTAAAGAAGAGAGCTAACTTTACTCTAAAAATTCTACAGAGAAGCTCTGGCAATTTGTATGAATCTTGTCACAGTTTTCCATATCAGTTCTGGGGAGGATTTAAAAAATGGCTTTTTTCCAAGTGAAACTCAAGACCGAGAGGGACTGTTTCACTCCTCAAGCTGTGCTAACTCAGTAGCCCTCTCAGTGAGAACATTAAAAAAACACTAACACCTGATTTGATTAGATCAAGATTTTTTTTTCCCCTAGAATTGTTAATAAAATCACACTTAAAAAAAAAAAGGATGGAATGTAAATGCTGCACTAATTTAATTACACTTTGGCACTGGGAGACACTAATGTAAATATTCTGGTGAGCAGGCCTAAGACACTTGAAGTAATTACTTAAAGGCTTCCTTTCAAAAGAATCACCCCCTTTTTATTAAATGCCTTTTAACATTAGCACTTTCTTCCTGTCAAATTAAATGAAATTTCATTACTCTCTCTGACTTAATGGCATGAAGCTGCCTGCCGCCAGTGTGAGTTAACTCCCTCTGGACAGCAGATAGAGTTTGCGCACTCCAGTTGTCTCTGGGCATCACCAAACTGACGGAGACACCAAGAAAGAAAGACATCTCTCCTCGTACCTATACTGATGCTCACAGGTGGTCATGAATGATCTCTTCCATGATGGGAAGCTTTATTAAAGAAAATGGTGGATTTCAGCTCGGTCATCAACTATGGCTGCTTCGAGTCAAGGCACAAAGTTAGGACCTGAAATTTGTATCGAAATCTCAACTTTCTAAGAGTTTTGCAATGTTCAAGCTAAAGGCTTTGAATTGAAGCCACAATCAATCAATAACATTCAGACTGAACTGTGGACTACATCAAAATTGAACAAGGCTTTAGTATCAGCTTCCAATTCTCGTTCCTTTTTTGGTTTATTTTAATTGGAGAGTCTAACAAAGATTCCTTGCTGCAAATATCTGCCTACTAGCTAAAAGAGGAAGGCTGAATGCTGTGAGATTCAGGTGACAAGTTTTTTCCTGGTTTTGTACAAATTCCCTTCAATATTAGTAGCAATTCTATCAACACATGGGAAGTGAAGAGATACTGGCAATCAGTACTTCTGTAAGCAGTTCTACCTTATGAATGTGCTGATGGATTGTGTGGCAGCGTATTTCCAAGATTTCCATTGTTTGACTGATTTTTAATTTAACATTTCTTTTAATTCATAAAAAAACTTAGAACTGAACTTTAAACATTTCAGCTAAAGTATCAGCTTTCATAAATGATGGCTAATAACTACAGAGTCCCTCCATGCAAGCTCCCTTACATGGACAAAAGTACTCGAGTTATGACAAATTCCATAGTTTGATATTTACAAGATATATGCATAGCACAGGGATTAATCTGGCAATTGAGAAATATCTTCTGGGTCAGATTCTGTCAGATTCAGTATTACTCAGCACAGAGAAGGATAACCTTTTCATATAATGACTTCCTAACAGGAAGCTTTATTTTTTCAATTCTTTTCTTAAAGTGTATTGCCCACAAAGAAGAACAAGGCAGGGCTTCTAGCATTGAACTCTTCTATACCTGGAACAGTTACAGTGCAGAGGGCTACAAGCAACTTACTTTTACAGCATGTGAGCTCATCAGTGGGCTTCAACTCATCTGGGAAAATTGTCTCCTTAGTGGTTCTTCTCATCTGCAGAATTCTCTCCCCAGGCTTTTAAAACATGCCTTTCCCTCCCTCCTCTGCGTAATGTACTCTCTTTCCTCTTTTTTAACCTTATAAAGGAATTATACTCATAACCCCTGGACAATATCTTTATACAGCTGCTTTCTTTAACTCATAACATACATTCCCACTAGAATATTTATTATTATTTATATTGTCATATCGTCACCAAGCCCCATTCATGGACTGTGATCCTATAACACTAAGTTCTATACAAACTGAATAAAAAGACCATCTCCGCCCATTTGGCCATTGATTTCATTTGAAGCAGAATGGACAGAGTCAAGAGATATGCTACATCAATAACACTTTGGTGCCAGAATCTCAGGTCAAGTAAATTGGCATACTTTGAGTTAAATCAATGGACCTATACTGATTTACACAAGCAGGAGATTTGGTTCTTTATATCTAGAACTAAGACAATAGCTCCACTTTCATGTTAATTCAGTCCTTTACCTCTGTTAAATTTGCCTAAATAGAGGCAATTTATAATACTTATAATAATGACTTTTCAGTTCTCTGATGCAAAATTACTACGAGGGCTGCCTCTTCTGAGCATGCCTGACTCAATGTATTGCTGGTGCTGAGTTTCATCTTATCACTGCTGTTCTCTTCTAGTACTCAGTGTATGGTAATAAGAAACAAAGAGCTTGCAAGTAGATGTTCACATGGAACATTTTTTTTTTTTTGGCAGAGTCCACAGGTCAGCCTATAAAGAAAGAAAATATCTGTTTTTTTCCTTTAAAGTTATCTGATTTTGAAAAGAGATCTCTCCTCTTGTGAGGTCCAGGTAAAAGTTCACCCATTCCCTGGCTAATTGCTTCTGACAAACAAAAATTAAGACCTGAAAATAAGTATTTTATCTGAAAAAAAAATGCTAAACATCCTAAAACAAACATTCAAGTGTGTCACTGCCAAATTCCGCAAGTAAGAGAGCTACAGGCTGAGACAGCCCTTGTCTCACTGGGGAATAATGGGTAAAGTTTGGCCAGCTGCCCCTTCAAGGCCTTCGGGGACCCTCAATCCAATTGCAGTGTCTTAGCATATGTGAATTTCAAGGTTACACCTGGGTGTTCAAGGGCAGGGCCAAGTGTAATCGGCACTTAGATCATAGATTAATCTTATTTGCCATCTATTAGGTTTGATTCCTGCTTCCCTCTCTCCCTCCCTAAAGCCAGGATTATTGTGATAGTTTAAGATAATGGATTCTAACGGAAGAAAGGTCATGCAGGCATTGAGATTTGGAACCTTAAGATAATATGATTAATCTAAAAGCTTCTTTCAAAAGGGGAGGGGACACACTTTCATATGTTTAATTGAGAAGAGGCGAAGAGAGAAAGAGATGGAATTAGCAGCATTTAAAAATGGGGGGGGGGGTTTGAAGGATCCCACTGCTTGTCAACAACTGCAATGAATTAAGATGGGAAAACTTTTACATTCATTTTCAAACCAATAAGCAAAGTTTTCTTTTTATTCATCCTTGAAAGTGGTGATATTTTACTGGTGATTTTGAATGAACCTTGATTTAGCTAGTACTAAATAGGTTTATTGTTTTTCTCTTAACAACATATATAAATAATGCATCATATAATGTCTTAGGAGATGATAGATAGATAGGTAGATAGGTAGATAGAGCACAGAGGGATAAAAATTACTATGGGTGCTATAAGAAACCTTCAAATATCACAAGAAATTTTAATACTATTTTAGTAGTAGCTAAAACGAGCTACGTACTATACAAATATACAGAAAACTACTATCCCAAAGAGCTAACACTCCTGTAAAACTGTTATTAATAATAAAGTTTAACTTTATTTGCACTTAACTGAGGGCATCACATCTATTTTTAAATAATTTTGCCATTTATGCTGTCAATTTAATAACATTTGGATTTCACACAGCACGTGGACATTTAGCCCAGAAAGATGAAACTATTTCCTTTTATACTTCTCATTTAATTCCAATGCTGTAGGGAATTTAAAATAAAAAATAAAAAATCCTCAAATCCTTAAATCATTTCTATTCAGATTATTTATCCAAAACCCCCAAAATAAATTGGGTTCTAAACTTAGCATTGAAAAACATGAGATTGGCTTAAAAATGGTAAGTGTTGCTTTCTGGGTTTTTTGTCTTTTAGCTTTTGAGCCTTTCAGATGCATTTTCTTCATGTTTTTTGAGCTTTCGCCATCTTTTTGACCTATCGTTAAGATGTGCTACCATTGCAGGAGTGCTGGATGTCAGTGCACCTCAGTCATAGGACATTAAAAAGGCTGTGTAGCCAGGAGCAGGATAGACAGCTTGAGCTTGCTGCCTGCATACAAATTCTCCTGGGCCCCTAGGTTGACCAACTTGAGCCATCGCCAATGGTACCCCTGGCTACACTGCTACTATTTGCATCCTGATTCAAAGGACTCAGTGACATGGGGAAATCACATATAAAGGTTTTCGCTTTGATCCTTATTAATAGTTTTTTCTCTTTTCAAATCATACTTGATCAGATGAGAGAATTTGCTTTATCCCTGACCTTGCAGGCCAACTAAGACCTAGTAGGTAGATTATTCCTAGAACCAAAGCAAGTGTTACTGCTGCTGTGGCTGAGGGGTAATGTAATTAGAACTTGAGCTATGACTGCTTAATAAAAATCTGTAATAACAATAATATATGGCCATCATCATTCAGGGCTATTCTAAGACACCAAATGTTATTAAAGCTATATGAAATAATTAGCCCTGAGTAGGAATTATGTGGCCCAGCACAGAGTTCACACACAAGAGTCACTGTGGATGGTTTTAAAACTGACAGTCCACATCATCATGCTTAACTGTGGTGTGCTATATTGGTAGCAGTCTCTGATAAGGAAAGTTAGAAAACCAGGATCCTTTGAGCACTAAGGTCTGGGCATCAGCTGGGAGCTGGAAAATTGGCATGCACAAGGTGGACAGTTACTGTAGATACCTACAGACCATATTTGCCTGGCCATTTGTATGTGCAGCATGTCAATTTCCACCTGCTTGAATTACTCTGCAAGACATTTTAGGATAGTTTGTGCCTTCCAGAAGTGGGAACTTAATAAGCAATTGTGTGCACAAAACTTACAGATGTGATCTGAGCGTCTCTCACAATGCTATCTTTAAACTTCTTATTTCACTCAGCAGGTGTGCTGTACTTTTGAGTCAGCCTGATGACGCTGTGGGTAATGTAACCGATTTGTCTCTTCTAGCGATTTCATCTTGAACAAACATGACTTTTTATCAGTTTCAGACAACTTGCTGGAGCATGACTAGTTTAAAAATAAAAAAAAAGGAAGCAAAGGGTGTTTTGTTTTGTTTTGTTTTGTTTTGTTTTGCAGAAAAAGCTTGGAAACAATTTCAGAAAATATCTGGATTTTAGCAATATCGAAAATACTGTTTCGAAGTGAGGGGCCTGATCTTTGAAACACTGTAGTGGTGCTGATCAAGTAAATCACTTAAGTGCACAACTTCAAGTATGAAAAGAGGTCCATTTATTTCAGCTGGGATTATTCAAGGTGCTTAAAGCTGAGCATGTGCCTTAATATTTTGTTGTATCAGCACCCACTGTTCCTTGACTTCAAAAGAAACTGTGGATCACCTGCACTTTTAAGAATCAAGCTTTTTGCTTCCAAGCTATTCACATTGGGTGAAGGCATGGTTTCAATTCACTAACACTCAGCAGCATATTTTCCTTGCTTTCATATCTGTAGAGATTCATGAACCCTGAGAGATTGGCTTGGAGCTTCACATTCAAATAAACCCAAAGGTTCAAAGCAAAACTGTGCACAAAACCCAGTTGCAAAGAGTTTTGTACTAAAACCCTAACTCTAGTCAGGTTTATTTGATGCATTTGTGACTCCCTGGTTAACCTGAGGTTGAGTTCCACATTGCCAAGTCCCTTATGCATGGGATTGCTAAAAACATTTCAACCAGATCTAGCAAGAGGGTGATTTCTAAATACAGATTGAAAATAGATGAGATTTCAGGACCAAAGGTGCTGGAATAATGGATGGAATTTATTTCCCACTATGACAAGTGAAGCTTGCAAGGAGAAATGATCCATTATAGAGAAGTGCTGTGCGCCCTTAACTCAAGCTGAAGTCTGTGAAGAGCTGTGCAGTTCTGAATACAGGGTGTCAGACAAGGTGCAGATGAACTACATGAGTTGAGTACTTCCAGCACCTCACAGGACTGATTCCAAAGGGGCAGCCATGTTCATCTAATTCAGCAAAACAAACAAGGAGTCCTGTGGCACTTTTAAAGACAAGCGTTTATTTATTGCATGAGATTTCATGGGAGAAAATCCCACGTTGTCAGATGCACAAAATTTCCAAAGGGATAGCTGTGTTAGTCTAGTCCAGCAAAAAAACAACAAGGAGTCATGTGGCACTTTGAGACTAACAGATTTATTTTTCACATGAGCTTTTGTGGGAGACAATCCCACTTCCTCAGATGCTTCTCTTCCAGTGCTGACAACGTGGGATTGTCTCCCACAAAAGCTCATGCAATAAATAAAAGTGTTTGTCATTAAAAGTGCCAGAGAACTTCTTGTTTATTCCCCCCCCCCACCACCACCACAGGACAGAACTTCAAATGATATGTTTTACCTAATTTTCATGTCCCATTCACAAAATATTACCATGCTGGAAGGACAATCTCCTGGATGCATTCAATCTGCTCAATGGACTATATCATTGTCTCAGAATATTCACTCCCTTCTCCCTTCCTCAGCCTCTGGGCCAGTGTGTGTTTTTCACCTTCCTTGGAGCTAGTTGTCAGTGCTCTTGAGTCTCTCCAGAGAACAAGCCTTTGCTTAATATATGATGTGCTTATTCATCCCAGACGCAGGGCATATCATTCTCGAATGACTGACAAGCGTTCTCAAATGAAGAGAGCCCAAAGTGTGCTCTAATAGTGATGGGAAGCATTTCTAGTCAAACATAAAGCAAATTAATGTGAGCCCCTATTGCACCTTTCATCTGGAAATGTCATAAAGTAATAAGCAGAGTGACCCTGCCAATGTCTAGGGCTGGATTTCAATAGATTTACATCTTAAAGGGCACAACACATTTTGAAATAGCAGGACCAAATTCTGATCTCACTTGTGACGTAAATCTAGAGGAACGCTGTTGATTTTCAGGTGTAACTGAGATCAGAATCTGTTCTTCAGTTAAGAATCAGTAGTGCTCCCACTTCAATGGCAAAATTCTCATTTAATTTCACTGGGAGCAGAATCTGGCCCTAAATATTTCGTTCTCGGGTTAACATCATTAACATCTTTAATAAACAAGCCCCTCTGATCAGCATTCGTATTCAGAAATGGTATTACACAGCTACCAGACACTAAGATTTTAACAACATCTACTTGGTAGGCTGAAGGCCAAAAACTAATATAGGAGATGTGATTTTTCATCAAAAATAGTTTTCACACAAAAGACTACAGCTGTGTGTGCAGTTAAACTGCACGGCTACTGTGCTATTGTTTCTCACACTGCAGTAGTTAATCCACATCTCCAAGAGGCAATACAAAGATGAATGGAAGAATTCTTCCCTTGATCTACCATTGTCTACACCAGAAACTCATAGGCTATGTCCACACTTAGGCAGTTAAATTGATTTAAGTTAAATCAATTTAATAAAATCACTATAAAAATCATTAAAACAATTTAAGTTAAATCTATTTAACATGTCGCCACTAGAAACTCAAATTGAACTAGCATGTCCATGGACAGGACTTGCTAGTTCAATTTAAGAGAGGGACACCATGGTAGGGGTAGCAAGATGGCCTCCAAGAAGGGCCATGCCCTCTCCCAATATATAGAAAAAGGACAGCACCCTGGGAAGGAGAAGGGCAATAGTGTTAAATTGAAATTGAAATAACATGTCCACACAGCATTATTTGAAATAACAGTTTTGATTTAACTGTCATTTTGATATAACACTAGGTTTCATTATAGCAGAATTATTTTCCTTATTCTGAGATAAGGGAGCTCCTTAACTCAATATAAGGAAATGTAGTGTGGACCTGCAATCTTTTAAATCAAAATAATCTGCATTATTTCAATTTAAAAACTGTGTGTGGACATATCCATAGACTCTAAGACTAGAAGGAACCAGTATGATCATCTAGTCTGACCTCCTGCAAAACACAGGCCACAAAACCTCAACCACCCACTCCTGCAATAAGCCTCTAACCTACGACTGATTTGTTAAAGTCCTCAAAACACGATTTAAAGTCTTCAAAATACAGAAATTTTCCATTCCCAGAACAATGTAGCTGAGTTGACAGAACTTTTTGGAGTAGACCTGGTCTAAGTCTTCCTATATGTTTGTACAGGTCCTTCTACAATAGGGTGCCGATCCTGATTAGAGTCTTTGGTTATTCCCAGAATAGTTAATACAAATAAATGGTATGTGAATATTTGTTTTACATTAGACTTCCAGGGCAATGAAAAAAAATGTCCACGGCAATGAAGTTCTAGAAATTTTAATCATTTTGGAGCTTTTAAAGAAATACAATGGTTTCACATTCACCTGAGGGGGGGAAAAAAATCCATGTCCTCAATCTCTTTTCACCTCTCTAAGGCCCATTTCACAATCTGAAGGGCCAGATTCTCTAACCAGACTCAGTGAACAAGTGACCATAGATAGCAAACTAACAATAAGCACGTCAGCTCAAGCTCTTATGCTTGGCTCTACCTCCACACATGCTCTGGCCTCGTTTACACTAGTATTTCCATTAGCAAAACTTCTGTCAGTCAGGAGTATGAGAAAAACACCCCAACGAATGACATAAGTTTTGCTGACATAAGCATTGCATGTACAGCACCATGTAAGCAGGAGACATTTTCCCTCCGACATAGCTACTGCCTCTCATTTAGGTGATTTTATGACATTTGTGGCAGAGCTGTCTCCTGACAACATAACAGAGCTGCAGAAGCAATGTTACAGAGGCATAGTTGTATTGATATTTTTGCACTGGAATAGACTCAGATTCATAAGTCAAAAGGGACCAGTACCATCCTCTAGTCTGACCTCCTGCACAATGGAGCCCTCAAAACCCCCCCCACCCACTCCAGCAATAAGCCTCTAACCTATGAATGAGTGGACTTTAGATGCACAGAATTCACCAGCAGATGAGGCATGCCCCATGCTACAGAGGAAGGCAAAAACCCCCAGGGTCCTATCTAATCAGCCCCAGGCGAAAACTCCTTGCAGACCCCAAATATGGTGATCAGTTAAACCCTGAACATGTGGTCAAGTCTCACCAGCCAGTTACCCAAGAAAAAAATTTCTGTAATAACTCAGAACCCACCTCCTCTACCCTCTCTTCTTAGGTCACTTGCATATCCGCCACCAGTAGTCAAAGATCAAAGATCAGTCGATTTCCAAATTAGGCCACCCCAAAATACCATATCCTCCATAAATCATGCTGCTATAAGATTTATGTATTGATTAGCTCTTAGTTTTGGGCCATGTCAGAGATTGAAGGGTATAGGTGTCAGGGTAGACAAACAGACTTCTCCGTGCTACAACTATTCTCCAATGATATCTTGTCCGATAAGGACTTTATGCCAGGAGTAGAATTTAATAGAATAGTCCTCAGTCTCAGATTTGGGTTTGGCTCACTAATATCGACTGCTAATATTCTATGCTAAATAGATCTCTCTCACAGGACACAATCTGTACCCAAGTCTCCCATGGTTTTATAAGGGACGATGGTATAGGGGCTAATAAAAAGTTAATATGATTCAATAATTTAAAATTAAATTTTAGTATAAAGATCTCTTATTCTTCTGTCCTAGAACTAGAGAATCTGAACATTAAATCCACCACCTTTCCCATGTCTTTATACACTGAAGAAAGAAAGAATATAATATAACAGAAATGCAAGGAGTATAAATTTATTTGTGGACTTTTACTCAGTGAAGGATCTGGTTTCACTTTAAGTCTTCCTGGGTTTTGAAAAGAAAAAAGAAATTGGAATGATGGCCTGTTCCCTAGGGCTTCCAAATAAAGAGAATTCCCTGGCTTTCAGGTATATATGATTGCAATGCAGTTTGATTCTTTACAATATCCATCACTCGGTGCTCACCTCCCAATGCAGTGAGAAGGCAGGATATAGTAATAAACCAGCCTTTTTTAGTGGTTAGTGAAGGGGACTGGTCAAAAGAAAACTCCTGAACTTTGACTATTGATGGGATTTGTAGACCTGAGCCTGTCAACTCAGCACCTGATTTTCAGGATAACTCCAGCTGGAACGGTAGGTGCTCAACAACTCTGAAATGTTATGGCTCCCTCTACCCTTCCAAGTCACAGGGGGTAATGAAGACAAATCAATTAATGTTTATGCTGATTTTTTAAAATGTAAAGAACCCTGTAATTGCTACGGATTATTATGTTCCATTCTTTGCAGCTGAACGTTTTTCAGGGGAAGAAAGGAGAAATCTACCAAATAGTACTTGCATTTTATATCTCCTGCTACCTGTTCTTTTTCTTTTAATGCTTTTAGTATCCAGACGTTCACCCAGCTTCTCAGCTCTGCTGGAATTACAGCTGATGCAGAAACCTTAGTTGCACTTGGTGCCTCAGCATTAGGTCACTTTATATATTTTTACAGATTCTTGATGTTGGATGCAACTCAGCATGTGCAGGCTGGTGAGCAGAAGGCTCACCAGCCCAGTATGCACAGACTGAGATTCTGATTCCTAAAGAGCAATTTTTCCAGCAGTGAAATTCAGATTGTTTTGGTTCTGTGAAGAAAGTTGAAGATGAAATTAGCAAAAATGCAATGTTCTGCCCAGACCACTTCAGTCTGCACAGGTCTAAAACCAAATAATTTATCATCATCTTAGGCAAAATAAAACAAACACAAACTAGAGGGAACTTTGATCAGAGTCATAGGAATACTCATAACACATTTAAGTCATGTATATGTTTTCTCATTGGACCTGATCCAAAGTCCATTGAAATCAATGGATAGCCTATTATAAACTATGGGTCATAAGATGAAAATTTGGTTAAAACCATAACACACACACACACACACACACCTGCATGGATCTATACATTTTTAAATGCCTCAGAGGCAAACTCTCTACATTTCTTAAGAGACACAGAAGAATGGAACAACACCCAAGATATGTGCAAATAAAGTATCAGAGATAAAAAGTAAATCCTTCTTTGCAATATGATTTCAGTAATGGGATTTAACAAATATACATAAACTCACCTCAGTAACATACCCTGGTTAATGGCTGCATGGATGCAGATGAGCTTTTAATAAAAAGATGAAGCAGTTTTAAAGGGATATCCCCTCCAATCAAAGAATGTTTGCAAGTAAGAGCTTTATTACCTCTGATTTCTTGGCAGCCACTAGAGGAAAGGTCACTTAATAAAGTGCATTTATTCCTTATTGCAGGAAAACAATATGTCATCTCTATGTTCATTATTTACCAAATTGTCTTCATTTTTTCTTCACCTGCTGGGTTTTTGGCTATAAAGATAAATAATATCATGAAGCTAAGCTAGATGCTTGCAGAAAGGACCAGAATTTGTCATAGAACTAAGCTCACACAGTGAAAGAGGGAAAATGGGAGAGCAGTGCTGCAGGATTCATTATCAGTAAATAAGCTTCTAAAAAGTTTGCTCATACTTATTTTTTAAAATACTGCACTGGACTTAGTTTCATACTTAAAAGAAGGGTGCTGTTTATTTTCAAACAATTTAGCAAGCTACAGAAAGAAAGCCATAAATCTTGTGTCTAATAAAGAGAATAGCTCCACATGCACAAATTTCAGTTGTTACTGTGGACAAGTTCCAAAGGGGAAGCTATGTCAGGTTAGTTCAGCAAAACAAACAAGGAGTCTGGTAAGTTCAAAGGTGGGAGAAAAAGCCATTTTGGAAATCATGGCATTGGATTTTTGGTTTTGTTTTCCAGGCCAGTTCTCACAACATATTGAGTCAAAGCAAAAATAGAAAACCAGAACTCTGAAGTTTGGATCTGCCTTTAGCTAGTCCATAGATACCCCCACTTTACCTTGTCTTGCTTCACATTCTTCCTTAAGGCCCACTTTTACTATAACACCTACGAGAAATCATCTGAGAGAGAACAAGGATCTGTCTGCATGTATTTTATTATGCAATCAGATCCTTGTTTGTAAGTTGTTCTGAGCAGGGAATAAGTCTTTCTTCAGTTTATATATAATAGGGCCCAATCCTATTGGGGTTTATGGGCACTATTCACCCCTGAAATACATCAGATATGGTCTAAGTAGAGGATGGACCTTTTATGGATTCTTTGTCCTTTATTTCTATCATTTGTGGCTGATTGTCAAAACCTTATTTGAGATACACTATATACCCCTATATACTCTAAGTGATGTAGATCAGTGGTTCTCAGCCACTGGGTCCGAACACATTACTATGTCACTACGTAGCAGTGTGTTGAGGAGAGCCAGGGAAATGGTGGGATTTGGCCCAAAGAGAGTCAGCTAATGTGTCCTATAGAGTCACAATATGTTGCCAAGTGTGTCACAATGTGCAAAAGGTTGAGAACCACTGGTGTAGATAGATGCTTGAGGCACATAAAGGATTTGGAATTGAGCCCTTGATAGTAAGCATATCATCTTGAAAAAGTCGTTTGGCTGAAGTTTATTATATCCAGTCAACAGACTGTCTGACTGCTAATAGGATTTCCAGTGCAATATCTACTTGTAAACAGCATAGTGCACTTATCTGCTGGGTATGTAAATTGTGTGTGCACATGTCCCTGCCTTCATTAAACATCAGGAAACAACCCCGTCCTGGTGAAACAAACAAACAAACAAAAAAAACTTGGTGACAATCTTTTAAAGCAGCCTGTGGGGTGTAAGGTAGATCTCACATCAAGCAGAGCCTTGATAAATAATCTGATGAATTATTTTTAAACTTTATAAAGATATTTGTTCCTTCTCCCCTAGTATAATCTTCCCTTTCTTCTCCTCCCATACTTTCTTGGGGGATTTTATATTCAGACTCGAGTATGCTTCTCCCTTTCCAATCACATTGGACATTGTCATTCCCAAGTGTGCTCATTCTAACAACATAGACCAGTCATTGTTACTCTCTGAAAGGCTCATCATCCTCACATTCTGGCCATTGCAACATTTGCATTGTGTCTTGCCTTAAGTTGCAGTGTGCAAGATTGCTTTAAGCTGCCATGGAAACAAGTGATAATGCTTTATGGCACCATGGAGGTAAAAGGAATCCAGATCATTGGCTTTTCCCATGTGTATTCCCCCTCCCACTCACTCTCTCTCTCCCTCTCACACACACCCCTCCCTTAATAGAGGTGTAATCCTGTGGTATTTATCCATGGAAAAGCTCCTGGTAGATTTCAAGGAGGGTGTTTTGGGGATTTTTGTTCGTTTGTTTTCCACCCCCCCACCCAACTGAGGAATTATGGTCCAGGCCCTGTGAACAATATAATAGGTTGCTAAAATGCTTATTATATTTATACAGATTTATTTTTTAACAATAGGATCATTGATCCAAAGCAAGGCACCAGACTTTGCCAAACTAAAAATTCACAGTAAAAAGAAGATTATCTGAAATTATATCTTTCAACTGGTTGTGTCCCCATAATTATACTCCTGACAAAACAACTCAATTCAACTCTCATCTGTCATCCCCAAATGTCCCAGGAATAAGAGAGAGCCAGTAGCACTTCCACAAGGTTAACAAGAGGAGCTACAAGTGCCTTAGGGCAAAAGTCTGTTGTAGAGATCACCATACTAGTGGCTTCCTCTCTTCTCGATTGCCTCAGTTGACTATAGCTGTGGCAATGCATCACGCACAGGCGGACTGTCCGACAGATAAACTATATGAGAACTGTAATGGGTTTCAAAGGTTAATATCAAATACCTTGAAGTTGAACCCAAAGCCCATAGGTGGCCAGTAAAATTAACAAAGTACTGGAGTCATATGCTTTCAAAATAGAGTGCTGCTTGACAAGCATCTCTGGACTAACTTCTGAACAAAGACACAAGGGGCATCCCCAAATAAAGAGCACTGCAGGTGTCTGGTTTCAAAGAGATAGATGTTCTCCACATCTGGCAGAAAGGCCACACTTTGTCCTGCCTAATGCAGGATGGGAAAATATACCTGCATGGCTGCTGCCTGGGTGTCCTGTGGGAGGTACAATATCAAGTGGTAAGAAAGAAGATTGTGAATAGTTTTAGAAATAATAAGTAACTAGTAAGAATGGTGATTTGCAAACCGATTCATAAAATGAATAATGGCCATGCACCATGGATCCGCAAAGCTGATGTAACGCTAGTCAGCTTTTTTGATTGCATGTTTAAGCCCACCATCCTTCTCTCTCATTTGTCCAGATTCCTTTGTTCAGCCAGTGTGCTGTCCTCTCAACTTCAATCTCCTAAAGACTCTAAATGGATTACACCACTGCATGAGTGTTGTGGTCTATAATGGAGATATACAGCTGGACATCGTTCACAAACATGTTTCCCTACCAGTCCTACTAGCATCCACATACATGAATTGAGCAAAAAAGATTAGCACCAAATGCTGTGGCAGTCAATGTGAGGGAGTCTTAGAGTTAGAGGAAAAATTACCCATAATTACTCTGTGGGTAATGCTAGTTACTTTGAATTAAGGAGGCTTAATTCGAAGTAATTTAGCGCCTGTCTATACTAAGCATTCATTAGTTCAAATCAAGGAATTCCTTAATTCGAACTAATGAAAGCTTTGTTTGAATTAGTAAGACCTGGCAGTTAGTTTAAATTAAGTCCTTAGTTCAATCCTCAGTTTGAACTAAGGACTGTGTAGACTGGGATTAACCCTTAGTTCAGACTCAATAAATTCAAATTAGGGCAGTTAGTTCAAATTTACAAAGTGGACTAATTCAACTTAAAGTCGAGTTAGTCCACTTTGTTAATTTGAACTAATAAGTTCGAGTTTAGTTTGGACTAAACTTGAACTTATTAGTTCAAATTAACTAAATCAAACTAACTTTTCCTAGTGTAGGCATAGCCTATGAGCGTTCCTGCGTTAAAAGAAGAGATGCCACTTCACAACAGCTCCATCTACACAGGCAAGGGTCAGGTAATAACTCTCACTAAAGAGAAGACCAACTGGACAACTTACCTTGATTGTGTTCTCTCAGTCCATAGCCAGGAAGACATTGATGAGCAATGCCACCAGTGAAATAACAGTCCTGCCCCCAGGTTTAAACCTAGATTAACGAGGGTGAAAGGAACATGAAGACTGCAACTATTTCTGGAGCTGATTGTCAAGTACATTCTTGTCTTTCTGCTGTGCATGAGATTCAATGCCGGTAAATATCTTCCAAGGTCATCATCATCAAAACTGCATCAATGCTTCCTTCAGAATATCTGGTAATAATTGGACTTCTTTTGTTAGTGGCCCTGCACAGACTGGCGATCAGAGAATTTTGGATAAAATGAAATCGATAAAAATGTAAACATTTTTAAAGTAAAGTTCCTCATGTCCATCTCCATTTTCCAACTAGCTCTAACAGCAATGTTCTGTGTGAGCAGAAGAAAAACAGCACACAAACACTTTTTCTTGCAAATAAGAAGCCAGATTTGACCCTCAGTTGTACATTTATGCACATATGCATAAGATGGCACAGTCAGTCCATTATGTTTTACTTTATGAAACAAACACACTGCACTTCTAACAAAATTCAAAAAGCAAACTAAAATTTTAGTTTCTGAGATGTAAGTTTTATCCACAGTTACTATTTTTACTATTTCTTAATACCCTATCAGACTTTTGAAGGCATTCTTTTATATTTTCACATGTGGCTTATTTGCCCTAAACACATCCAAATTATTTTCCAGGCTCTCTGTGGCACTCAGGAAATTCATTTCAGATTTAGCTTTGGAAACAAGAAGAAAACCGTTTACAAAGTTTCCACAGAGTGCTTCATTTGTGATGAGTTAAAATCCTTGAATCTGATATTAAACATGACCAGATTTTACTTTCAGTGTCATACAAAGGATTTACTCTGTTGATTCATGGAGCTGAAAATGAATCAAACCTAACATTTACATTCTGATTTTGTGCAGTTGAGATGTCTCTTTCATAGCTCATTGAGTACTTTGTAGAGTAAGACTGCCGGCACAGAAAATCCTCATTCAGTGATTTTTATTTGCATCTTTCTATTTAGGGAGAAAAAGCAAAGGATGGAAGGCTAGGTCCTTAGTTGATGTAAATCAGCATATCTCCATTAAGTAGCCAGCCCCAGGTATCAGTTGTTTTTAAATCAAATCTACAGAAAACTAATTTGCATTTTAACATGCTTAACCTTCCATAGTTTTCTGAACAGCAATAATGCCCTCAGGTGTGTCCCAGTGTATATTATTGCTAATGGAATGTACCACCTCTATCTGGATGAAGGAAAAACCCAGGAGAGGAAAGTTAGATGGAGAGGAAATCTTTGCATGGAAAGCCTCATGGAACTTCACTCAAAAAGTAACTCTCAGGAGAAGGGGGTTGGAGTTTGACTCTCCTTCTTCCCTTCTAACAGACAGAGAATTCATTTCTCAAAACCTTCAGATGTTTTAAGAAATCAAATGAAGGCAAAGGAGTTATCCACATGGATGTACAACCTGACATTGAAGAACATATTGACTCCAGGACATCCTACCTCCCTCACACAGCTTGGTCTTCTCACTTCCACTGGAGTTATGCTGGTCAGAGACTCTCATGCCTACAGTTACTCCAAGGATCTCAACTTTGAAGTTGCCAATGCAGATGGATCTCTGTGAAAAGGGTCAAACACAGACTACATTCAATGCTTAGTTTATTACTCATGGGTTTCCTGATTGGATGATGTGCTTGAACCCCAGTATCGTATTCCATGAAACAGATCCCCAAGTATTCGAAGAACTCTCAGAAAGTTGTGTGTGACCATACTGCGACTTAGGTCCTGATAGCCTCTCTCCGTCACAGGCAGAGGAAGATCCATAATATGGGATCATAAACTAAATATGAGTCAACAAATGCAATACTGTTGTGAAACCAGCAAATATTCTGAGATGTATTAGCCTGAAGGTTGTAAGCAAGATGTAAGAATTACCTCTTCTACTCTACTCAACACTGATAATGCCCCAACTGGAATATTTTGTCCAGTTCCAGGCAACGTACTTCAGGAGAAGTGTTATCAAATTTTAAAAAGGCCAGAGGAGAACAACAAAAATAAAGGTCTAGAAAATATGACCTATGAGGAAAGATTGAAAAAAAAAATGCCCAAAGAAATGTGTTAGTCTTTAGGGTGGCACAGGCCTCTCATTGTGTTTGCTGTACACAGACTAACACAGCTACCCCTCTGGAAAAAAAAAGGGGGGGTGTTTAATTTTGAGGCAAGAAAACTGAGGGGATAGCAGTCTTCAAGTATAAAAGGTTATTATAAAGAGAAGGGTGATAAATCATTCTCATTATCCACTGAAGACAGGATAAGAAATAATGGGTTTAAATTGCCACAAGGGAGATTTACGTTAGACATTAGGAAAACTTCCTAACCGTAGGAGTAGTTAAGCTCTGAAACACATTATTAAGGAGGCTGTGGAATCTCACTTAATGGAAATTTTTAACAAACACCTATCCATGATGGTCTAATAATACTTAGACCTATTATAGCGCTGGGGCCTGATCTAGGTGACCTATCTAGGTCCCTTCTATTCCTAGATTTCCATCTTCAAGCATCTGACGAAGTGGGATTCTCTCCTATGAAAGCTCATGAGGTAAATAAATTTGTTTGTCTTTAAAAGTGCCACCAGATTCTTTCTTTGTGTAACATTTCTAATGATTTTACACCCACGCATTCTAGACAAATAGAACTTTTTTCCCTATGAAACAGGTTTGATTTCATAAGCTGAACTACTTATTTAAGTAATCATTGAGTTTTTATCTTTATTACTGGCATAAATGGAATAATCAGACAGAAGCAGGCAAATTTACACACTCTTAAACAAAAAGCTTCCTCAGGGACTTACCTTTTCCTCTGTTCTCTAATGTGACAGCCACATTTTCTTTCTTTTTTCTTCTATCTTAATCTTTATTGATTTTATAATAAACCCTGTGTTATCAATGATCAGCATTTTTTTCCCAGATACAATGATAATACTTTGCACTTACAGAATAATACTTTGCACTCATGGGTCCTTCCATTCAAGTATCTCAAAGCACTTTGCATGCTTTTCTTAATGAACGTGAATCAATGACAAGGCAGACCCTCTTGCTAATAATTCTACTTTTCCTCCAAGAGAGCAGTGTCCTGCAAACCCCAGTCATTGCTCAGTGCCACACAAATCATCCAACCTGAACACAGCCAACTGCATCCTGTTTACAAACAGTAGCAGAGATTAACGGGTAACTTAAGCTTCTTAAACTACTTCTCTTTTGATTCATGTGAAATGTGCTTTGATTTTATTTGCTGGAGGAGTAGGATTCTTTACTATAGGGAGTCGGCACCATCCCCACTGCATCTCACATCTTTCCATGTCAGTTATTGTAAAGTAAAAGTAAAAGACGTAACTTCATCTGGACCAGTGCTTCTCAACCCATGGGCCACTTGCGGCCCAATCAGCATACAGCTGTAACCTCTGTTATATCCTCAGGGCCATACAGGTAGTATATATATATTCTGTGGAATCAGCCCTCATACGGCATAGAGAGTTGCCTACATGGCCCACAATGGTAAATAAGTTGAGAGCCTTCCTGGACAATCAATCTGTTCTTTCCCACAATCAAGATTTCTAGTGTGGTGGAAACCACCAGGGTTCTGCACATTATAAAACTTTTAGCAAGAGGCTAATGAAATGCAAAGCTTCCTATGACCAGCACTAGCCTTCCTATCAAATCATCTGAAATATTTATTTGCCCTCCTGAATAATTGATAGGGGCATCAGCTCTCCCACTCAATTGATTTATTAAGGGACTGTTTGGAATTAAACAGCTTAAAGTTATTAGATTTAGCAGCGACCTTGCTTGTTAGCATATTCATTTACCTACGGGAGCTCCCATTAGATATTGTTAATACATGACGTTCCCAGTCACGGCCTGGATCGCCTCAAATTGCATTAACGCTGGGCTGTTTAGCCACAGAATAACAGGTTTGATTGAGTGCTTGGGTTTGGTGTAATTAGATTTTCCTAGAAAAGGGGGGACTGTTTTAATGCTGTGTGCGTTAAACTAGATATGTCATCAGCATTACTGTAATTGGCAAACAGGAGCTTTGGAGACCTGGCTGTGTGTGAATGTTTGTGTTTATGACTTGTCTTCCCATTGTCATAGATGGCGCAAAATAGCTATGGTAACTTACATATGCATGACACTGATAAAAAGTAGCTGGACTCTTTAATAAGCATCTCTCTTAAAATTAGTGGAATATTACATACTGAATAATGGGATCAATTTATTGTTAGTTAAATCTGCCAATTATTTCTCTGGCTGAAAAGGTTACGAGACTGGTTAATCAATGATGAAAATGGTGCAAGTGTGTACATGCATGCACACGAGTGTTTCTACTCTATGGATTCCTGCTAGATGTACAAGAAATCTGTGGAACAAGACTGCTGTTCCCAGATACACCAAGTCTACTGAAGCTCATTATAGAACATTTTGGGCCTAGGTCATTGCATTTTTACTCTAGCTTCATTCCTGTGATTTCAGTGGCACCAACATGCAATCATACTGGTGAATCAGGCACTTCATTTTAATTACATGCATCTTGCTGTAAACTGCATGCAGGTAATTGAGCACTTGCTCCCCATGGCTAATTGAGAGGTCCTTTGGGGTCAAATTCTGCTTTTAGATTTGTGCGCATGAAATTCCCACTGGCTTCAATGAGTTCTAAATGCCAACACAACTGCAACTGTAATAATGTGTTCAGTGCTGTACACCTTAATACTAGAGCAATACTGATAACTGGAGGGATTTCAAACAAGGCAAGACCAAAAAATGACTGAGTTGGTTGCAAGACTGACTTACAACTAAGGAAAATTTAAAGGACTAAAAAATTGAGTGGGTAACCTGGCACCTGTGTAGACGCATTTAAAAAATTAAGGACAAAAAGAAAAAAAATCAGGGAAGCACATAGGGTACAGCTTTGAATAATGAGCTGAAGTTGTACTGGGGGAATGTATGCTGAATACCAGGAAAATGTTCTTGATGATAAGCTGTATTAGGGTATGGAATGATTGACCAAGCCCCAAACTTGGTTTGTAAAATTAGGCTGGAAAAAAACACTGAAAAATATACAATTGGGACAGACAGACACTGGTTGGCAAATGAATTAGGTAAGCTAATGAGTCTGAAATGTTGTTATTTTCCTCTGTAATTTATTTGCATACATTCTTTTCTGACGAGTCTGGACGATGAAACTCATGTTAAAATACATCATTTTATATCCCTGAAATATCAGTTTTCAATGTACCATCACTGGAAAAGAAGAGACTTCCAAAAAACATCTGTGCAGCCAAAGTGGCAGTCAACAGAAAGGAACAAAAAAAAAGAGTTCACTTAAGCCAACAGATATTTTCAAACCAGGGATAAGAGCTTGGTTAGTAGGCTTGGCTCAGCCAAATCCAAGGCTGCTTTATTTCACTGAGCTTTGGATCAGGTAAAGATATCTACCTGAACAGGGGATAAATATGATGGCCAGGTAACTGGCAGAAAGTGCTGTCTGAATAGATGAAACAGGTCTTACTTCTGTGAAATTATTTTATTTTAACTCAGTTATACTCTCATCAGGAAGGTAACCCCTTTGATCCTTGCTCATGCTAAACTCCTGTTGAGTCAATGGAATCTAGATATGGTAAGCACCACAGGATTGGGACCAGCGCTTTTCCCCTACACTGGCAAAATTGGAAGTGGAGCATGATAATTTTCTTTCATGGGAGAGGGGATCCCTTACTTAGGGAAAGGTGACAATTAAAAAAAAAAAAAAGGACAAAGCTCTGACCCATCCTCAGACCTTTGTTCAAACCTCAGTCTAATATTTTGCAGAGGTCTGAATACATAAAAAGAGGTGCAGAGTTTAACCCTCCTGTTTCAGTATGGGAAACCCCAGTACAGCAGGATCCTACTAATAGGTAAGGATTAAAACGTGAAACTGATCATACAGTGCAATTGACCTACCTACATCAATGTCCCAGCCAAAAGGAAAAAAAGATGAGTATCAGTAAATAGTTGACTGGGTTTTTAAGATTAATGCAGTTCTCACTGATGCAAGGTGGTAACAGCAAAACCAGTAAAATAATCAAAGCATGAAACTAAAACTATACTGAGCAGATCCCTTAAGAGTTCAGTAACATTGTACTCCTAAAAGAACACATTCTGCCCTTATACAGATCCAAATAAGTGGACTGACTTGAATCAGTGAGACTAATAAGGTGCTATTCTATATGGGTAAACATGGAGCAATTGGACTAAGTGTATTTATCTCTTATGTCATCTTTGTGTTAGGCATGACATTGAGCTGGACACACACACACACACACACGATGGGAGGCTGACTATAGCAGACTATATCTTGCATTCCTGGGCTGATGTTTTATTTAAAAGAGCAATTATGTCTGTGATTCTTAAAAAAACACATAATATTTAAACTCACGATTATTTTGCCTAGCCCTGGTTCAGCTCATTTGCAAGGCATTGCCTCCCTAATAGTGGAGTTTCTTCTCTTCTCCCTGTCCACCCCCCCCCATATAAAAAGCATTTTTAAAGGAAAAACAAAAGGAAAAAATGCATATCATAGCAATGGCAACAAAAAATGCTGCCCAAACCTTAATCACTGTTTACTGATTTAGTCCATTTTATTAGCAGTCAGTGCTTTTCCAGAGAGCCATTTTCCTAGCAGGGTGCAGACACTGCAATCAGGGGCAAAAAGTCTGTGTTTTGCTGCTACTTCTCTCACTGTGTTTGGCCTTGTAACTGCCAGTAAAAGGATACCCCAAGAAGGCAGTGGGGGTTTTAGTGTCAGAATTCAGTCTCTGACTCTGGTCAGAAGCATGAAAGAATATTAGATTATAAAGCTGAAGGACGGCTAGAAAGTACTCAATAGGGCACAAAACAATATGCATTGTGCACTGTGTCTCCTCTCCTGGAGTGAAGCAGGAATAAAAAATGACAGAATTTCACCCCTTCATGGAAACATTTCAGGTGGTTGGTTTGTTTCCAAGGGTTTAAGTGTCCAAATCAAAATAGATTTGGAGAAGAAAAAATAAATATAAAGCTATAAGATGAGTTAGAAAATAACAACATCTTAATATGTTTTTTCCTCTTCCCCATCCCACCCCACCCCCATTTGTCACAATCAACTACTGAAATCCTCTATTAATCGCTAAATCCAGATAATAGCGGAGGTGGGTTGGCTGACCTGTGAAATTAGGTCTGCATGTAAAAAGGAATTGAGCTGCATGAGCTTTGGAAATAACTCTGTCGGTATTTACATTAGCTTTGAACATCAAAGATCTCCCCTGGGCTCCTATAGGTTCCTCTAATCCAAGCACCAATCAAATAGCTCAACTTCCCCTGCCTCCCCAAAAAGCCATCTTTGAGACTATATGAGATATACCAGCCAATCAAGAGCCAAGGGACAGGGATTTCATAGGTTGTTGGGTCCCATATTTTCATGAGGCTAGGACCCCAGGAAATTCACCAACAGAAGGGGGAACCAGGGCTTTATTTAACAGAGGATATAGTCTATATTCCTGGTGGGCAAGCATGCTTAAAAATACTAATTACCAGACAAACAGGTGGCTTCTAAATATAGTAGGCTCAGCAGCCTACTTGGAGTTTAATTACAAGCAAGGACAAAATTTTGTCTGAAAACAGCACTGTGCTCACATCAGATGACAATCAAAGTGTTTCTACTGCCCCCTTTCATCTGAGGATCTCAAAGAGTTTTATTCAAATAAATGAATCAAGCCTCACTACGTAGTCTCTGCAATGAGTATTAGTATTATTCCCTTTTCACAGATGGGTAAACTGAGACCTTAAACAATTTGCAGTTCATAATGTTCCAGAATAACCCAGTGGAAGGACTGGGATTAGTACCCAGACCTCTTGCCTCCTTATCCTAAACTCCATCTTTCCTCCATTGTAGTTATCAGGTTTGCTACATGAATATTTAAATTGCATTTAAATATACCTGGTTCCTCTCCAATGCATTCTGTAATAGGGGAGAAATAGTACTTTTACAGCTGAGTTGTGTGAGCCTAGAAACAGTTATACCACATGCAAACAGATAAGTAGTTGTTTTACTTTACTTACAAAGTATTTTTATAAATAAGGACTTCTCAGATGAGTGAAGGATTGGGATTGCATCTAAAATGTCTGTATCCCTATAACCATACATTGTTATGGGTTCTTGATTAGGTGTGATCCCACGCTCTAAGCCCATTGTAAACTTATTATAAAGGAGTTAGTGATACACAGGATAAGGACTGCCAGGCCAGCATGGATTTTTTTTGCACTCCTTGTAACATGTGGGAACTTCATTTGTTGTAAGTATTTTCAGAGGGGGTGTACATAGTACAAATAGCCAAATATCCTGGTGTCATTTTTATAGCAATGTGAAGAAATCCATGCAACAACTAATGAAATAACCATTAGGTTACACCTCTGGCCCAATAAAGAGGTTTGTTTCTCAGCACCACTTATTGTAACATCATGCATCTGACAAAGTGCGTTGGAGCCCACGAAAGCTTACGGCCCCAGAAATCTGTTAGTCTTCAAGGTGCCATGGGGCTCTTGTTGTTTTTACTTATAGGAATATTTGTGGAATAATCTGGTAACCGACCAAACAAACAAAAAGAATCCACAGAGTCATCTGAAGTGATAAATCTGCACCGACATCAAATGTCCCAGCTCATCATTGATCCTTTTTAAACATCATTTGACAGTGGGCCATGTTTTCATCCTGAAGTATTGTCATGTTAGCAGCAAGCATACACCATTTGGTATAGTAGTTTTTCTCCTGTCATTCCAACCTTTAGTGGGGCATGTTGGGGAACAGAGAATCATTTAGTACTACTTGCTAATAGTTTCAGCAAACTACATAGCATCAAGTGCTCCTTCCTCATGAGGCCCATTCATAGAGACATGGGCTGCTTTACTCAAGAAACCAAAAGCTAAGGTTGCTCTAGTGCATTGCTTTAAAAATATAAGAATAAAAAGACAATTCCAAATTATAATCTAATCTAGGGAAAGAATGGTCAATCAATAAATCAAATAAAAAAGCCAGTTGCATTGTTTTCTACATAAATATTACCATGTCGTCATCATACAAACATTAACAGTAATCTCTTTCCCTTCTAATTCCCATTCCCCACCACCTCTTTTTAATGGATTTTTACCAAATTTTATTTCAGAGTATGGGGGGGAAGCAAGAAAGAGGAAAGAGAGATCACCTTTCAAGAATTTCCTTTCTTTTCTTACCTTTTTTTTTTTTTTTTTTTAATGACAATAGAATTTTTTTCCTGAAGTTGTATTAGGGATTCACTTAAGCAGAAATGAACTGTAATATGCAAATAGTTCTAATTGGACTGCTAATAGAGCGTGTCTCTGTTGTTTTTTTGTAGGGAGTTTTATGCCTATGTAATCAGTGCAGACAGCCGTTAAGTAAATGAAGAGGCAACTAACAATGTCAGAAAAGAGACCGGGCGGTTCCAGCTGACACTACCCTAATCTTCCAGGACCCATTAAATGGCAGTTTCAACGCATTACCTACCATAACATCCTTGAATATCACTGATTTTATTTGCAGTATCAAACATTCCATTTCATGCCCCATTAACAGTAGGAGCCTGAGCTTTTTGACGCAGCTAAACATTTTACTAACTACCTGGACTAAGTAACCAATTAACTTTTGGAGACAATACGGCCAATTAAGCGCGAAAAGGTAAGGCTGTCATCCCCCACTAAAATTGAATTTCCTTTTCCTGATGGCACTTATTGTAGGCGTTCAATTGCTAATGGAGATTGGGTCCCTATTAAAAGGATGAAGCCGAAGGATAATGGGAAAGTTCAGAGGACTTGGTTCCTGAAGAGTAGGTCAGAAAGTGTCCCAAATGGCCACTCATTCAGTCATCTTTTCTTCATGCTAGCTCACTTACTGGATGGGATTGACAATGTAGCCCTAATATGACCTATCATGATAATACATTTCATAACATGGTAGCCTCCAAGGCTCACATAAGCACACACAGGTAGCTTGAGATCTTAAAGTACAAGAGAAAACAATTCAACTTTATATTTTTGGCAGTCAGAATATTATACCTAGTGGATTATTGCACTAGTTATGACACTGCTGGGCCCTTAAAATAGTGGTTCTCAACCACTATGTCAGGACACATTACTGTGTCACCACATAGTGGTAAGTGTGCCACAGAAAACTGGAAAGATGACTGGATTTGGCTTGGGGAGGGTGTGGACGGGTGCCGCATGTGGTCACTATATTTCAGCAAATGTGTCACAACCCGCAAAAGATTGAGAACCACTTCTTTAGAAGATGCTTAGGGTAACCAGGAGATAGACTTTGCCATGAAGCATACTTGGAAATCAACCCTTTCAATTTAGGCCAGCCACAACAAAATGATTTTGTTGTATACCTTGAGTGGTTATCCTCATAAATCCTACTGATTTTAACATGAGCTGTCAGACTGAAGTCTGTCGTCATGTCATCAGGGTAAAGGATATGTTAGGGTGCATGTCACCATAGGTGCCTATGATAATCACAGTATTTTTGCTCAGCTGGAGGAGTCACCGAAAAACCACAACTGCTGGGGAGGAACAAATGTTGAGTTTTGAATGCTATTGAATGTAAGCGTCTTTCATTTTCTGAAGCAAAAAGCTTTTTATTTTCTAGCAGTACACACACACATTCCCTCAGTGTATGTAAAAATGGTGTTTTTCACGCTGCAAAAAAAATTACATAATTGAGCAAAAATTGCCTAGTTCCACTGTAGAATATAGTCCAAAGGGAAAATTGCAAGAGGTGGATAAATTAACAATTAATTAATAAATTAATCAATCAAGCATCTTGTATTTCCATGGTAACTTTTGGCCAAGGATCTCTAAGCACTTTACAAAAATTAGTCCATGTGAATTTATAGATCATTTATTATAAGCCAGTATGTATGAGTGAGAGACTGGAGATGCAAATCCCATCAGCGGATCTCAATTCTTCTAAAGTTCAGATCAGGGCTTCTTGGTTCAATTCTTTATAAAGATAGAGGACCAACTGCAAAGTTCAATTTACATTTCAGCAAAAATTGTGGATATTCAGTGCTGGGACTTTGGTCCAGTCCTAGACATGTGTGTATTTAGGTGCTCACCTCTTTGACAATGTGGCCAGTGCTATCTATCCATTTTGAAGTCCTCTAGAGGAGTCTAGAGATAACTAATTGGCTGCATATGTATTTAGCAGTTCAGCATGTCCTGATAATTCTTACAGCTGGATAATATCACTGGTTTCCTGCTCTGGTAAGGCCTTTAAATTCAGTTACTTGTACTGAGTGTGATAGGGGATGGTGAGCACATGTACATGAGCACACACACACACTCAATTCCTAGAGGAAATCATCCCATTTGGCAATTATTATGACTTGCCTTCAGTAGGGGCTGGCTTCTGAGAGACTGCCTGCTGAAGCCAGGCCTCAAACGCCATCAGTGCTACATCAAAGGATTGAATTCCTGTGATGCCATATGGTGCTGCGTCCCTTTAACTACAGTGTCAGTATCTGTTAATGCAAGCATAATCCAAGTGCTAGCATACTGGATCCCTTTTGAGCAGGCCAGTAGCAACATATCTGGGAGACTGACACCAAAGCATGGTTTCCTTTTGTGGTTTTCCAAACTGCTCTGTGAATATTTGCACTATGTAAGACAAAACTGAAACCCGCTTTAAGACAACGGCCGACACTGACATAACAGTTAGAGATTATCCTAGCCATAAAACAGCCAGTTTAGATGATTAATCTAATCTCTTAAATGCATAGATTCTAGCCAAATGGGAAAACAAATGCACTGAACTCTAATAGGAAAAATATCTTGAACTTGTCACCACGATTCTTTACACAGAAAACAATTAACTGTGATTAGAACCCCAACCCCTATATTTCTATTTAGGGTTACAGACTTATATTGGCAATCCTATGAAATCTTCCTGTTAAACCTGGTATTGATACTGGTTTTTGCAAGACCCCGATTGAAAAGCTGCGAGGCAGCGTCATTACCTTATGTAACATGCTACACTGCTTTTAGAAGTGTGGTGCCTAGGTTATTGTGGGAATCAGGCTTTTATGCAATTATTAACACATGATTATGGCCAAGAGAGGGATTGGAAAAAGCTGGCATTGCCTACCGTTCATCTGTTCCGGTTGCTTGCAGAAAGAATGTTTTACTATATACCCTGACGCAACAAAGCTATGGAGAGGACAGCTGAATTATTTTTGGCCTTGTGCATCCTCCACAGCCAGCAGTGAAGTTCCAAGTGTAGTGTCATTATTACTAGTCAGTCATACAAGAATCAAAGCTAACATTTTGATTTGCCCCCTTCTAGCTCCACCCCAGGTCTCAGGTTAAATCTACAGCACTAACTGTTAAAAGAATCTTTTAACTTGTAAGGTAATAAAAATAAAGGTGACTCCCCATGGTATTTTTACAGCCACAATAATTATTTAGCTTCAGAAGCATCCTGACTTTTTCCAAACAAAAGCAAAACCATACAATTTAGTTTTAAAAAGAAAAATCCCATAACATGACATTTCAGTTAACATTACATGGTCATGGGAAACTGAGAAGAATCTCTTATTTTATTTTTTTAGAGAAAGCCATTAAATAACATTTAACTAACAATTTAAAACCACTTTAAAAGCTTACTCTCCACAACAGTGAAGACATATCAAGTTAGATTTATGGCTGTTCACAGAAGAGTCTTGGTCAGCAGAAATTTCCTATGAAATAAACCTGCTTCTGGATTTTATCACAGAAATCCTAGCTGTGACAAAAAATGCAGTCTTAGTAATCATCTACATCTTGGACCAAATCCTGGGAGTCCATGAGTGCTAAGCTATGGCAGAGTCTGGCCAGTATATACTAAAGAGACTGTTCACTGGCAAGAGCTATGTGTGGAGATTAGAATTAGATAGTGCATAGGACCTTTCCACAGATAGCACCAGCATCTTTCTTTCCACTACTGAATAATTACACTAAACAAACATGCATATATGTGTGTACATGCTCAGGCCTGGCTAATCTACCTATAATCCTGGATTTCACAGTTGCACTTTCCTTCCCTAGTCTTGTGTGACTTTAGCTCTTTGTATGACTTAAGCTCCTTGGGTGCAAACTGGAGATTCACTACAATGTAAACCTTGTGAGTTAACTGCCAGCTAATCTTGTCTTTCTTGCTATTTTATCACAGAGGGGTTTTCTAGACCAGCTTTTCTTCAAGCAGACCCCTTTACTCCATTCAAGCCCTCTCATATCTTAAGTCCTTGCCTGTCCATTCACCAGTAAGCAAAGAAGAAACAAGCTTTTCTTTCTATGCTCAATATATTTCATCTGGTGTAACCAGAAACACCAATCACCACAGGGCTAGATTCATTATACTAACAAGGCCTCCCAGGTTGCTTCAATTTACCTTAATTAGCTGATTCCTTTTCTTCTAAACTTTCTCTCCCTAGAGAAGTTGCACTGTTGTGCCTTTGTATAAGCTTCGGGACACAAATTCCACTTAGGGGGTTGATGCAGATCCTCAAAGGTATTTAGGCTCCTGGTAGCCAATGGAAGTGAGGAGTTTAAATATCTTTGAGGATCTTTCCCCACAGGCTTTTAGCATTAGAGAGTCAGGCTTCTTGCATGTCTGCTTCCCTGATCTAGTAAATCAAATGTCTGGAGACAGAGTTTCTTTCCCCATGAATGCACCTAGTAAAATCTAGGTTCTCTTTAAAGCTTCATTGATGGAGAAGACAACTCCTGTTCCTGAAAGATTGGATTTGTTGTTTTGGTTTGTTTGTTTGTTTTCCCCTGTAGGGCACTGGCACCCTTTATTCATGGTGGGGTTTTGACAGCTTCACAAAACTCCCATCATGCTCCTCTCAAAAAGAAATCTGCTAGAGACTGAATCAGGTACAGGACAGGTAAATAGAAAGGGACATGTAAGGCTTAGACCTTGCAGGTTACTAAAAGAGCAGTATAATATATGCAGTAGAATTCAAACTTAAGTTTCCTACATCCCAGGCAAGTGTCCGAACCAGTAGGATAAAAGTTCACATGCGTACATAATCCTCACACACGCACACGCACAGATGAAATTGTGAATATTTGAGAACTGAACCAAATAGTTTCCCTAATTTTTCAGTTGGCTTTTCACACTGAAAAAGAAAATCAATTGTTCACTCATATCTAGTTTCTTTACATTTTTCTGCTGCAGGACTTCTCCCTCAACCCTCCCCCCCCCACAAAAAAATAGCTTTCTGTACTATGTTCCAGGGGACTGTAACCAGAAATCAAGCCTTGGGCTCTGAAACATAAACATAAACTAAAAAAGTACTACCAGCATTTGGCATTTCTCCCAGCTACAGAATCTGCGCATGAAGTGTGCCTCTTGTGCTGGAGAGGAAAGTAAGGTTTTGCCAGGCTATTTATATTAAAGTGGTTGGGTTCCATAAGTAATTTAATGGGAGACTGTTGCCAGTGGTGAGTCTTCTTCTGAGGTCGTAAATTCCTTGCTCTCTCTGAGTAAGTCTGTACTGATGGCAGCAAAATCACCATGATCTTCTGAGTGCTATTCAGTGGTCAGTATAAACCCGGTGAATTGCTCCAGAAATCGCGATATCAACTCTAGCCCCAGAACTGGAGTTGCTGTAAGCAAGGCATTTGTGGGCGGCTTACTCTAGTATGTAGCAACAGTTTAGTAGGTCATCAGAAGACATGCAAGGTATTTTACGACCCTTGTGTATCTCCCATCAACTGCTGCCGAAAAGTTCAGTAATTATAGACCAGGCTTATGGGAGCCGTTTGTGCTGGAATTGGCTTATGTCCTAACTAGATGTGACCTTAACAGAGAATTTTAGGGAACCTGCCTCAGCTAAGAATTAAGAAGTGCTGGGAACCTGCGACCAAGACTTTCAGAAGACTCTAGCGATTTGGGATTTGCCAACTCAAGTTATCTTGAAGACTCCTGATTTTGAAAGGGCAGCTGTTCTCCACGTTCTGAAAATGAGAGTCCTTTAAGGTGCCTCAGGGTGGTTCCCCAAAATCACACACTTAAGGAAGTCGTAGCCCAGGTTTTCTTTTCTAATTTTTTAACATCATTATTTTTTTATGAAGTATGAGATGTATCTTTAAGTTTGTCATCCTCAAAACTTACAGAAACAAACTCCCCACCTCAATTGTCTCTGAATTTCCTCAGGTTTTGTATCCTTTAAAAAAAAAAAAAAAAAAAAGCTAGATAGAAAGTTGCATTTTATTTATTTGAAATTATTAGGAATAAGGATCTTTTAAATTTGTTGACAAAATTCAATATTTGCCTGCCATAATCCAAAAGATGGAGGAGAAAACACACAAGGACTTTGCCACTTCATGAAGCAATTTCATTCTGCAATCTAAAATCATTACTAACCTTTGAAACACTTAATTAATTGAAATGACTAACTGTTGGATTCGGTGGTGAAGAGGTCTCTAACAGTTACATGCAATTCAACCTGGAATTAAGTTATAACTAAAAGATACTTGAATGACATTTTCAAGGAATGAAAAATGAAGACCCTGCTGAACTTAATCAATCATCTGTTTTCTTTATCATGTCTCTTGTTTTTCCTTTGGGATCTCCTGAATTTAAATCTTTGCTACATGATGTACCCAAAGTACCCACCTAAGCATAATTTAGGTTTCTTATACCAGGTAGTAGAAGGGATAACGGGTAGAAGTTGCAGGCTTCTTTCATTCAAGCTTCAGGAAGCGAAGTGCGAATATGTGAGTTCATAGACCCATGTTTTGTCTCTAGGTCACTCAAAAATATGGTGACATCCATAAATCATATGATTGGTATAAAGTTGTTAAACATTTGTAAGATAAATTCTCTCCTTACTTATATTCACAACAACAAATGGTTACATCTGAATATGATTAATAATATTCATGATGCACATCCATCTTGAAGGATCCCAAAATGCTAAACTTTGAAGAGATACAAGTTTTATCCATTCATGAATGCAGCTCCTTCAGCTTTGCAACACCCCCTATTTAACAGTAAACACCAACAGTGAAAAAAAAGATAGCACAAGGAAAATGAAATAAAGCAAAAAACAACTTAAGAAGGCAAATGTTTTTCCTATATCTGGCCAGGAAAACTCCAGTAGCACCCCTGTTTAGTCATGTAAAAAGCATTATAGCATTGCTTAGGACCCTAAGTCAGAACCACTTCAGCACTGTGTGTGTTAGAATCTGTAATGCCTAATACCGTGATGGGACACTGTTCAGTACCCGCTCATAGAATCATAGGGTTGGAAGGGACCTCATAGGTCATCTAGTCCAACCCCCTGCCAGAGGCAGGACCACTCCCACTTAAACCATCCCAGTCAGGGTTCCGTCCAGGCGGGCCTTAAACACCTCCAAAGATGGAGACTCCACCACCTCCCTCGGCAGCTTATTCCAGAGGAAGTCTGAGCAACCAAGACTTAAGATGTCCTTGAAGACTGTCTTGCAAATACTGACCAGCCTTACCATTCGTTGTTTAATCTTCTGAGTCACTGCCTATCACGGTATGCCTGACCCTGATGAAGGCACACAGAAAAGTCAGTGGGTCTAAGACCCAACCACTGATTCATACAGCTGAGTCAGACTTTGCTGGATTTGGATCTGGGTATGATGGTGGGGGGGGGGGGTAGGAATTACATGCCTAATACTTGTCCTCTGAACAGGCAGGCAGGAAGGGAATGCTGAAGACGGGAGAATGGACAATCTTATACACCATCCACATCCCCCAAGTACTACCAGCAGAGATGAGCTAGTATGATGGGTATATTACACCCATAAGGATGTGTATAAATAGGGAATGAACTTAAATTTAAAAAATGACACGGCACATGAAATACAATTTTGTATTCTAGTTTCTAGAGTAAATGTATCAAATCAGACCCCAGTTATTGTTTAATGCAATAATAAGTTGAAAATAGTCATGGAAAAATGAATTCTGAAAAATCTTCATTTGGTAGCAGACACAATAATGGAAAATGCGAACATTTTCCATGGAAATAATAAGTTTCAACATTTTGAAATGAAATATCAAATTGAAATGTATATTTCAAAAGAAACATTTGAAATGGACATTTCACTTAAAATGATAGAAAATGATATTTTAAGTAGAATTGGTATTTCAAAATGAGAGACAAGGTGAGTGAGATAATTTTCTTTTATTGGACCAACTTTTGTTGGAAAGAGAGACAAGCTTTCAAGCTACACAGATTTCTTCTTTAGGGCAAAGTTGGTCCAATAAAAGATATTACTAACTCTGCACTCGCCTTTTCTGTCTAATATTCTAGAATTGACATGGCTACAAGAAAACTGCATTTCAAAACTAAACATTTTGCTTTGGATGAACCAGGGCCATCCCGGGAAGGGGGTTGGGGGTATGTGGATGGAACCCAGAGTGAATCGGTCTGTGGGGGCCCCATCCTCCACATGCTAGAGGGATACAGCGGGCCAACTCAGATTCTCGCCCCATGTTTCCATCCCTCTCCTGGGCTGGCCACTCCACCTTGCCGAAGGCAGCGAGGCGGTAGTAGGGGGCAGCATGGCAGTGGATGGGGGGCGGTGCTTGCAGCAGGGCAGTGTGGGGCCAACAAACCACAGGGCCCAGTATGGTCACCTTGCTCAACCTCCACCCCCTCACCCAGCCCCAGGACAGACCTGAGATGAATTACTTACTCTTGTTTTGTTTAGAAATGTTGCTTTGGAAAATGCAAAAGTTTCATTCAACTCTCTATTGCTCCATAGAAAATGGGATTCAAACAACTAGCATGTTTTCTTAATCACCTCTGCTTAAGACTTGGACATTGGGTTTACCATAGTACCCACACCTTGTGTCAGCTAATATGGGAATCCCTTGCAAATAATGCAGCAGCGTGAGTCAGTGGAAGAGCAATGTAATCATACAGTGGCACGCTGAGAAATCCTCTAGACTTGATGCTATAAATAATAATAAAGGGTAAATAATAAAAAAATAAAACAGAATCCCCACCAGTGAGATGTTTTAAATGAAAGGTGATGCACTATGAACTTAACACACTGGCCCTTTAGCCTGTCTGTTAACAAGGTAGTCTGATTGCTATTGATTTTTTTCACCTCTGTTACTAAGAAGGTGATGGAACGGTGTCCACACAGATGTATTGAATCAGATACTAAACAAAGAGCAACATAAAGAACAATTATTACCAGCAGCCTTGCCTTCGGCTTGCTGATTATGACATTACTGAAAAGACAAGGTCTGGGTGACTTAAAAAAAATAAGGAGCGTATATGCACGGGGGGGGGGGGGGAGGATACAGGTGTGTTGACTGAGTATGGGCAGGTTTTTTTCCTAAAGAGCTTTTTTATTCCTTTTTTTATTGCCAAGAGAAGCAGTTTCCACTTTTGCAGTTTACTGATACACATTAGAGTGTGATCAAATTAATTACTTATTTTTATGCTACAGAGAAAATAGCACATTGCCAAAGATTGGCCACTGGATGGGGGATAGTTAGAGAAGTCTCTGAGATGAGGTAGTTACCAGGAGGAGAGAGAGAAATTATTCTCCATAACTGCAGCTGATAGGACAAGAAGTGGTGGGCTTAAATTAAAGCAAGGTTGGACATTAGGAAAAAAGTCCTATCAGGGTGATTAGTCACTGGAATAAGTTGCCTAGGGAGGTTGTGGACTCTCCATCCTTGTAAAGTTTTAAGGGCAGGTTAGACAAACACCTGCCAGGGATGGTTTAAGAGGGTACTGAGTCCTGCCATGAGTGCAGGGAACTGGACTCGATGACATCTCATGGTCCCTTCCAGTTTCTGTGATTCTATGAGAGTTTGTTTATGGGCCTGTATGAAGGTGCTTGTATCAGACTTGATCATTTATTTCCTAAATAGTGGTTAAATAGCTCTTCAAATGCTCTGGGATATAAAGAAGGCCTTTACATGCACCCAGAATAGTTCAATGTACTATTAATAGATATCCATCCAGATCTTAATGGTATATACAGGAATGATGGACCAGATTCGTAAATGATAAAAAATTGATGTAGCACTATGGATCAACATAGTTCCGTTGGCTTCAAAGGAGTTGTGTCAGTTTACATCATCTGCTTTGGGTAAGGGTAGTGAATAAATGCTACCCTCTTGGTATTAGATGATTTTAGTATTCCAAATGTCACAGGCTGTCCAACTCAAAACACTAGCAGCACATTATTCCCTGACCCATCCTGTGCAAACAGCACAACCTAGTAGTTCTAGTGCTTGGCTGCTTTTATGTACTTGCAAAAGTAATGACGCTTAGTATGTGTTATTAGTATTTTATGACATCAGCACGGTATGACATTTTCTTAAGGGCAGCCCATATCCCTTGCCCTCCTCCATATTGTCAGCCATCACTAATTGACTGTGAAAGTAGAGAATTCAGTAGCTTAAGGTGATCTCTTTCCTGAACTCCAGAACAGTTTGTGGATGAAAATCAGCTGAAGCAAAACATTGGTTCAATTGCATTGTCAATGGATATAGCCCCTGTACAACAAAGTGGTAAACACATAAAGGAGCCAATTTACTACCGCATATCACTGAAATTATCTTTCTCTTTCAGAGACCGGAAATGTGAATTAAAAAAAAGAAAAAAGCACCGCCTAAATAAAGTTAAGCATGTTGAGAGTCTATTAGAAATAACACTTTTTATTTATTTTGGGCCAGATCCTGGTACCCTTATGTTGAGTAGTACCTTTTCTCCATTCAAATCAGTGGGAGTAAGTATAGAGTAAGTTGCTCCTCAGTGTGAGTAAGGATATCAGAATCTGGCATGAGGTCAAAAACATTGGAAACCAAGAGCTAAATTCTGACACCCTGTCTTTTACTTAGTTGTCCCTTACTCCATGATAAGCCTCATTCCTTTCAATGACTATGTCTACACTAGAGGGCTGAGGTAAGTCGACTTAATAAGGGTGACTTAAAGTTAGCTTTACTGAGTTGACTTAGAGAAGCACCATTTGTTTGTCGATTTTATAAAGTTGACTTAAGTCAGGGGACCCATTGAAAGGTGACTTAATAATTCTTAATAATTGCTTAAGTTGACTTAATAATTCTTACCCTTAAAGTCAACTTTAAGGGTTAAGTCAACTTAATAAAGTCGACTTAACCCTTAAAGTCGACTTTAAGGGTGGGAATTATTAAGTCAACTTAAGCAAGTGCTTGAGCAAATGCTTAAGTCGACTTAATAAATTCCAAATGTGGCTAAAGAGTAGCTTAAATCAATTTAAGCTAATTTTGTCAGCTTAACCATCCAGTGCAGACATACCCAATGGGATTACTGAAGGAGTAAGGCATTGGCTGACATGAGTTAAAATGGCAGAATCTACTCCTTATTAAATATGGCCAACAAGATGTCTGACACTGTACTATATGCAAAGATAAGGAGAATCCCTGACTAGTCAGCTTGCAACTAAAAGACAAGATACAGTGTGAAAGGCAAAACTAGAGATCACTTTAACAGCTTCTTTTAATGAATACACTAGTCTTCTCAAGAAAATGATATGTTGGAAGAATATTTGCTTTCGTTTGATATGCATGGACCCTCGTGCTGTGATATACAAAAGCTACATGGGATTGTGGGAACATGCCTTTGCCAACCTCAAGTGTGTTGTGGAAGCAAGGAATTATCTTAATGAGAGCTGAATAATATCTGGAGAAAAATAAAGTTAGATGCCTTCTGATTTGAAATGGAAAAAAAAAAACTTTGGTGTTTACTAATCATGCTCAAATGGCTAATTATCCCTGCAGCCTGGAAATAATTTGTTTCTTGAACTGTGGCCTGTTAAACCAATGGTATGTTTTTAATTTCCTGGTGCTCATTGCCTATATGCTGTGTCTGCAAAAATTTCAGCTGGCGTTTAAGGGTGTAATGACTGAGGATACAAACAGGTGTTTTTCTTCTTCTACATGTGGAAAGGCATAACTTGATCAGCAGCTAGGGCAGGAAGAAACATATCCAGCAGTGCTCACTAAGGGTATATCTACACTATCAGCTTAAGTTGACTTAAGGAGGCTTAGGTCAACTTCAGCAAAGCCCTGTCCATATTTGGAGTTCATTAAGTCGACTTAAGAGCTTCCCTAAGTCGACTTAATAACACCTGCCCTTAGAGTCTACTTTAAGGGTTAAGTCAACTTTACTAAGTTGACTTAACACAATGTGGCCATTAAAGTCAACTTTATAAAGTCAACTTAGTGAGTCCAGATTGCATTGTCGACTTTATAAAGTTGACTTAAGCCAGGGGACCCATTTAAAGTTGACTTAATAACGTCAGCTTTAAATGGGTCCCCTGGCTTAAGTCAACTTTATAAAGTCGACAATGCAATCTGGACTCACTAAGTTGACTTAATAAGGTCCATTTAAAGTCTATTTAATAAAGTCATCTTAGCTTTTGTAGCGTAGACATACCCTAAGGTACCTTATGTTGATTTTGAAACATCTGGAGCTGGAGGTCCTCAGATCCAAGATGCTCATCTTGATGGGCCATTGATTTTTCCCAGTATGCCAATGACCTTTGTGCGTGTTTTCACCAAAAAGGTCAGTAGCAATTGGTTATTAAAGATAGTGAATACCAGAGAAAATGAAATAGGTTTTAAAGCTAAAATAGGGAAAGAACATTTTAAGAATTATTTAGAGAAGTTAGATGTTTTTAATTTACATCCTAGAACACTCAAATGGTTGACTGAGAAGATACCTTCAATTAGTTTTAAAAAGTCATAGAGGACAGGAGGGATTCCAGAGGACTGGAAAAGGGCAAATGTAATGCCAACATATGAAATAAGGACAACCCAGGGGATTACAGACCTGTCAATTTAACTTCAGGACCTAGAAAGATAATGAAGCAAACAATTAAGCAATCAATTTGCGAACACCTAGAAAATAAAAAAGTGATACATAAAAATGAGCACGGACTTCTCAGGAATAAATTGTGTCAAACCAACCTATTTTTTGATTTTTTGGCAGGGTAACTGTTAACAGCTTTGCCTACCAACACATGGCATGCTTATTTATTAGGATTACTTCCTTGGGTGGGAGGTGGAAGATTACAATCCTATTAGTGTACTGCTTGTATCACTTGTGTGTCTATATGGAGTTCACTTCTCCTTTCTGAAAGCTCCCTCCCAATGGAGCCACCTCTGCAGGACCTCAATTTCCCAGGGCTGGATTCTTCCAACCCCAGATTCAAATAACCACCCACATATACACATTCATCAATTAACAAGGCGTCTCTGAGCAGACCGTGTCTATCAGCACTCTCAGCTGACCTCTTCTATGTCACTGAACTCAGCAGGCTGGGTTACACAGCACTTCTCTGCTGCTACCCTTATGTGCCCCTGTACTGAACCGGACTAAATTTGGGCATGCATCTTGAGCAGGGTGGGTCACACAGCACTCTTCTGCTGCTACCCTTATATAGTCCTGGAGTCAATCAGACTGGGTCAGGGGAGTATTTTTAAGCTGTTTCTCCTTACATACCCCCGCAGTCAATCAGGCTGGTACCACTATTAATGAGCAAACCTTACAGGATTGTGGGCATCACAGAGATCTTTGGCTAGGTAAAAGAAGTGTTGCTGCAGAGCAATATACAGAAGCCAAGAACACAAAGGGAAGGAGATGAAGTTTTAAAAGAGTTTGGCGACTGTCTTGATAACAAAAGGCATTTTATTGCTAAGTATCTAAAACATACAATAATGGTAATAATTACAAAAGGAGAGAAAAATACACCAAAATACCCAAACAGTTACAGCATTAGTAATCATACAAGGAAAGAAAAACACCCTGCTACAATATTACCTAGATTCTATTGTATCAGGCATAGGCAGAGAAAGAGAGTTATAGCTGAACAAAGAGAGAAAGAGGGAGAGAAAGAGAGTGTTGAGGGCTGTGGTTCTCACCACTTTGTGTAGGAGAAAGGTTCCCAGGAAATGGGCTGTGCAGCTCAGGGTCAGAAGCTAGATGAAGATAGCAAAGGTCTCATCACAATCAGCAAGGAAAAGGTGAAGTCCCAGTGGAAAATGATACAGATTTTTAGATCCATGCATCAGGACTCACATTTTGGATTTGGGTAGAGGGGTTTTGTTTGTTTTAGTGACTTGTTTAAGTGGACAATATACATTCCTGGCTGGCTGGTAATGGTTCAGGGAAGCTCACAATACAACCAGGCAGATTCAGTATTTTGGGTATCAATTAGGACATTTATGACTAGAACGGTTTTCAAAGCATCTAACAAAGTGGGATTTTCTCCCACAAAAGCTTATGCAATAAATACATTTGTTAGTCTTTAAAGTGCCATAGGACTCGTTGTTTGTTTTAGAATGGTCTGATCACTGCTGAGCTTTAGCCTTGGTGCAAGATCATGCAATGCTTCCCTGCTTCTTCAATCCCGGAGTTCAGCGTGGTTCCCATTTCTTCAATCTGAGTTCAGTGCAGTTCTTGCTTTGGAGCTTGGCTCTCTATACCCAATGCAAATAGAGTTCTGTTTACTGTGCTGATGAATTTTGGACGTGGATAGATGTCTCCCGCTACCTTTTCATTATTTTTGGTTTCCTGTTGAAGCAGAAGTTGGGGGAGTGGGTATCTGGGTGTGAGTCAGAGGCTGGATAGTATGCTCTGATTCCTCAAGAGCACAGAGCTAACAAGTAATATAACGAGTCTTATTATTGGGGAAGAGTGATTGATGTGGCATATCTCAACTTTAGTAAGACTTTTGACACTGTCTTGCATGATTTTTCATTAACTAACTGTGTAAATAGAACCTAGATGGAGCTAATTTAAGGTGGATGCATAGCTGGTTAGAAAACAATTCCCACAAAGCAGTTATCAATGTTTTACATCAAACTGGGAGAGCATATTTAGTGAGGCCCCACAGGGATCAGTCCTGGATCCAGTTCTGTTCAATATCTTCATCAGTTACTTAGATACCAGCATAGAAAGCACACTTAAAAAGTTTGTAGAAAATACACAGTTGAGAGGGGTTGCAAGTGCTTTTGAGGAAAGGATTAAAATGCAAAATGATCAAGACAACACTCTGAAGTAAATAGGATGAAATAGGAAGAAGGACAAATGTAAACTACTCCACTTAGAAGGGAACAATCAATTGCACACATATAGAATGAGGAATGTTTGCGAGGGAAGGAGTACCAGAGAAAGGGATCTGGGGGTCATAGTGGATGACAAGCTTAAATATGAGTCAAAAGTATAACACTATTGAAAAAAAAGCAAAAAACATTCTATGATGCATTAGTTCAGAACAGAGTGGAAGAATTATTTCTCGTGTCTTGCTTAAAACACTCCTGCTGATAAGGCCTTAAATGGCATATTGTGTCCAATTCTAGGTGCCACATTTTAGGAAACATGTGGCCAAACTGGACAAAGTCCAGAGAATAGCAATGATTAAAGGTCTACAAAACATAACCTATCAGGGAAGATTGAAAAAAAAATGGGGGATATGATAACAGTTTTCTAGCATATGAAAGATTGTTCAGCGAGGAGGGAGAAAAATCATTTTCCTTAACTTCTGGGGATAGGACAAGAAGCAATGATATTAGACTGCAGCAAGGGTGACTTAAGTTGGATGTTAAGAAAAAACTCCTAAAGGTCAAGGTAGTTCAGCACTGTTGTAAATTACCTAAAGAAGTTTTGGAATCTCCATCATTTGAGATTTTTAAAAGAAGATTACACAACCCCCTTGTCAAGGGTGCTCTAAATAATGCTTGGTTGTACCATAAGTGCAGGGAACTGGACTAGATGACCTTCTGTGGTCCCTTCCAGTTCTGTGCTTCAATTATTTATGAATTTCTTAGCCACCTATGGAAAATGCCCACTTCCTTCCACTAATGAAGGAACTAACTTTGTGTGAGTCTGGGGTGGAGGATTCAGTGGGAGTGATCAGAGTTCCACAGGAACCTGATTCCTCGTTAGAAGATGACAGAAATTTATGAGAATAACTAAAGAGATAAGACTAAAAGAATAGAACATATGGTAGTATTTATTTTAAAGGAGGGAGCAAAGGAAAATGGAATGAACATGGTGTGTTTAAATCAAATTTTCCAAACTGATGTGCTATGGAAGTTTTTGCAAAACTACTCAAAGAATTGGCATTATGAATATTCATGAGTTCATTTGGAGACTATATGGTAGTGTGCCTCAAAATAATTAAAGAAATCAAGGTGTGCCATGCAGAGAAAAGAGTAGAAACCACCAGTCTAAATAGCAAGGAAGGGGAGGCTCAGGCCTCAAGACTCTGAACTTAATCATTTACACTGTGTCATACCAAGATCTGTCCAGACATCAGGAGTAAGGTCTGGTAGAAATGATCATCCATCCATAGCACTGCAAGCCTATGTTCTTTCTGCCTGGCAGAGGCACAGCCAGATTTTTGCTAAGTCATAAATTTGAATCAAGTTCATAAGCATGCAGGACTTTCTCAATCTCTAATCACTTGGTTCCTGAGAGTATGTCTTATTCCTTTCCGCCTCCAAACAGATGTTGACAATGCCTGAGCTGAACAAACAGGAAACCTCACATGCACTTTGGGTTCCAGCATATGACAAAAATGCAGTTCAAGTACAGGACATTACAGTGCAAAATGAAAAAGCATGATCTGAAACCCCACAGCCTCACATCCAAGGATGAGAGCATCCAGAATCCATACACAAACCTGGATCAGAGTTTGCAATGCCATTCAATCTGTACACTAAGCAGAGATGGTTAAAATGGATTAAAGGCATAAGAGAGGGCCTTACACTGTAATGAGTTTTTATTACCCCTTTTGGTTTTGATTATGTATTTTGCCTTGTTTGCAGTCATCCCTACACTTCCAGATTCTGGCCAGAATCAGAGGCATGAGTAAGGCTGGTTATTGGAGCCAACTCAACTATCAACAGGATGTACCATACATAAATATAAAACTTAGTACTTCTTGATCATCTACCATCCAAGGATCTCAAAGTGCTGTAGTGACTTTAAATTAAATCTCATAATAACTATTATTATCCTTGTCTGGCAGATGGGGTAACTGAAGAAACAAAGTTTCAACTATTTGCACAAGGTCATGTAGGAAATCTGAAATAAATTAAGGAGTAATAGAACTTTTTAGAATTTTTCTGTCATATTCACTTTGTCCTATAATTCTTCTTATGGGCATGCCTATTCTCTTAAATGTTCATACTCATAACTAAGAGGTTTACTCATCTGGAGAATCACCCACATTTTTAGGTGTGAATTTCAGCTAAATAGAAACTCTGTGTTGATGGCAGCCTAGTTTCATTAAGTTCAAAGTACCATTTGTGTCTGACTCTGTCCACCCCAGCAAGGAGACAACATTAGGAGAAATGTGGTCAAAATATGGGAAAATAAATAAAGCACCAGAATGGAAAAAGGAACCTGGCCAGAGATAAACGAATCCTCTCCCTAGATGTGTTTTGTTTTTATCACAACGACCTTTCAGAGAAAAATGAAGCCAGCCTCAGGTAAAAAGAAACAACCACATTTCATCTACGGTTAGCCTTTGTGATCTCTGAACCCTGTTTTTCTATCTGAACCTATTTCCGTACACCATTTCTCCTCACCACAGATAAGGAGCATCCAAGTGCCAGACAAGAACTTAGAGCTTTAATACAAAGGCCAGTAAATGGGCACAGCCATCACTTAATTGATGAAATTATCCCCCTTGGTTTTTCTACTATCTTCTGTCCTGCATGACACAGGAGTCCGATAAACTGCATAGCGGAGACCAAGCTGCACCACTCATTGCACATTTACCAATATATATTTAAATGTGTGTGTGTATGTGTATGTAGTATATCTTATTATCGTATCATCACTCTTCAGCTATCTCTAACACAAGAGTCAAGGGGTTTGGGAGCATACACACACAAAAAGAGAGATTTCTAAGAGAGCAGGAGATTGGGCTGAGGTCAGCTGAAAGGGTAATTATTGTTAAATGTCAGGTTAACTCTGAAGGCCTCAGCTCATCCAACTGAGAGCAGATTAGCCCAGATGGAGACATTTTCAACACGGTTCTGTCTGGCCAATCAGAGACAGCTGGGATTAGCCAAATACTTTCTCTCATCTGCTTGCTCACAGAAAGGTCAGTTTCTGCTCATTGCTTCCCTTTTAAGATGTGTGTGTGTGGTTTTTCTTTTCTTTTTTCTTTTTCTTTTTTTTTTTTTGTCCTGTGGCGGCTGTATGCAGGAAATCAAGACTCTTTTATCAGTGAATTAAATATTCAGCATCTAGAAATCACTTTTTTTGAGAGTTAACTTCATTCGCTTTCAAGTGCACTTTGTTCTTTTTTTTTCTCCTTTCTTTTTTAAAGAGAGGGAGAGAGAGAGGCACCAGCTCTTTTGCTGGTGTAAATCAGCATTGGTCCAGGAATGGCAGTTGAGGATCTGCCCCCACAGTTTGACTTGATTTTTTCTCCCTTTTTTATTTTGCTTCTCTTTCTAAAACAACCCAACCAAAAGAAAACAATAACAGCAAAACCTTTACTGATTTTGTTCTCTACATTCATCTGTTTAAGGCCTACACGGTTTATGTTTTCTATCTAAAGAAGAAAGGTGGGGGCGGGGAGAACACTAGCACCACAAAACCCTGAAACTAACCCTGGAGTGCTTTAAAATCTAATCGGTTTTTATATACAGCTCTTTTCCTAGACATCTTAAATAAGTACAAACATAAAACTCGGTGATAAACTGAACAGGAACTGAAAACAAAAATCCCACTCACAATGCATTCCCCAAGCTCTGCTGTTGCATCCCTAGAAAGTTCTTTGATATCTACATTATTAAGAGGGAAACCTCCTCTCTTTTCTTGTTGCTCTTATATTTGATACAGGATTTGTACAGAAATGAAATAAATCTACAGAGCAGTGTTTTGGCTCGATTCTCATTTATAATAAGGCTCCTTTACTCCACTGTGGCAGACTGAAGGGCCTTGAATGAGTAGAACCTAAAGTAGAATTCACTTTAAAGCTCTTTTTCATTAGCAGAGCTCTGTAAAAAGGACTCCGTGTAAATTAGAATAAAGTCCTATAAGAATAAATAGCATTCCCACCAGGCTTAGTACCCAATTCTCACCACTGATGCAGTTTACAATTAACTGGAGTAGAAGCAAGATTAGGCTGTAGGGCCATATTCTGAAAGAAATGGAGTATCTTCTGCAAGACAATGAGCACACTTTGGAGTCCTTGTTTACCTGGTAGGTGAGGGCACTCTACATCTCTCAGGGAGGTACTGAGCACCAGACAGGATCAGGCAAATCATATATTTGAAGTTTGTACAGGCAAAGTAAAATCAATCCCTGGTGAAGGGAGAAGTTTGAAAGAGAAAATTGAAATAAAGAGGTGTAAGTTTCTTTTTAAAAAATCAATTTAGAAAAAAAAAATTAAATACCAGTTTAGCCTCTTCATGCCCCATACTTTTCCAGGCTAAAATTAATGAGGAGGTGGAGCTCTGGTATGTATAAAACAAAACACATGTGACCCTTTGGACACAAATCTCCCAGATGATTTGGGGGCTTTGGAAAGTTTTGGTTGCCTTTTTTTCCCCCATTAGTTTTCAGTATCATGCAACTCTTCTAAGCATGTGGAAAACTTTCTTGAATGTGAGAAGCCATTGGTATGTAAAATAGTCACAACAGTCAGATGGGGGAACCCCATCGCTTGGGATATTTAAAACAAAATTGGATCAGCCCCTAGAGACATAGTAGGAGGCTGGTGGAACTTTTAAAGACTAACAAATTTATTTATCACATGAGCTGTCATGGGAGAAAATCCCACTTCATCAGATACTTTCAAAGTGGGATTTTCTCCCATGAAAGCTCATGTGATAAATAAATTTGTTAGTCTTTAAAAGTGCCACCAGACTCCTTGTTTGTTTTGCTGGGCTGCACTAACATGGCTAACCCTCTGAGAAACATAGAGTAGACATCAGTCTTGTGTTGATAAGGAGATGGGGTGGATTATGGAACTAGCCTTTTTCAACCTCTTTCTTCTGTGATTCCATGGACTTTCTATGTTTCTAGTCGAAATTGGAATCAGAAGAGTTTAAATAGCATAAGAAATGCCGCCAACCTGACTTGATATAAGGAACATTGGAAATTCCACAGGGAAACTTGATTTCCTGTGAATTCCAACCTCAATATATAACCTTAAGAAATAAGAAAGGTATTGATAAAATCTGGATAATTATTGTGGGCTAAATCATACCCTAAGCTACAGCCCCCTGCAGAGTCTTAGGGAAAGAAGCTACCCACTTATGCTGTCACACTGACTATCTAGACCTTGGGCTAATCATGCAAAATGATTTCCGTGCACCCCCTATAATTCTGCAATAAAAGAGTAAAAGAATGAGGAGATGGGGACACCTGTCCCCCAAAAAGGGTTAGGTTCAGGGCCCAGGCCCCTCCCCCTGCCCTACTGTGGAGCCCAATCCAGCTCTGGGAGCTCAATCTGCTCCAGGATCCGGTCTGGCCCCAACTGCTGCCGGCAAGCAGCAAGGCCCCAGCCGCTTCCAGAAAGCAGCCGAAAGCTGGATCCAGCCCCTGCCACTGCTAAGCCTGGAGTCGGAGCTGGCCCCGTCATGGCCAGGAAATGGCAGGGGACCCAACGCCGGCTCTGCCCACTGCCAGCACGCAGCCCAGAGCCAGCTCTGGCCCCTGCCACTGCCAGCAAACAGCCTGGCTCGGGTCCTGCTGCTACCGGCAAGCAGCCCAGCTCCAGCTCGCCTCTGCAGGCAAGCAGCCTAGAAGAAAAGCCAGCTCCTGCTGCTGTGCTACCACCCAGGCATGGCAGGTGGCCCCAGCCCAGATCTGGCTCCTGCCACTGCTGGCCAACAGCAGGCAGCCAGATCTAGACCTAGGGCATGGCCAGGGCAATGTGGGGTCCGTGTCCTGTAGGCCCAGTGCCAGAAAGACCCATGGGAGAGGGTGTGGGATGGGTAGAGCTTTGGCTGTGCTTCCACCCGTATAGTGACAGTGGAGTGGACCCAGAGTTCTTTCTCTGTGATCTTCTAGAGCAGCCATTCTCAACCATTGTGTCGGGACCCATTACCGTGTTGCCACACAGCAGTAAGTGTGTCATAGAGAGCCAGGGAAATGTCTGAATTCGTCCTGGGGGGAGATGACTGGATTGGCCTGCAGAGGGATGGCCTGTTGTGTCCTGTAAGGTTGCAATACACCACCAAGTGCGTCAAGACCCACAAAAGGTTAAGAACCAGTTTTAGGGTGGAACACCTAAATACCACACCTTTATCTGATCTAAAAGAAAGAGGCCTATTGTTGCATTATTGATGATGATTCTTCTTGATATGCCCAGCTCAATATGATAGACATAAACCAAGAGAATCTGATCCCCAAATGCTTGGAGGCTGTATGATAAGAAGCAGAACTTTTCGGTTTTTATCTGAACCAAATCTCAAAACCTTCACCTGGAGGATGACCTTCCTCTTTTTCAATGGGACTTCTATTGCTGTGGGAGACTACTCAGTGAAAATGTTTGTTGTTGTACCTGTGATTCAGTATGACGCACTTGTGAATTTAAAGTCTGATATCTAATTTGGAGCTCAGTACATACCTTTGATGCTATTAAAAATAACCAGGATTATTATTATTTGTATTCAAATTGCATGTAGATCAGGGTTGGTGTGTGCAAGGCACTGTACATATATAAAGAGAGGGAAAGTCCTGGCTTCAAGGAGAGAAGACAGAGAAGAGATGGGAAAGGAAATAGACACAGATGATACAGTGAATAGCTCAGAGTTACACAGCAGATTAGTAGCAGCACCATGATCAGAACCCAGGGGTCCTGGCTGCCGTATTAGTGCACTGGTCAATGGATGTCACTTCCTCTCAGTTTTTGCCATAACCTGATATTTGCTTGTGGTGCTTTTCTCTTCTACTTAAAAACAGAAATATTAAATAAACCCAAACAAAAAACGCACCCAACACCACCTGCAGAATTGGTAATGACTGTACAGGTTGCAAAAGACTGATTTTTTTTTTTTTAACTATGTTGACTATTGTCTTGTCCACTCATCTCCAGTCTTTCAATTCCATGATCCCCCTGTGCCAACACACAGGAGAATTTGCTTAATTAATTGCTTTGCATTCCAGAAGGGAGAAAGTCTCAGGCAGATACAGATATTTCTGCCAACAATGTTGCACGGACACTGTTAACGTGCATCCAAGGTGCAACCTTTGCTTTATAATAAACAATATTAATAATCACTTTTCATGATACTGATCATATTATCCCCCCTTTTAGAGCTAGGGAAACAGAGGCAGAATGTTGAAGTGATTTATTGATGGTTCCCAGCAAGGCCCATAGCAGAGCTCCAAATGGAATCCAGGTGTCCTGACTCACAACATAATGCCTTATATGCTGAACCTTGCTATTTCAAAAAGGAAGTCCAGCCTTACTGATTTAAACATCATAAAGCCAAGGATCTACTTTTTTCATGCCTACATAGTGTTCCTAAGCACTCAACACACTTAACCAGTTGTTCTGTGCAAAAATAAATATCCCTATTTGAACTGGATCATCTGAGAGCACCAGGGAATCTGCAGATGCTCATCTGTATTCAGACCATCACACCTTATTGTGGATCTGTTTTGTTTTTTTGTTTTTTTTTTTAAGTCTGCATGGGCATGTATTCAGGTACTAGGCTACTATTTCAGTGGCATGGAATATTGTTTCCCAGATACCTGCCAAAAAAAGCTTAGCAACAGCTTTTATGAAACTTGGAAAAGAAAAGAGCCTTAGCAAATCTGAATGTCAGACCCACAAATCCAAGCTTCAACCAGCTAAACTCACATCAAGTAGGTTCATCCTTCAGGCCAAATTCTAAACTGTGTGGCTTATGTTGCATGTACATTTTAGATAGATAGATAGATAGATAGATAGATAGATAGATAGATAGATAATCAAGCAGAGAAGATTCAGTGGGGTTATGAAAATAAGAGTGCAAAGGAAACCGCCAAGAACAATTCTGCTTTCTAAGCCTCCCAAGTTGTAAAGTTGTTTAACAAAATTGATATTAATTTACTGCACAGCTAATTTAATAAATGAAAGCATTTGAGCGATTGACTTTCTCAGTGCAAATATACATCATGTTGGTTGACTTCACAGGAAGTGGGAACATAATTCCCTCCACAGTGTATTTAAGAAAATACACCAGGAACTTTGGGGGTGCAAAGTAATTGAATTGTGGAAGCTTTGAAATCAAAGCCTCAGCTGTGCCCAAGATGTCATGTGCCCAGTGGTTACTTCTGTTCCAGGCCCTGAAATCTATTTTAGAGATGACATTTTCATAAACTTGTGAGGCTGGAGAATGGGGGCCATGAGGCAGTTAGTTAAAACACCTTTATTCTGTGTGAAGGTCTGTGTTCATCCCCATTTTTACCCCTGTGTGATCTATAGCTCCCTAAGGGATACTCTAAATTAAGCAAAACAAGCAAGGAGCCCTGTGGCACATAAAGACTAACACATTAATTTATCACATGAGCTTTCGTGGGAGAAAATCATACTTCGTCAGACTGGTCCCTAAAGTCCAAATCCTAGTCAAGAAATGGTCAAGTTTATTAGAGCACCAAACACAACTTCGTCTCCCCCAAATGCCCCTCATATATCATTTTCTTTCCCGAGAATCCCCTTTAAGTTAGAGTGAAATAGTGTATGGAGGAACTTGTGTCTCTGGTTTTATGGAAGATGAAAATTCTCCCGCACTGTGAAATTCTCAGCTGGGCAGTTTCAGACAGACTCTGTCTCCTTTTGACCTCTTGAGCCACACAAAGGAATCAGATAGGATTTGAGAACGGGGCTGTTGGTGTCAGTCCGATGGCAGAGCCTATAGCAGTATGTGTTTGTTTTCTATGGATGCCAGTGGAAGAATCAAGCGTGACTCATATGCTGAAGATTCCATGTGGAACCTCCAAAAAGACTGATGTTTGCTCACCTCGACTTATATTGATGGTAAAGTTGTAAAAATCAAGTGGTTTGGAATCAGTGGGTGATAAAATTTGGCCCATAAGCACAATTTATTATTTATTCCTGTATTACTTTTAAAATAGCTTCTTAAGAAATGTACAGGGCAGAACTGATGTGGGAAACTGATGTAGTGGTGGCATGTGAAAACTCATCAGAGTTCAGTGACAAAGAAATAACACATAAGGCACATCTACTCTGAAATAAAGATCTACAGCTTCGAGTCTAGAGCCTGGGTAAACTCACTCTGACTCACAGATGCAGGTCTAAAATTAGCAGTGCAAACATCCAGGTTTGTAATGGAGATCTGGGTCTGAAACCTGGGGAGGGAAAGGACCTCAGAGGCTGGGCTTCACCCTGAATTTGAACATCTAGACTGCTTGTTTTAGCCCCCACACTACAAGCCCAAGTCAGTTGATCTGGACTTAGCTATTTTTTTTCCTTTTTCTTTATTGCAGTGTAGACACCTTTAAAGAGGTTTTGACAATGTCAAATTTTGGTTTTATCACCCCCAAACAAAAGTTGTTTATTTCAAATCCAAGTTCTGTTCTCTTCAAACCACAAAGTTCATGAGGAAGGTGGGGGAATTGGTGCATTGTTAAAATAACAATATTCATTCTTTAACTACATTACAGTTACACTTTCAATATAGGGATTTACTCTCAACAGAGTTTCACTGGCATCAGTAACTCTGTAGTGAATCAGGACCAAGCCAGTATAAATTAAAATGGAAGAACAGCTCTGAGTCTTCAGCGCAGACTTTGTGGGTCTTTGAATCCCTAGGAGATTTGCTACAAAGCTATCAAAGCCAAAATTCTTCAGGGCTAAACAGTTAATATTTGTAGGTAACTTTGCAATCGTTAGTATCAATATACAAAAAAAGCTACAATAATCTGATTGCCATCACTTTAGCCAAAGTCCGTGTCATAAACCTTGTAATTTTCTGCTGTCATGCTCAGGCACTTTCAACACATTTAAATTAGAAAGGACTATGCTAATTTTGCTTCATAGCCAGGGTAATTGTTGTAAGACATAATTATCTTTTTTTTTTCCTAAGGATCATTTTATTCTCCAGAGTTGTTTAAATTCAGTGTCAGTTACCGCTTGTCCTTTCATCCCTGCACTTCATTCCAGTTCCCACTTCCATTAAATTATTCCTTTCATCTTTGTTAGTGGGAGAGGACTTAGCCCTCCTTTCCAGTGGCCATTTGGGCCCTGGCATACCTCCATTAAAGTTAGAAGATGCTAAGAATGAGTCCAGTCCTTTGCTTCTTACTGCCCTTCCTAAAGAGTTCCTGGTAACATGTCCAGTCATCTTTGATACCGATTTAAAGGTACAGTACATTATTTAGTCCTCTTGTGTCTTGATGCATCAGAACTTTTGCCATAAAACAAACTTGGAAAGCGAGAACATGAACCCACAGTTCCAGATGAACTGGATAATACTGGAGTTCAATTCTGCAGCGCACACAATTCTCAGATGGTTTTTATCAGGCAGGGTTGGGGAATAATAAGGTTATCACCATGGCAAAGAACCAAACACATCTTCAAAGAATCTGACAAAGTGGGATTTTCTCCCACAAAAGCTTGTGCAATAAATAAATATATTAGTCTTTAAGTGCCACAGTACTTTTTGCTTGTTTTACAAAAGAGAACGTAGACTTTCCTTATGAGTCAGACTCGGCCAGCAGGGGCAACCTTTCAGTTTGTGTCCTAGAACCTTTGGATCAGGAGAGTCCTGGTTTAAATTTTGATTCCAGTTGCTCTCAGGATGCTCACACACTGCAAGTCCAGCTGGCAGATGGGCAACTCTACCAGTTGAGTAAGTCCGTTCCAGTGCCTGGGTAACCAGTTGGCAGAGATAAATGGGAGGTAGCAGACTTGAATGCTGAATGCTACCTGCCTCCTGCTGCAGCTCCTGAGAATATCATAATATCAGCTACCTGATAATCTGTGGAGGTTCCAGGGCACCTGGAGTTAGAGCTGAGTCAAAGGGTATTCAATGTAAACACCACTGATACTAGTTACTGATTAAATGCTGTGGGCTGAATGCAAGCATTGTTTGCAACACAGGTGGACTGATATTGGCAGCATGTCCTCTTGTGATGCCAAATGGAAAACCTGAACACAAAGAGGAGAGACATTTAGGCTTGATGCCAGCAGACCTTGGCATGCCATATACTCTTCAGAGCATGTCAGAAAGGCAGTTCCCGGAGATGTTAAAAAGTGTTCCTCGGTAACTGAGAAAATGATACCTCATAGATGCATCAAAGTGCTCATTGTTTTTTACTATAAATTCAGTGATTTTTTTAAAATACAAACGGGGAAATTTCTGGCAGCTATGGCATTGTACATTATAGCTATGGCCACCGTCACATGTAGATATCAGCAGAGTTGGCTTATTAATAAGTATCACTACTTAATAGAACTATCTGCAGTAGCACAGGGGCCAGAAAATAGAATAAAGAGTCACTGGAGTTTCATGACCATGGCATCACACCTTACAGGCTATGTCTGCAAAAATCGTGGAGGGATTTACAGTGGCATAATGCACCTCAGTTTTCCTCCTGTAAACTCTCATGGAGACAAAGCACTGTAGTTTTTGAAGTGAGGTACCAAGGTGATATCAAATAGGTGTGTGATACTTGACCACAGTGACATGCATCAATAATCTAAATCTTTCTGGATAGTAAGTTTCCTCCCCATTACATGAGCTAGGAAAAGGTTATTGTGGCTCAGAAGGGATTGGGTAACCTGATAGGCCACCCCTGGAGGAGAGTTAGGTTTGATGGGCAAGCCTTGGCTGAGGTGCCCCACTGAACAGGATCAAGCAGGGTTAGTTATAAGGCCATGCAGTGAAGGAGGAAAAGAGCTATTGTTATGGATGCCTCCAGCCACACTCTGGGCTCAGAGGAAATCAGAAGATTAGCTGTGATGAGGAAAGAGGGATATCTGGAAAGCTTCTGCTGCAAGTTGTCTGTGGTATGATCAACGTGTGAAAAAGCAGAGGAATAAAAGATACTTGTGGTGAAAGGAAAACACCCTGGTGGGGTGTATGACTGTGAGATGAGAAAAATAGGCCAGACAGCAAGGCCCACCAGGCATGTGAGAAAACATCCTATGATATGTTGGGTCTGGTCTAGGATCCTACCACTTTGGAGAAATGGTGACTACAGAGGTATTCCTCATGAGGGTAGGGAGAACTGGACATGATGGAGAAGACATTACAATGGCTTCACAAGCAACAGAAGCAGAAGACCCAGCAAGCAAAGAGGCAAGCACCTCAGGGTTAGAAGACAAAGTAGCAGCAATTAGTAGAAAACTCTTTGAACAGCTCCTGACCACCATTTTGAGACTTTCCAAATGTCCCTCACAAGAGTCAGGGGAGTCAGCTGTAATTAAGCAGCCAGAAAAGAGGAAATCATGAGTTCTAATCCCAATTCTGCCACTGATCTGCTGTGTACCCTTAGGCAAGTCCCTTCATCCCTCCATGCCTGTGACAGAAGGCGGAGAGATGGAGATGGCGTTTAAGCCAGCACTCTCATCACTATTAGAACTGATTAGGCTCCTCCAGAGAAAGCCTGACTGGGGTTAGGAAGTTAATGAGCTAATTAGCCCATGGCAAGTGGTTTAAAAGAAGCACCTGAAGGGAATATTTGAGAAGAAAAGGAGAAGAGAGACAGAAGGAGAGTGAAGGAAGGCAAGGGGTGGTCTTTGAGTAGAGACATGTCAGCCTCTCCCTGTTAGAGAAGGACCAAGAAATCTGAAAAATAGTAGAGAGAGCTGGATGTGCTGGAGGGATTGAGACACTGCAAATAAAGTCTATGTCAGGGTTTACAAGCAAAAAAGTCTAAAAGCTGTCTGTATTCATGGAAGAAGTGAAGATACGATAACTGTGCCTGTCAGAGCACCTTATGATCTTTAGTAACAGGGGCCAGGAGAATTAATTCATTAATATTTGTATAATACTTTTGGAGAAGAAAATAAGCATTCTCTCTGTAAGAGTATGAGCTTAGAATAGCCTCTCTCCTGAGATCTTCCTGAAGGTCTAGCATGAATGGGAACCCTAAGATCACCTATAGTTTCCCACTCACACTACACCACCAGGTCAGTTTTTCAGTCCTCTAAGGGTAAGTCTGCACCACAGCCCAGATCTGAGCACTCACACTTCTTTACAATAGCTGCACCCAGATCTCACAGCTGTGCTAATTCACTGGCACTGCTACGCAGCCTTTTCACTCAGACCTGGGGCTTGACCCAAGTTCATGCTGCAAAACAACAAGGTTAGTACATGAGTCACAGCAGGACTTGAGCGCTTACTCAGCCCCAAACAGGATCCTGGTACCTCAGTCCTGAATGCTTGCGGACCTGAGTCAGATTTATCTGTGGGTAGACTGCAGGTCAGTGTAGGCTCATATCTGGGTCAATGCCTGGACTTACATGTCCAGTACAGATCCACCCTAACTGTCAGTAAAGTTCTTGGCTGCAAATCAGATAACCCAAAGTCTAACATTTTGGATCTCATTCACTCCAGCAACATCAGGGTAGCTAGGCAAGGACTGATTTTACTTTCCCTCTGTATTTAAAGGCCTTCAGGCATCCAACCGTTACTGCATCTGTCCTTCCTGTATGATACAACAGCAGTACAAAACAGTAAGCTAATGTGTGTGTTTGCGTATGGTGCAAACAATCTAGGCACTCCCTCAAGTTTTCCCTGCAAGACTTCTTCTGTTCCATCCCTTAGTTCTCTGTACCTCAGTGAGACACAACATAACCTCTTACATCGTGGTTAGAGCTAGCTAAATTGACTGCGAATGTGTATAAACAGAAATCACTGGTCATCTTCGTAAAGGATTATAGCACCTGGGTTTAGGTCAGGATGAACAGAACAAGAGTCCTGCACTTTTACAGTCCTCCCTAATGTTCTAGCTACCAAATTTGACTGTGAACAATCCAACCAAAGTTTCCATCTACTATGCCTCCTGTAATCCCATAGTTTGTAATAAACATAATGACTGTGATGGGGTGGACGAACACCATACTAGACCACAGCGGGGAAGAGATCATTTCTGTCCTCAAGGCTGAGAATAAAGCCACCCCAAAACATCTGTCATCTAAGTCTTAATGGAACTAGGCTCTGATCTCTCTTAAGAGAGGGGTTTTGTGTCTGAAGCAGAAAAAAAAACATAAAGGGTGGGGCAAGCAGCCTTAAACTAAGAATTTTAGGAGGACACCCGTGGGGAAAGTGCTTGGGCTGTGGAAAATTATCTTATTGCTGATTTATCTCTTTAAAAAAGTTGAATTCCGGGAGAGGCAAGCTTTGACCCTATAGAATGTGTGTGGAGAGAAAGGCAACTGTTTTTTGAGTAGGTAGGGTAAGTTGTCTGGAACTTTCTCCCCACCCCGTATTTTACAGGATTCCTGAACAATCAAGTGTCACACTGGGGGGGTTCCTGGCCTTCATTATGGAACCTGCTACAGTGAGACGGGGCTTCCTTGTTGCTTCTTTCCTGGATCTAGAAACCTCTACTCTGCTGCAATTTTTCCAGGAATAAATTTCCCCAGAGTGTCTTTTGTGTTGTACTCTGGATGGATTCTTGTGCTGAAATCATAACCATGGTATCTGGGCGCCTTCCAATCCTGCATTAAGCAGTGACTCACACCTGTCACATATTGCTGTTCATTCACTTCTCTCCAGGGGGAGAATAGTAGGATATGGAGTGTCAGCATTGCAGGCTTCAATTCAGCCTAATGAAATATTCCATGTATTGATAACACCACACTGGTTGGGAGACACCATCTATCTCTACCAGACTCTGCTTTTAGTTACACTGATGTAAATCTGGAGAAACTCCATTGACTTCAGTCTAAGACTGACTTTTACGTGAGAACAAGCATAGCTTTTTATCCCTGTCATTATCTACCAGCCTGGGTACCACTCTGATGAGTACAGGAATGCCAGTAAAACAGATCAGCAGTACCATATGCTCTTCCAGTATCTTCCCATGTCATTTGTTAATTGATGAAGGCACCATGTTCCTTAGCCACAGCAACTTGATTTCTTGGCAGCTGTTCTTGTACAGAGCTAGGTTCCTTGAATGGGGCTGAACTAGAAAGATCAGCTGCCAAAAAGACAAAGTAAAATGTCTCAGGATGGTCTGAATGCCAGCCCTGACTGAGGACAGAATACTAATGAGTGAGGATGTGACTGATTATGAGCCTGTCATAGAGAGAGACTCTCCGTGTCCTGGGACAGAGGAGAAATGAAGTTCATCTGACTGGAAGCTCTAAAGCTTGATGAATGTTTTGTTATATATATTTAAGCTTCAAATGTCATGACTCATTTCTATCAGCATTAATGATTCGGATATGTTTCAAGTGCAGCATCTGCTCTCTGTGGGCATGTCTACACTGCAAAGGTTTTTTGAAATAAGGAGGCTTATTTCAAAAAACTTTTTTCTGTGTCCAAGGAAGCCCTTCGCTATTTCGAAATAAGACCCATAGTATCCCAGAAAAAGGAACCACTATAGCAGTCCGGTTAAACTTGGTTTTATGTTGAAAAAGTGATCATTTTGAAAAAAAACACTATTTTGGCTGCGGAATAGGGTATTTTTCAAAATAACTGTGCTTCATGTGACCTCCTGGGACAGACCTTCCTCCCAGGGTTCCTGTGGGAGGAAGAGCCTGCCCTGGCCAATGAAAGGTCAGGATTCAAGGCCCCAGCCAGATCTTTCCAGAACTGGCCAGCTCAGCCCACTGAAAGGCAGGCATGGCAGCTCGAGGAAGCCAGCAGAGATGCAGGGCACCCTCATGGACCCATGGAGAGATCCTGGACCTCCCCGCTCTGTGGGGCCAGGAGGATCCCTACACCTCACTTAGGGGCTGGCACAGAACCATGAGTTTTATGCCACCATGTCCTGGGACATGGCAGCCAAGAGCCATAACCAGGACACTGAGGAGGTCCGAGCAAAAGTCAAGAACTGAGCAAGGCATACCAACGGGCCAGGGAGGCGAGGGACCCCATCAGTGCCTGCCAGTATTTCCGGGAGCTGGACAGCTTCCTCAGCCAGGAGTCCAGCGGCCTCCCTGGAGCCATCGTTGACTCTGGGGAACCCTCATCCTCCGGGGAGCAAGAGGCACAGAGTGGCCAGGAGGACCCATAGGCCACCCAGGCAGCCCTCTACCCTGCTGCCAGTCCAAAGGTGGCCCCTGTCTCAGCATCTGAGACCACCCGGTCAGAGGAGCAGGATGGCGCTCCCAATGGGGAGGAGGAGGGACCCACCAAGGAGACCTTAGGCGGCAGAGCTACAGCATCTGCAGGTGAGTGCCCCCTCCCCAGTATTCTCCCCAGGACTTGAAATTGGTGGGGGGAGGTGGGAGGTCACAGGGTGTGCTCAGTAATTTGGTATGACACTGTTACTAGCTGACAACTGGGGGGTTTGTTACGGAAATACCTGCCCCATCTCATCCCAACTAGGCATGGCTGTGGATGGTAAGACGCAGTGCAGGGGGAGGTGGAACAGGGACAGGGTGGGTTGGAGCGGCATCCAAAGGACCTCCCATGGGCTGGTGACCATGTGCAAGGGGGACATGGACCTGGGGGGAGACTGGCACTGTGTGCGGAGACATGCTAGCAGGCAACGTAGTGTGCCACTGCTGGTGCTGGCACATGGCCTCTGATGGACCACCAGATCACGGCGTTCTGTTCGCTGCCACCGCAGCCATCGTGCCCCACCTGGGAGAGGGGGACAGCACAGTGGCACATAATAAGGGGGCCCTGTCCCATACAGAAGGCTCAGGGGTGGCAAGGGCACAGCAAGGTACCACAGGTAGCACAGCCTCAGAAGTAATCACTGTGTTTTCTTCAGCAGCCACAGGACCCATGGCCACTGGCCCTTCCAGGGCAACACTGGGCCAGTCCTGAAAGAGGAGGGGGGCACCATTCTTGAGGTCCGAGCAATTTGAAGACCTTGTCCACTGCAGTGACCACACCAACTGCCAGATGGACCTATGGCTGGAGTGGGAGTTCGAGCAACACAGGGTCAAGCAGGAGTTGTGGCAGTGCAAAACAGGCTGCTGAAGATGATGGTGGAACCCCTCCGGGAGCAAAACCGGATGCTTGGAGCACCAGCAGCGCTGCCCATGCCCTGTGCCCCGCTCCAGCCCACCCCCTAACTGGCACCAGCCCAGGATTCCTGCAGGCCCGGGACCCCCCAGCCACTAGCTCAGGCCCCTCAGCCATGCCATCCCCACCCCCAAATGCCAGGTCCCACCCTCACCCCCATTCCATTGCCCTCTCTTAATAAAATACCTGTATACCTCAGTTTTGTGTTCTGTGTCATTTATTGGTGGGGGGTGGAGGGGTAGATGGGATGGGTGGGGGGGCAGAGGCTGCTGCAGGAGGGGAGGTCTCAGTGCAGTGGCATGTTGTGATGCTGTCCCCTCAGTTGTCCTCCTCCATGAAGTGGGCAGCCAGTGCGTGTCAAATAATCAGGGTTTGCCGGTGGGCCCACAGCATGTTCAAAGTCCCATGCAAGCCGCTGTGCCTTTTCCTCCCATATTCGGGGAACCCTTTCCCCCTGCAGCTCGCAAAGATTATGAAGGGTGCAGCAAGCACTTATAACCAGCACCAGGTTTTGCTTGCCGAGTTGCAGGCGGGTCAGGAGAGACGTCCACCTGGCCTTCAGACACCCAAAGGCCTACCCCACCACCGAGCGGCAGCAGTAAAGGCTCAGATTAAAATGGTCCTTGGTGGCATCCCTCTGCTCCGTGTAGGGCCTCATTAGCCATGGCATCAAGTGGGAGGCTGAGTCCCCCAGCATTACCAGGGTCACCTGCACATCTCCAGGAGTGATGTTATACTCTGGAAACAGGATGCCCGCCTGCATCCGCCAGTAGAGGGAAGAATTTTGGAGAATGCGAGCATTGTGTGCCCTCCCTGTGTTATGCAAAAACACTCAGGATCTTTTCAGGAGGGAAAAGGCAATGTGCCACATTTATTATAAGATGTAAAATTAATTCCTAACACACACACACACATACACATACACATACACACACAGACCCCCAAACACACCAGTAGATGTCCTATAGCTGATAGTTACCAGTCCTGGTTTGAGCTTGTAGCTTGGGTGCGTTGCTGGAGTTCGAGGCTCGTGGCAGCTACCTGGCCAGGGAAGCTGGGCATGAGGGGGGAGCAGAGTCTCTGTTCGGCGCCCTGATGCTCCTTGCTCCTGGATCTTATGTAGAATGGTTCCCCAAAGCTTTCTGATCTCACCCAGTCTTTTATACTGTTTTGGTTTCAATGGAAGTCTGGTAGGTCACGTCGCTTCTGCACCACTACTGATTGTTGAACAATAGCAGGCGTGACAAAAAGTCCATGGGTGCTGTTGAGTCACACTGCTCCTGTTAGCAGATGTGACTTCCAGCATGATCTTGATGGTTTGATTGAGTTTTAGTTGTTTTGTTCCTGGGGTGGATCCTTTTCACACTCTTCAGCCTTGGATGGACTTCACGCCTCATCAGGATCAATGGCAGTTTGGGACTGGTTCACACATACAGCATACACCCTTCATCCACACCTTGCTCTTAACAATTTTCCATTTACAATACAATATGGAGTCTGAAATGCTAAAGTTTTCATTTATAATATGGAGTCTGGAATGTTACAGGGATTGGGGAAAAGGTAGCTGTAGAGCCAGAGCCTTAAAGATAAATGGGTACAAATGCACATACAGTACAATCTGGGGCTGGTGGCTCAGGGGGCAACAGCGGCACCCCCTGAAACCCCACAAACCCCCAGAGGACAGCAGTTCGAGTCCAGGCTCTTCCCAAAAGCCGCAGCTAGTTTAGCACAAAGTTACCTATTATAGGCTACTAAGGCTAAATGAAGAGTGATATGACTGATGTAACAAAGTTGCACATAGATACAAATAAAGATTGGCAGGAGTAAAATACAAATACTGGGGTGTTACTACAAATGAGAAGTAATTAATTAGGAGACACATTGCCAATGGGAAACATAGTTACAATATATATATATATAAAGATTGACAGGAAATAAGCTGCACCTCAGTGAAAGTGACTCAAGTGAATTAAACCATTAACCAATAAATTCTATACAGTTGTGAGTGAGCCCAAAGAATTTATGAATGAATTCATAATAATTAACACCATATCTCTACACCTGGTCAGCCCACACAGATGTCTTGAAAAATGCCACAGTGGTCAACCAGGACCTGGAGGACAATGGAATGATAGCCCTTTCTATTGACATAGTCCTGGCCACGGTGGTCTGGAGCCCAAATGGCAATATGTGTGGAGTCCAGGATCCCCACACAGCTGGGCAACCCAACTGTTTGGAGGCCATCAAGGGTCTCTTCAAGGTTTCCTGGGGTGATGAGGTGGTGCATCAGGACAGGCAGAGCAGGTTGCAGCTGGGTGTTGATTCACTGCAGAACTGGGGTGAGCTCATGGACCAACATGAGGAAGGTCCCCTTGATCACCCAGAAGTTCTGCTGCCAGAGCCTGTCATCCCACGCGGGGAACACAACCAATGTTCCCTCTAATTATTCATAGGCTGTGCGTGCAAAAAATTTCTTTGTGCGCGAGAAAATATTTCTTTGTGAACACCAATATTAGCACTATTGAATTTTTTTGTGCACACTTTATTTTGTTGTGTGCGCGGGTTTCATGACCTGTGTGCACATGCATGTGCACAGCTTAGAGGGAACAGTGAGCACAACTCTCTCCCACCAGTCAGTGCTGGCTTCATGTGCCCAAATGTGGTGGGGCACAGAGCGCACTGCTGTGAGCATCACAGCCTCTGTGGTTTGCTGGAGGGGGTGCAGGGCCCCATGTAGTGCCACAGGGTCTGTGTGCCTGGGATGTCTGCTCCACAGTCCAAACAGCCTTCCTAGACCCTGTGAGGTGTCATGTAGGTGAGTCAGAAAGCGCTGCAGTGCGGTCTGTCCCATGAGCTGCTCTCCCTCCATCTTGCCAGCCACACGGGGAGAGGCCAGAGCTCTTCCTTTTTTATAGCACTAGCCAGGGTTTGGGAGACTTGGCACCTGTGTCTGGATGCCACACTGCCACAATGCACCTCGCCTCGCTCACCCCTGCCCCCTTTATTTTCGGCACAGCAAGCCCAGTGTGGCCTCACTATTTTGATTTCCTTAGGTTAGGGATCTCAAACACGTGGCCCATGGGCTGCATGCGGTCCCTAAAGCTGTTCCTTGCAGCACACAATGACACTATTGTTACCATATTTGCAATATCGTTATATGAAAAGGTTTCAGTGGTGCAGCCCTCAGGCTAATGTACTAGGCCTCATGCAGCCCTCTACTAGTCTCATGCAGCCCTCGTGATGATTTGAGTTTGAGACCCCTGCCTTAGGTCCTCCTTATTTCAAAATAAGTGTCCCGTGAGGATGCTCTATTTCAAAATAGCTATGAAATTACTATTTCGATAGAGCTTTTTTTGAAAAAGAAAAGCAGTGTAGACATAGCCTGTAGGTTCCTGTAGTGCTACTAGTTAGTGTTAATTCCTTCTGCAGATTGTCATGGGGGACTTCCTGGGTTTAGTCTCTGTGACTAGGCAGAGCTAGTGTCTGAATTAGTGGATCTTAAAAGCGTGTATTTAGCAATTCAGCAAGAGGCACTACTGCAGTGTACTTAAGCAAAAGTTGTGGCAGGAAGAACCTGCAGAAATATGAAATTCAGATACCAGAATTCAAGTGTGTGATTTCTTCTCCTCTAAATTGGAGTCCTGGCTATTACTAGCTGTGATTCTCAAGGCTGCTGGTAATCTTGACTTCTCATGAGAAATCGAATGAACTTTCTCAGTGGCCATAACAATCTCATCCAGATCATTGCTGTGGAGTGCCCAAACATAGAGAGTATGTCCAGAAAGGGTATGTTCACACACACCTCTTATTTCGAAACAACAGAGGTGCCTGCAGTCCCGTGCAGGCACCCGCCAGGTGAGGCGCAGCCCCGCGCCTCGCCTCGCGGGTGCCTGCAGCCCTCTGCAGACACCCCCCTGTGCTGCACCCTGCAGGTGCCTGCAATCCCCTCCCCAAGCAAAGTATGGGGAGTGTGGACATGCTATTTCGCTCCCTTATTTTGAGGACACTGTTTTTGTCCTTCAAAATAAGGTGTTTTGAAATAAAGAGTTATTTTGAAACAGCTTGTTGCGAAATGTCTTGTTTTGAAACAAGCCCTACCTGTGTGAACATAGCCACACGGTCTTTAAATTGAAATAATGCAGATTCTTTTGATTTAAAAGATTACAGGTCCATACTATGTTTCTTTATATTGAGATAAGGAGCTCCCTTATCTCACAATAAGGAAAGTCATTTCACTATAATAAAGCCTAATATTTTATCAAAATGACGGTTAAATCAAAACTGTTATTTTGAAATAACACAGTGGTGGACATGTTATTTCGATTTAACTGTTATTTTGATTTAACACTTTTGCCCTTCTCCTTCCCAGGGTGCTGTCTTTTTTCTATATATTCGGTGGTGATATTGCCCTTCTAGGGGGCTATCTTGCCACACCTCCCATGGTGCCCCTCTCCTAAATCAAACTAGTAAGTTCTGTCCATGGACATCCTAGTTCAATTTGAGTTTCTAGTCGGGACATGTTAATCAATTTAACTTAAATTGATTTAATGATTTTTATAATGATTTTATTAAATTGATTTAACTTAAATCAATTTAACTGCTTATGGGTACGTCTACACTATGTGTTTAAGTTGACTTAAGGGCCCTTAAGTCAACTTAAACAGAGTCCTGTCTACACTGCAGGGCAATAAAGTCAACTTTAGGGTCCAATAAAGTCAACTTTATAAGGTCTACTTATAAAGTGGACTTTACAGTTAAGTCGACTTTATTAAGTCGACTTAAGGCAGTGTGGACTCACTAAGTTGACTTAATAAAGTTAACTTAGTGCAGTGGGGCCATTAAGTCGACTTTATAAAGTCGACTTAATGTAGTGTGGACTCACTAAGTTGACTTAATACGGTCTACTTAAAGTCGACTTTAAGTAGACTTTTTTAAGTTGATTTAATAAAGTCTACTTAGCTTTTACAATGTAGACATAGCCTAAGTTTGCACGTAGTCAGACATTGTTACAATGATGTTCTTCCTCCAAATTCCCATTGAAGTCCTTTATAATTGGAGAAGTAATGAATTGATTTTCCCTTTCTTTCAATGTCCAGCTATCTGGAAGTGCTAAAATAAAGGTAATGACTGGTGTAAAAACCTCAATTAGATTAGATTAGAGTAAATTAGATGGCTAGATGGATGGATGGATGGATCTGGTTGAGAAATTATTTTCCTCATGAGAACCCCCTATGCATTTTGTTGTCATTGAAATTTGTCCACAAAATATTGTATATATTTGTAACAACCCCAAAAGTGATTTTTTTTAAAAATTACTTTCCCTCTTTATTTCCCCTTAAACTGCAATTTTTTCCATTTTGTGGAACAGAAACTAGTCTATTGAAAAAGCATCAAAATAGGAATTTTTAATTAGTTCTACAGATAGGCATACTAGTTCAGAACTAGTTCAGGAATATTTGTTATGAATATAATGGTAGAAGCTAGAAACCCAGTTAAGCCTCTGGGCCTGATTGTACTACACTTTGTACTGAGACGTAGTAAGACAACACCTGCCCCAGAGTTTTTATCATCTGCTCTTAGGTGCAAAAGGTCTTTTGAACTTTTCAAAGAACTGATCCTTTTGAAACAGTTTGAAATTCGCAATAATTTTTCTTCTGTTTTGTTTTATTTATTCACAACTTCAGCATTTCTTGGGTTTGGATGGGACCAGAAACAGAAATTCTCAGTATTTTCTCTGTGTCGAGTCTTGAAGTGAGGCAAAGTTATGAGAGAATCTTGTGGCTCCTAATGGTAGAACGGAGTAAATAGCTGCAGTGTACATTTCTGAACTCTAGCAGGAGTTTGACAAGGAACCAAGAAATGGCAGTGATACATTTGGTGAATTAGATGAAATAAAGAACCCAGTTTTAATCTTATGGGTCACTATAAAAATCCAACAACAGATGAAAGCACTACAAAAAAATCAGCTAGGGTATTCACACACATAAGTTCGTATCCAAGCCAAACCTATATATAAACTAATTAATAGCAGTAATCTGAACACTGAGACTTTTCTCATTCATCCACCAGTATTCCTTTCCTAAAATGAAATGCCAGTACTAGGCCAGAAAACAGATGTCCTGTGCTTTCACTATTTAGTGATTGCCAGGGCTAATGCGGCACCTAAGGCAGCCAAATTTGTATCCCTGGGTTAGTAGCTATTTCAGGGATGCAGCAAAACTGCTGAGGCATCAGAATATTTGAGCCATACTTTTTCCATCCTGCCATGCTCACTCTCTCCTCTTGTCCACCCTATCCTGTCCCTGAATTTCCACTGTGCCAGATCATGGGACATGATTTATGCAGATAATTAGCAAATAGTCCTCTGCACTGTTTGCAACCATGACATTTTCAATAGGTGTTGTTGATCATTTAACAATATGCAAGTTTTTTTTTAGCTCCAGCAAAAGACTTGGAAGCAATCATTTATTGGTTAAATAGCTCCATTCTTGGTCATCAGTTGCTGTGTTATAAGAATAACCATCTCTTTTCTGTTTAATTGTCTGATTTTGATGTCACAGTTGGGTATGCTCTGGAGAGGGAATAAGGTCTGGGATTGTGGCATATATACGCTGCCAACTTCTGTCCTCCTTGCCAAATGCTGAATAGCAAAATCTCCAGTACATTAACTCCTGTGCTTTTCCCTGAGGCCCTGGCATCTCAAGGGAAGAAACTTGCAAATTTGGCCTCCCTTTGTCTGTGTAACTAAGAAGAATCAGATCTCTCTGATCTCTACCTGAGATAAAGAATTATCCAGTTCTCTTCATTTGGCATTACAGATACTATCCCTTTTGATTATCCACCCATGTAACAGAATTATAGCTAGAATTTACTTGTCAGTCAAAGGCGTTTAATAGCCATAACATTTCTAGATTCTCAGGCCTGGAATTATAAACTCCCTTGTTCATCCATACAACTGGTTCAGGTACATGTTTTCCAACCCCACTAATCACCAATAAAATAATAAATAAATAAATAATGTATTTCCATCCTTGTTTAAAAAAAAAAAAATCATTTGTGGGAATGAAGAAATAGTTTCCATGGCCTCTTTATCCTGTTTACCTCCAAAACTGTCAATATAAAAGTTCTGAGACCCATCAGGTGATTCCATATGTATCTGTAACTTGTAAAGGCACATCTTAAGGTTTAAGTCTGACATTTTAAATCAAATGTGGGCAAAACTCCCCTCAGCATCAGTGTGAGTTAGTGCAAGAAAAGGAACCTTAATGCCACTTATTGCACCTTTTTGAGATTATAATGTGGACCGATATACTATGAAATCGATGCTATTACAATTATCATATATAACATAATACTGTCATGGGATGCACATCTGTGCACTTGTAGGTCGTGGTCTATGCAACTTTCCTGTTCTTTTTTGCAATGAAATTATGTGTTGTGGTGCCAAATATGCTGTGCAAGGTTCTTTTATGAATGTTCATAACATATTCTACATAATTACCATGGTAGCATGTTTCCTACTGCACCGTGTATGCGCACAGATGTTAAGTGTTTTTTACATGGCTCAAGGGGAGGGGGACTGAGAGGAAACTGGAAACTAATACAGACAGTTTGAACTGGGAGAGGCTTTTTGGCAGAGACTTTCCGTCTTGAAACATCTACAAGAAGAATTGGGCCATATCTAGAAACAGGCAATGATGACTGCAAACAATCACAGCCAGACCTGAGTGGTGAGACGAGCATAACTGAAGTAGTGTTGCTTGGGTTAGCACACATTTTATATCTTTTTATTTCCTTGTGGTAACTCCTGAATGCTTTAATAAATGGTTTTGCATAGATTTGCTATATACTCACTCAGAATCATATTCTAATCAATAAACTAGTGTTTGTTTTACTAAAGTTGTATGGACTTTAGAAGATGTGAATGAGAGTGGGTGGGCCAACCCATTGGCCCAATGGAAGGACGTGAGTGTATGGTGATTCAAGGTGGGTCCTAACCTCTCTAGGACAGGAGCTCCCAGTGTGGTGCTCTCTTTTGGACCTTCCCATAGTTGACCAGAGGGCACACACCTATTGTCTGGCACTGATTACATGCAGGAGGCTGGTATGGACTTACTCAGGAGTGAGTGGTCAGCTGACAAAGTGAGGTAAATCAGGGTTCAGGAGTGGGGATTGGGGCTCACAGTGGCACACAGGACCAGATTCAGGGAGCAGTCTGTCACAAATACACACAGATACTACTTTGTGTGTATTATGTCACATATGAATGTGATATACTACTTGGCACACAATGAGTTCTTGGTCTATGAATAAGGATCCCAGGAACTAAGGTGTTGGTAATAAGAAAATAATAAAAAATACCTGAAACACAGATGTCCTTACATCACATAGCTTTTAAACAATCTAATAACTTCAACCACTACCAATCTAGGCTTTATTCAGTGCCAGATTTAGGCATAAGCCAAGAAAGCCATGGCTTAGAGCCTCACATTATGAGGGGCCTCTAAATATGTTGGGGGTAACTAAAAAGATTTATCATATGGTATTTGATAATGCATATAAGGCTTATTGCAAGATATATGTTTTATTTAGCTGTTTTTGTTGCATCTTTGCCTATGTATATAAGCAAAAATAATGGTTTATCATTTATTTTTCATTATCCTTTCTGTTCTAATGTAATACACTTTTTTCTCTTTATTTTGTGTGGTATGGGGCCTCTAAATCTTCACATAGCTTATAGCCACAGTATGTGTTAATCCAGCCCTGGCTAGCTTTGATACAATGGGATAACTATGAAAGGCCTTGCATTCATTTCCACTGACCTAAACCATCATATTCCCCTACCTCCCTTTATTATTAGAAACAGGAGAGGGAAAAATATCATAATTAATATTATAAGGCCTAAGAATCTTGGGGACAGATCTTGTCTCCCCCAGTAATGCTCCAATTGCAATGCCCCAGCAGTGCAAAAAGGCTGAGTCACTGTCGTAAAAGAGCAACTGGAGAGTTCCTTGGCATTGAGATTTAGCCCTATCCATTACTTGATGTGTGTGTATGGTGGAAGTCTCAGTGATGTCCCTAATGATGTCCCTAGCATAAACTGGTCAGCCTAACATTTGCCCAATGAATGAGATTGATATTATGACATATTTAAGATTGTTGTTATTGTTTTGTTATTTAATTATTTATTTTTGCAACACACCAGTCCTGCCATTTTCGGGTACACATGGAGAAATATGGGGACTCATTCTCCCCTCATTGGTACTGGTGAAAATCTAGAGTAACTCTGGAAGTCACTGGAATTACACCAACATGGATGAGAATAGAAGAGAAGAGCATGATTCTGATTTCACTGACACTGGGGTCATTCTCATTGGGTATGTCTACACTGTGGACTTAAGTCAACTTAAGGAGGCTTAAGTCGACTTAAGCAAAGACCTGGTAACATCTGGAGTTCATTAAGTCAACTTAAGGGCTTCCTGAAGTCGATTTAATAACTCTCACTCTTTAAGTTGACTTAGGCATTAAGTTGACTTTATTAAGTCAACTTAATGCAATGTGGCCATCTAGGTCAGCTTAAGAAGTCCTATATAATAACATGTGCCTGCTAAAGTTAATTTAGCAAAGTCAACTTAAACAAACACATTTTTTATTAGGACACTTTCTTAAGTGAACTTAACCAACTTTGTTAAGTCAACTTAAGAGAAGGAGGGACTCACTAAATCGACTTAATAAAGCTGACTTTAGGTAGACTTTATTAAGTTGACTTAACAAAGTTGACTTAGCTTTTGTAGTGCAGACATAGCCATCTTGTGGTTTGTATCTGATAATCTCAAAGGACTTTACAAAGATGTATACATATTGCTCTCTACACAGCACAGAGAGAAAAACCGAGGCACACATAACTGAAGTGACTTTCCTAGTGTTGCATGGCTGGAAAAGAAGGCAAATCCTTTGATTTCCAGTCTAGCATCTCTTCCAGTAGATCATGGATTGTTTCAGTGGATGTCCACAGAGGTATGCCAGTGTAAAGCCAATATAAGATAAGACTCAAGACTACAGGCCATACACCAAAGGTTTTACAATCTAATCTTAGATGTGACCCAATGAATGACCATAGTAAACAGTTTGGAACAGAAATGGTGAAAAGGAACAAGGATTAAACAATAAAACTCAAATTTTATAGAGCTTTGATGTGAGAGGGAGTGTTGGTCCAGGGAAGAGAGAATTCCAGAGACTTTGGTTCTATTCCTGATTTTGCCATTGACTTACTTTGATCAAGCCACTTTGTCTCTATTCTTCCTTAGACTCTTTGAGGTAACTAGTTAGGAGATAAGGACTGTGGAGCATAGACTATCTTTCACTATAGGATTGTCCAGTACCCATTATGATGGCTTTCTGATCTCAGTGTGGAGCCACCAATCTCTACCATAACACAGAATAATAATAAAGATGCCGTTCAAGCTATTACTCTCTACTATTGTTTATCATAAGTATGATTGCTGACTTAGTTCTTGTTCTGTGGGACCTGGGAGGAAGATACTATCTTGCTTTGTAGACATATTCACAGTACACACAGTAATATACTTATGACTTAATACAACCCCATTCATGTCTCTGAGGAAGGCTGATGGTGATTTAAATAGAGCTGAATCTTTGGATGAATTACAAAAGGTATCAGAACCAGGAGGGCAGTGTGAGAAGGAGAAAGTGGAGTAACTCCAGATTAACACACAGCTGAATATTAGAACAGAATTTAGCCCACTGGAGTTACTCTAGGTTTACACTGGCATAAGTGACAGTCTAGTGTATTTAAAGTACATTACATTTTATCTTGCTAACCTTGCCAACCCAAAACAAACCCAGGCTACTGTAATAATTTATAGGCTCAGCCTTGACTACTTTAATACATGTAGGTAATTTGTGGAGAAGGGATCCCTTATGAAATGGTACCATCTTGTTACTACAGCTGTTCCCTGCCTGACCCTGTTATTTCCCCATATAAACTCAGATTCAGGAGCATAAATGGAGTCACTTCAGATTTACCCTGGTGTAACTGAGAGCAGAACGTGGTCCATTCAGTGCTGGAACTCAGAAACATATTGTGAGTGTTTCATAGTGAGTGCAACCTGCTCTAATTGTGAGTTAAGCATGTCAATCTTTGTGGCAGTTTGGCTGATTCAGGCTAGCATTCAGTACATTGGATGGAGGGTTGACAGTAAGCACAAAACAGATCCATGCTATTCACAAGCAACAAACTGAACTCTGCAGTCTCACAAGGGGCCTTAAAAAAAACTTGAGACGGCACCCAGATGAGCTCTTAATAAGCAACTGCAAATGCAGAATAAATAAAATGATTGAGCTGTATCTATATGACACTATGTTAACTCATTGACTGTTTACTCAAAAGTTATTTTGCCGTGCAAGAGAGCATCAAGACGACCACCTATTGATTCACTTTCCTCCCTCAAGACGCTCACAATCTATCAAGCACAGAGAGCAAAAGAGAAGGAATGAATCTGCCCTGTGGCACAGCAGGAGAAGCGGCGTCGCCTGTGAACAAGAGATAATTTCTTCCTCTACCTAGTTTGGTGAAGGACGCTTCCCCTAGTTTGGGGAATGCATCTGAATAAATTCTCTTCCCCTGATTAAGCCATCCAAAGGGGTGATCTGCCGCCCCAGCCTCCCTGCTTGGATTTAACCTCAATGGGTTAACTTCATAAAACTGCAGCTCTTTATTCCAGCCTGCGATTTCCCATCATACTTTAGGACCAGCGAACCGTCCCTTCATTGATGGCACCTTTTGGCTTCACAATAGAAGCCAATTTGTTAGAATTCTTCACAGGTCAGGGGCTGCCTGAAGATGTGGAGGGCGCAGCAGTGGCCGCTGGAAAATGAAGTTGTATTCGCTTGGCAAATTATACGTCTGCTGCACTTTATGGGCCTTGATTTCCTTTCCTCTCTCCATCTCACTCTCTCTGTTTTCCAGCCCCCAACCCCTCCCATATCCTCTCTTTCTTTTTTTAAATCGGAGAAGCGTGTATGTGAGCTATCGTCACATATCCAGTTAATGTAGGTTAATAGATTGATTCCAGTGACACGGATCATAATGAACAGTAAATTGTTTTATCTCTTAAGTCTTATTTGGTCAGCCAGGAAAACATATGAGGTAATATGGCTTGGACTAAATGGACCGTATAATAGATCTCCCTCTAAAGAATAAGGACAGGGGTGACAGCGCCTCTTATGATTAATGAAAATAATAATGGTCCTGAAATTGAAATTTTTCTAATTTTTTTCCTTCTTCTCTCGTGGCTGCCACCAAAAACTTCAGCTAGCGGATGATTTGTGCACAATAGCTGCCTCTGACTTCTTCCTTGGTTCCTAATACAAGTTTAGGAAGTGGAGGGGAGGGAGGGTGGAAAGGGATGGATGGCTGCACAGATTTCAACGTGCACAGTTTAACAGCAGAGGACCACATAAATGTGTATTGTTTTCTTTTAAGCCCTTAGTTTCAAAAAGGTGCCAGCTTTTCACCTAAGGTTTGGATTTCTAGAAGGACCTAATAGAGTTAGATGCTTAATTGCAATGGGATCAACTCTGTTTATTTACATAAACAGATATCCAGACATATACCCACTGACTGTGCTGCTATTACTATAAATGATATGTGATTCTTAATGATTTAACAGCCAGCAATACCCTTGCTGCTACACCAAACTCATTAAAAGATCTAGACCCAATTGAAGAGTCTTACATACTAAACACAGGGGCAAACCAGAATTCACAGGGAGAATTAGAAGAAGATTCTATTTTACGGTATCAGGTGATGAATGATAGTTTCTGGAAATGCAAATTAGGAATGATTTTAGGCTTCATGGAAGAAATGGGTCGTGATGGGGGGGTTGAAAGAAGGTTGGGAACCTGGTGCATTAGGATGAGAAAGAAATGATGATTCAGCGACAGGGAGTGGCATGGGGGAAGGGAGAAGGAAAAGGTGAAAACATTTCCCCTTCTTCCACTTCTTTATGCAGTAAGATCTCTGTACTAAAAATGTAAATAGCTTCTTTTCCTACAGCTGAGGTCAGCCTGACTGATTACTTAGCACGTGGTAAACCAGTGAATAGGGTGCAAGATTTGGGGTTAATTACCCCCAGAAAACTAAGCAATTGCAGTAGAAAACCATGATACTTTCCGTCTCCAGATTGAGAGTAGTTCAGGATGTGCTCATTCTTGATCCCGGAGTGCTGGAGTTCTAGGCGCATTGGAAAGGAGAATGAGAGATAAGAATCAGTGCTGTCAGGAACATCAGCAGGTCAAATCTGGCACAAAATCAGAGTTCTGCAACAGATCAGAAAACAATGTTTACTCTTTGGTGCCACCTAAAGTTTTATGCTTCTTGGATGAAGTTCCTCGCTCTGCCAAAGATCAGGATTTATATACTCTTTCCCTCTTATATTCCGCTTAAACTCTCAAACCTTCAGACTGTGTTCATGTTCCTACTGACAGAGCCCATGGCTTCATCTTCATCCTGTGCAGTTGCACTCCATGCTCCCAAGGGCTGTATAGTGTATTAGAACCAATTTTCATTCTGTGGCAATTTCCGCTGCTTTTCAGAGGGCATTAAAATATAGGACTTGATCCTGTTCAGGGCTTGATTCTGAGCAAAATGAAGTCCAGCTCTTTGCCTGTAAGATGGCCAAAGGGAAACTTGGAGCTCAGGAAAATTACATCTCCTACTGGTTTAGCCAAAGGGCTTCCATTTGGGCTGTAGAAACCTTGATTTTGAAAGGCCCTCTGCAGAGGAGTGATCTTCACCCATGGGACACTCTATGGGTGCATCTACACTTACAAGTTATTTTGAATTAAGGAGGCTTAATTCAAAATAAATTACTCCCTGGCCACACTGGCATTTTATTAGAGTGAATTAAGTCTTTCCTTAATTCAAAATAAGGAAAGGCTAATTATATATAATAAAACCTCCTTTATCTTTGAAGGAATAGTTACTTCGAAGTTTTTTTTCAACTTAAGCCAGTGTTAGCTGGGAAATACGCTTAATTCAATGTAATTGCCCTATTGACTTTCCTACTTCCCCTAGTTCAAATGAGAGAGCCTAAGTCGAATTAATAAAGCCTAGTTTAATTTGAATTAGGAGTCTAGTGAAGACTCTCTAATTTGAATTAATAACTTTGATTTAAAGTTGAAGTAGTTAATTTGAAATAGCTATTTTGAATTAACTTTGCAAGTGTAGACATACCCTTGGTGTTGTAACTATCAGTAGAAGTGAAGCACAGAATAGAGGGTAAGAATTTAGGACTCTCTCACACAAACTCCTATTTAATTCAGTGTGAGTTTGCCTGAGTCAGACCTGAATAAGGACAATCAGCTTTGGCCCATGTAGTGGATTCATACTGTCCCTAAAGGAATCTGAATTATTATACGAATAGTGAATTACTGCTGTGTCTTTAACCTGTATTCTTGTTAGCTTGTTTGTCTTAACTGTGTTAACTTAATTTTGTTTAAGACTGTAACAGCCAACCATAAATGTTTTTCCTTTTTGTTCCTGCTTCACCTTTGGCTCCGTGGCTTCTTCTTTGTATCTGTTTTCCTTCTTATAAGACTATTAAAAGTTTTTTAACATTATACAAGTTGGGAAACCAGAAATGGGTCCGGGTGGGTTGTTGTATAGTGGGTTTGTTTTCCATCTATTCAAGAGGGGAGAAGAAACAGTTGAAACTTTCATTTCTCTGATTTCCAGTCTCAGTATCTTGCGGTCCTCATGCATTTGAGTTTTACACTGACTGTCAGCAGGCAATCAGTTCAGATGTTATAGTCCTCTGGCTTAATATCTCACTCTGTAGTTTGGGAATTTTAGCAGCAGAGTCAATCACAGCAACAGGAATCAGTCTATTTAAGAAGAAGAAGAAGAAAAAGAAAAGCATCTCTCTGAACTTCAAGGGTCTGGTAAAACCAAACTGAGACTAAATTTCATAAATATGTCTAATCTCCAGTTTAGAAGTCAGAATTGTTTATGATTCATGGCATTTGATGACATTTAACAGCATGCAACCCATTACAGCCCTTAAGTCATTACACAACATAGCAGAAAATGTCATCAGGTGCCACGACGAGGCAGTTTATTAAAGACGGGTTCAGTTCACACTCGATCAGAATTCTGATGGATGTTTGTATAGTTCCAGACTGGACCCCGATTCTGGCTGTGAGGTTTTGCTAACAGACTATCCTCACCTCATTCTCTGCTTCTCTATACAATGTACAAGCCCAGTGAATTTGGTCTATAGAAATACCTCTCCCCTTCCTTGGACTGCACTTCCAAAACTGGGCTCTGTGTGGTTCAAGGCTCAGGATACACTTATTCATGAGCAGAACTGAGGCCAATTCATCGGCTTTATGGATGGGCAAAGAACAACCTAAACTGAGACAAGCTTAACCTACCTCTTACTAAGCAAATTCAGGAGATTCTGTTGTGGCTTAATTGATAGTACATCACCATGTAACACATAATGTCCATTATTCAAATCTAAGCAAAGGATGCACATAAGGAATCAGTTAGAGTTAGCTATCAGCCTATAACAGCCACTACTTACATGCAAATAAGGTGCTCACAAACATTCTCAGCAGAGTGAGAACGTAAAAGGTGTCTAGCTTCCCAAGGCACTTTTGAATATCTCACCCTTATGTCTTTAGCTTGGGTTTAAATAAAAAGATAGACTAAGTATTTATCATTACGTAGACAGTGACTTCCATATTTGGGATGAAGACTTACAGAATGTCACGGGGTTACCAAATGCTCCAAGAAAACGGAACAGTACAGATCACATAAGCACTTAAATTTGGAGGCTCGCCCATGACTCTAGGAAACTGGAACAGCAATCTTGAAAGAACATGTTTTTCAACCATGATTGCTGGCATTTCTTCTTTCCGTTAGGACTGAAAACATATGTAAACAATGTTCGCTAATGTATGTTGGCATTTCCTCTTATGGTCTGAAATAGTTTAGGGAGCCATAAGTTTGAGCAATAGTGGTTGGAAAAAGTTATTAAAAGTTTTTCAAAGCTTTGATTTTATTTTATGATGGACTTTATGTTGATTCCTGATTTTTCTGCATCAGTTCAGACATCCCTACAACTTCAACATAGCTTTCTTTACAAGGCTTTTCAGTGCCTTAAAGAAAGAATACAATGGGGTAGAAAGGCTGTAATATAGATGCACCATTTAAAGTTTTGTAGATAACTGCTGCATTTTTTGACCAGTCACAGTGTCATTGAGCTTATTTATTGCCTGTAAATCTTCAGCGTAGATATTTGGTTGAATTATTTCCACATTTCCACTTTTAAAAAAACACAGAGGCAACAATCTTCTTTGGAGCAGCCATGTCAGTCCAGTTCAGCAAAACAAACAAGAAGTCTTGTTGCACTTTTAAAGACTAACAAATTTATTTATCACAGAAGCTTTCATGGCAATTATCTGATTCATACTAAGGGAATTTGTGAATCCCAAATTTAAACAAAACATGCCTGCAGAAAAGCAATTGTTGAATTAATGATAGATGCTAATCCAAACCTGAATATGGTGAGGCCAAATATATTATGCTCATATAATATACCTGTATCATGTACACGAGTATATACACTCTCTAAATATGTGAAAGAACACACAGAGACACACACATTCACATATATACATAGTACTACAACATTTTTGTGTTTTATTGAGGCAAAAAAAAAGATATTAAAAAAATCCAATGACTGATTTTGCTTCTTGAACCAAGTCAAATATTTTCTTGTCAGTATGCTCATAACTTCAAACTGCAGGGGTCACGGCCTTAACTTTCTCCTTCAGATGGCTTGTGAGTGGAATGTCCTTGAGATTAAGTCTCCTTTTGTTTTCCTTGGGAGGGGCTTTGCTTACATTGGCAGGCAGCTGACACTTGCCAAGGTTCTGTAGACTCTGTTTATTAGATTTTTATCTTCTTATCAGAGTCTTCCTCCTTAAATCATGTCAGCATTTACCACTCTTCAGGGATTCCTAGTGTTTTATTGTCTATGAACTGCTTGGGGGGTAAGGGATGAGGGAAGGCATCCTAACAAAAATAACATTTATATAATGGAAGAAATTGGAAAGATACAGTTGTCTTCCTCTTCTCCCCATCCTGCCCAGTCACCAATGGACCAAATTTTGAGGCTATAACTAACCTAACCTATCACAGCGCTTTCCCATCCTACATTTCTATGATTTCTTATTTAACAAACTCCCATTGACTTCATTGAGAGTTCTGTCTCTGAGGAAAGAATTTTTTGAATTCCATCTTCTGTTTCTGCCCGGTGCTGACATTGTAAAAGTCAACAGAACTGGTTAATACGCCGATACTAGTCTCTCTAGCAAACCCAAGCTTCCCAAATAAAGAAATAAGCTACCTAAAAGATGCATCAAAACTTAATGTAAGAAAACTTCTTTTCAACTTTTCAGATTCTAGCTTTATCACAACTTTATCATAGTTTAAATCCAATAGACATGAATCTCTATCCAGTGTTTCAGAAGGGTTTCACCCATACAATTTCCTACATAGTGAAAACCACAGTATTTTGTATTGAGAGCACATCTTGCAACACAGGGGCTCAAAGCACTTTATGAGTCTTACGTTATGGATCCTCACAACACCCTTTTCTTGCTTAGTGTTGCTGCTCAACATGGTGCACCACAGTAGTTAGATAAATCTTATCTTTTTTCACCCACAAGTGAATATGAACAGATTGGCTCAATGTATAATGTGCCTATAATGGTATTTATTCTCTGAAAATCTATTTAGGAAATGTAGCATGTGATTTTAATTTCAGGTAGATTCCTTCTCCCTTTTAGAATCCTCATGATCCTATGTCATTAAATGATTATCATATAATGTTGCGCAGTCCTCCTTGGGATTTATTTCATGCAAGGGAGAAATCCCGATTAATTGCAAGTTGTAAATTAGAAACAGCCAAAGACAGTGGCTTCAGTATGAAGACGAGTGGAAGAAATGGGTCAAATAAGGATGGATCCAGAACTTCACTCAAACCACCTAAGTTCCTTAAACTTAGAAACAGACTATGTTAGGGCATTCTTTCTCTCTTCCATTTCCTTCTCTTCCATTTTTGTGAACCTCTGCAATTCCTCATTTTGACCCCCAGCCCACCTCTTCCAGGCAGCAGGCCCTACTATCCAGGGATGGCAAAAGGGCAAGATGGGGAGGGAAAAATTTCCTCTTCCAAGATGCAGAGCTGCACCTTCAGGTACACAGTAGCATCTTCAGCATGTGCTCTCTCTGTCACACATACACATGAAAGAAGGTGACCTCCTGGTGACTGTGGACAATTAAGGATCCACTAGCATGGGCAAAAGGAAGAATAAATCTCTGGGATTATGCATACTTCAAGGATTGATGTGTATTGTATAGGCAAAGTTAAAATGATTTTACTATTAAAAATTGACTATATTTCAGTATATTTCAATAGAACACATGCATTACTCATTAGTTACCGACATCAAATTCATCCAGCATTCACTCTCCTCTTTAAAGAAAACATTTTACACTGACACATACAATTAACAAAACTAGAGGTTCACAAAGCAAAATATTATGCTGCTAATTTACAGCAGTTTCTATTCTAGTTTTGAATTTCTTTTGCCTTTGAATGTAATTTATTTCATAACCAGAACAGTTTCTGGTTCCGATGAAGCCTCTGCTGAAGTTCTAATCCAACCCACTTTTAATAATAAACCTAAAACAAGAAAATGTGTAAGGAATCCAGTATTTAAGACACCTCAGTCAGTCACTGAAGAAATGACTTCAATTCAATTCGATTCGATTCGATTCTAGCCATGGAACCTGAGCTCTCTGCAAATTCATAGTCACTAGAAATGGGGGAAAATGGATGTGTCCCCAGATTCAATCCTCTTTCCCCAAAGTGCAAGGAACTGTCCTTAATTTAAAGAAGACTTGACCTCAAGGGACAAATTTAAATAACTTTGATAAAGAGCAAGAAGACAAGAAGCAATTGGGGTGGTGGTGGGGGGGGAGGTTTGAAAATCTGTGTAACTCTACCAGAATCAATGGCAGGACTTCAGTGTAAATTGGTGTAAAGGGGATCAAGCACATAAAGAAACACAACTTCCTGTATGGAACATAGCAGCCATTTGACAGACATTCTGAACAACAATTTAGAACAAAAAGTGAAGGACAGTAACCCATTCTCTGGGAATATAAGAGTTGCAGAGTATTGCCAAGCAGGGCACTCATATGCTAACACTTCTGCATTCATAAAAATATCATGGCAACTTCAATGACTCCCAGTGGCCTGTGCCTCTGTTTTTAATAGCTTTTGCTCCAAAAGCCCACTGGCTCACTGGCAGATCTTTTACAATATTTTTCCCATCTTCAGTTGGTCCCTTCAAATAATACTTGACAAGCCTTCTCCACACTGTATAGAGATTTTCATCTTGTTAAAGTGTCAGGGTCAGATTTTACACTCTGCTATAACCCACCAGTAAACCACATTGAAATTAATGGAGTTACTCTAGATTTACACTAGTATAACTGACAGCAAAATCTGTATGCAGCTGAAAATAATTTTGGTATACTTGTTACCTTCCTGTTTCATTTGGAGCAATATGGATAAACTTCACCTACAGAACAATGCTATCGTATTAACGCAGATTCATGAAGCTGAGATGAGCGCACTTAATACAAAAATAGGGGTGTTTCTCTAATCAGAAAAGCAATGGCGGATCAGGGACCACAGGGCCTCTGGGCCGCCCCACCAGCACCCTCCCCACTGAAGGAACTCCCATACCACCCCGTGCCACAGCTGGGGGGCAGTGGCCAGCCCAGGGCGTGGTGAGAATGGGAGAGCTCAGCCTGTGGGCTGGCTAAACCCGCCCCTGGGAGTGGATTGGCTGGCCCAGGGGTGGGGCAGGAGCTGAGAGCTCAGCCTCAGGCCAGCCCACTCCGTTCCCTTCTGAGTGCCAGGCTGCCAGCAGGGCAGAGGGGCCCCCACATTGTGGTGGGCCCCTGGGTCCAAGTCCCGTGGGCCCATGTGGTAATCTCACCCCTGCAGAAAAGGATATACTTGAGTCATTATGGACATATTTAAGGCACAAATCCCTTTCCCTGTCCTTCTGATTATCCAAGCAGTGAATATTGCAGGAGTGCAGGACTCACTGCAGGGTCCATTTGCGGGGACTGGCATCAGAATAATCCCTGCCAGGTAGCTTAGTGGTTGGCGTACTATTCCTTAGGTCTTCTTAAGGGGCCTCCTAGATGAGCGCAGTCTCTTCTCCAATAGCTGCCAGCTATGGTGTCAAATAGAAAATGCTCTTGTCTGCTGCATTTTTGTCATTTCTTGGCCAAACAGGAAATTCAACATTTTCCAGAGGGTCAGAGAATCAAACTCCAATCAACGAATTTCAACAGGACTCCTGATACAATAAAGCCTTGTGAAGAAAGGGGAGATGATACCAGGGGAATCGCTGGCACCTGGCACATGGGGTCCATGCCCCAAGTCACAGGCAGAAAACAGGAGGGACCAAGGTGCCTCAGTGCCTGAAGCAGATATATTGAACTACTATGCAACCCTCATACACACAGCAGAGGAAGCAAAAAATATCCCATTCTGAGTTGAGGAAAAATTTCTTCCCAGCCACACATGTGGTAATCTGTTAGACTCTGAGTGCATGAGCAAGAACCGACCAGCAAGTGTCTGAGAGATATAATGCTTGGTAGCACCTCAAATCCCTGACCCACCCTGGCCAATGTTCCATCTCCAGTTGTGATCACCCTTGATACTTCAGAGGCAGAAGAAAAAAAAAATTCCCACCAGAATAAATTCCTTCCTGACCCCTACATGTGACCAACTGAAACGCCGATGAATGAGCTTTAGGAATATAAGACACAAACCAGAAGTAAGCCCCAACTGAGCCCTGTCTCCTGGCATCACGAATGACATTGTACGATTATAAACTAGAGGAGACTTAGTCACAGTACCCTCGGTTTGTTTATTGTGAAAACTCATCCCTTTTAGTCCTTTGAGTCAGTCTTGGTGGTGTAGTTCATGAGTGTAGGTCCACAAAACCAAAATGGCCTTAGGGTCATCATGACTCCTATATTAATAATAACTAAAAATGGTTGTAGGCCACAAAGTATAGTTACAGATCCAGATTAGGACTTCCCCAGAATTTGGTAAGGGTTTCGTCTTGGGCGTAGAACTCAGGCACAAAGGTAGGATTTGTATTGAGACTTGTCTAAGGTTCAGGAAGTTCAGGCAGATGCTGGTTCCTTACTTGTACCGAGCAGCAGCTGACTCTAAAAGTTACCATGCTGGGGGAAAAAAAACAAAAAAGAAAAGAAATAAAAAACCAAAGCACTACTCAGAGAGAAAGTCTCATAGCCTCACTCTATACAGAGGTCTCAAACTCAAATCACCATGAGGGCCGCATGAGGATTGGTATGGTAGCGTGAGGCCCGCAAGACTGAAACCTTTCCCATACAATGATATTGCAAATATCAGTAACAATCGTGTCATTGCAGGCCACAGGAAATAGCTTTAGGGGCCGCATGCAGCTCTAGGGCTGCATGTTTGAGGACCCGGCTCTATATGGTTTTCCAGGGTGATGTTTCAGTACAGATTCTGACACACTTGCTCACATTGGGCATGGCTCTTTCATTCTTTCCTTAGGTTTTATGGTATTTTGCTTCATTGATGCATCCATTTAACTCATTTAAACTACCTGGAGAAATTGGACATTTCAACATAAGCAGAGTTGGCAGAATCTGGCTCTTATAAAAATATGAGTGAATATTTCTCATCCCTAGGCAAAGTTCAGAGAGCTCTCATTTTCCAGTTTTCCCATTAAGAACAATAGCACTCTCTTCTTTTACATTGCAAAGGTGGGTGAGAAGTGCCTTGACACTAACAATCACATCTCTTTAGGCAGTTTGGTTTAACAAATAAAAGAACCTCATAGACTATGTCTACACTGGCAAATTAGTCTGGACTAAGGAGGCTTGGTCTGGACTAATTTAGCACATAACCACACTAGGCTTTTCCTAGTTTGAACTAAGAAATTTCTTAGCTCAACCTAAGGAACGCTCAGTTCAAACTAGTTAGCACAAGCACCTCATCCAGACTAACCATCTTAGTTAGTTCAAACTAAGCCTGGCCAAGACCTGGACTACTGCTTAGTTTGAACGTAAGAAGTTTGAACTAAGCTGGTTAGTTTGAACTAACTGTACATTCTAGCTCGAACTAAGCATTAGTTCGAACTAGAACACGTGGTTAGTTTGAACTTATAAGTGCAAGGTTAGTTCAAACGAACCTCGAACGTCTTAGTTTGCACTAATAAGTCCAAACTAATTTTTTCTGATGTAGACATAGTCAAAAAGACTAAAACATGCATCAAAATGAATGAGAATGTTTTGATTTTCACCACTGAGGATATATAAATGATACGTGAGAAGTGGCAGGGAGAACTACAATCTTAGGTAGATGGTGAAATAAACTCACGGGATTGTGCTCAGGAAAAGATTTTTATCATATCCATGCCGTGGCTTGTACCAGTAAAAACAACTGCAGTGCTCACCCTTATTTAAGAGAGAGAAAGGTTTCTCTGAATCTGAAGTGGAGCTTCGTATTATCTGTGTAACTATCTCAGCTTTAACATGCCTTTTGTTTTCCAAACCATGTGTGTGTGGAAAGTGAGGAAAGCAGTGCTCTCAGAGAGGTAGTAAATTATTAGTCTGTTTGCTTAAACCTACTTGCTGGGATTAGTTCCATCCTACTTTGTGCATTCTGGATTGAAGGTTAGACAAGGGTCAAGTAGGAGATTTCAACACATCTGATGCAGGCTTACCCTCTCCAATAAGGGAGAAGCTTTTCAACGAGTCTAGTCTAATGCTCCCATCTTAAACTCTGCTTTGTTTCATTTGTATGTGTAAGGAGGCTTGAGGGCAGAAGGGGACCATTTTAAACCCCAGTTCACAAATCCATAACATCCATCATTATCTGTCTATCTGAAGCTATTATCCAGGCTCTCACAAAGCCTGCTGTTCAAATACACCCAATTCCACTAGTAAAGGCCATATTCAACTAGGCTGTAGCATTTCTGATATTATTCTCCAAATGCATGCTATGGCCTTGTGAAAGAATAATGCTGTGATTTCAGGCTGGGCCTTCCGTGTAGCCTAAGGAAGTTAAGCACAGACATCCCTTTGAAATTCAGTGGGAGCTGGGCTCCTAATTTCCATAGGAACTTTCAAAAACCTTAGTTTTAAATATTAAAGGCCAAGTCCGGCTTTCCTTACTGAGTGAGTCAAAACAAATATCGATGTCATATTTAATGATCAAAAATTGAGTATGGACTTTGATAACTGGCCTAAATATAAAATAAATTGTTATATTTTAAGGTCAAAGAACAAATAGCAAGATAGCTAGATCCCCTTTCACTTGGTTGCTCCCTTTCACTCTTCTCTTTCAATAAGGGTGTCATGTGCCACTTCCTGACAGAGAAACATGACACACAACATGGGAGAAACACTCAGAATCAGGCTTTCCTGAAAAAAACAGTTGCACTGAGCTTCAAATTCTGTGGAATAAATGCTTTGTCCACAATAACGTTGAGCCAAATTATGACTCTTAAAAGTAGAGCCAGACTGTGCTGTCAAAGTGGCAGGTAGGAGAGAAAATGGAAAAGGGGTATATTCCCCAAGTTTTAGTGCCTGAAGGCATCAGACCTGTTTCTTTTACAAAGGTGCTCAGACAAGTGTGGTGAGCAGTAAATCTTGCAATACGGACAGCAAATGCAAATACTCATACAGCATGTGTTTCTTTTAGTGCAGCCATCCTCACAGTGTAGCCATTGACCACTAACTATGATCTTTGATGCAAGGTCCTGCAGCAAAGACCTTCAGTGGCATGCAGACTGTCCCCAGCCACAGATCCCTCATCGACATAGTCTTCCATCATTTATCCATGTGCTTCCGATGAGGATGTTGACTACAGCTCCTAGCTGATCAGAGGAACTTGAACAGGCAACTCCGTTTTAATAATTTTGTTCCTTTTAGTCAGAAACAAAACATATAGGCTACGTCTACACTGCCAAAGATATTGTGAAATAGTTATTTCGAAAATAATTATTTCAAACTTATTTCAAAATACTTATTTCAAAATGGCATTATTTCAAATTTATTATTTCAGAATAGAAGTCTAGTGAAAACTCTCTATTTTGAAATAAAGTAGGAATTATAATTTCAAAATAGAAATTCTTCACTAGACACTGCATTTTGAAATAAGGGAAGGCACAGAAAAGTATAGAGTCATTATTTAAAAAAAAAAGCCAATTCCATGACTTGGAATGGCTTTTTATGGAATAACTATTTCAAAAGAATTGCTATTTCAAAATTAAAGCAGGTTTAGTTATTTCAAAGTAATGCTTTATTTTTTACAAAATAACAAAGCAGTTATTTCAAAATAACAAAGTGCCAGTATGGACAGGTAAAAAGATTTTTTTTTTTTTAAGCCTCCTTTATTTTGGAAAAACTTTTCAGTGTAGACATACCCATAGAGAGAAGCTGACATGCTCAACTTTTGGAGTGCAGTCTGTTTAGGCCCCATCGCCAGGTGGCCCTCTCTCTCAAAATCACAGCATTGTGTGATGTTGAGAGAGAGAGATGAAGCACCATGACCTGATCCCATGTCTTACACTCCCCTGCATTTATTTTCATCCAGTTCTGTAAGTTCTCCCTCTTCAAAGCGTCTGAGGAAGTGGGATATTCTCCCACGAAAGCTCATGTGATAAATAAATCTGTTAGTCTTTAAGTACCACAAGACTCCTTGCTTTTTTTGCTTTACTAAACTAATACGGCTGCCCCTTTGGAACTCACTCATTCAGCAGCAAAGATGAGAAGAGCTCTGTCTCCAGTGTACAAAGGAACTCCTCCTTCACTGTTATTTATCTATGTGATCACTCTCTGTACATGCTTATTCAGGAAAGAGAGCATTTCTGTTTGGATCTAAAGCAAGCACGTAAGGAAAAGCTCCACATAATATTCCCATTAAATCCATCTGAGGCCCTGAACCCACATCTAGTTGTGATTTTTTTTTTGTATTTAACAAGCAAACAATATTAAAACAACATGCACACATAATGAGACAATGTCCTTTTCGTACAAGAGAAGAGTTCAATAGTTTAATTTTTGTTAACCGAAATCCCTTGTACTAAGGTAAATTACATTGCATTTTCGATTACTAGCTCTGTTAATTGTCAAGCAATAAGAGTTTATGCACTCATCCAAAGCAGCAGAGAATTTCCCATAATGTTACAAAATAAAACCTGACAAAGCACAATAATCTTTAGTTTATTGATGTGCTACCAGGCTGTGGAAAGCATCAGATCTGTAATGTGCTTTGGTTAGGAAATTGGGGTCTAGGGAGAAATATTGGGCACTGCAGAAGAACATCAGAGCTTGTGTGTGCATGCGCGCACACACATACACCAGGAATTTTAAAGCAGGAAAATGTTTGAAGAGGTTTTAGATTGTATAGAAAATATGTGAGGAATAGCAGAGAAAATGCAGACCAGATTAGACTTGGGTGGTGGGAGGCAATGTATGGGGAAGGGATTTAAAATATCTTAACTAACATGTTTTATTTAAATAATGGTTTAAAATGTTAGTATCTGTAGTATAGACAGATATTAACACTCTTAATCATATGTTACCTAGTTGTGGGCAACCCTGGCATGTCCCTTAGCATCTGTGCTTTACAGTGCACTTGATTTTAATGATTCCAGAAAGAATTTTTACTGTTGACCTGTGCATGGTGGGGAGTACACAAAACTTGTCCTGCTTTGAAGTCCAGCATCACTTTCCCAGAAATAAGAATTCCTGGAAATGCTTTTGCATTGATTTGGAAAGCTATGATAGACAAAAAGGAAAAATTGGGACAATTCAGGCTTGAGGGACTGTGGAAAACATATAGATGGCTCCATTTTCTAAATTCCATTGGATATCATATTTTGCTCTGCATGGAAAAAAGATATCAAAGGTATGGGCCTGAATTAAACCATTAAGGAGGGTTTTACTATTCTTTTAAATCTTCGCATAGTTCTTCCCTTAGGTGTGAAGGGGGGGACAGACCTCTCCTTGTTTGTAAATTTCAAAGATTGACATGGCTAGTTGTATTGATCATCTTTGGTAAAGTATGTATGTTTTAAGGACAAGAAGGAAGATTTATTACATTTACAGTCTTTGTCTAATGGATACTAAGGTTCCAAGGCTGGCATGGCATTTGGTAAGGAGGTGAGAGGATGTTCCATGCAGTACTGCTTTCAGGCGACAGAAATGTGGGGCCACTGGCATTCTTGATGCAACATTTTTCCAACAGAGGGCAATCCAAGCACTGTCCCTTAACTGTGCATTGATGGAGAATGAGTATGTATGCTGCTTTTCAGTGCTTTCTCCTTTACATTTATTTGAACTGCATTTTTGTTTATGCAATAGAGGGGACATGGCCTCTTTATTGTCCACATTTTGTATTTAGGAAGTGATGGTGGGGGAAGAGAGAGAGAGAGAGATTCTCTCCTTTGCAATAAAAGATGGCAAGATGATAAATTAGGGCTCTCAACTGAAATTGATTACTTTGTGTTCCCATCCAGTTCATATGGCAGCAACACATATGCTCTGAAATACCATAATGACACATTGGAGAAATCCTATCAGGTTGGCCTTGTGGAACATTTTTTTTTCCCTTCTCCTCCCCTGTTGGCTCAAAGGATAAACTACTGTGTCCTCTGCTTACATTAGGAAAAGTTACACAAGCACATGCACACACATTCTAGACTCCCTCTTGGAAACTTTTCAGACAAGCCACGGAGCCTAAATGCTAAAATGACAAATGTCAGTGATTGTTTTCTTCTCTGTGCCTAGATATATTTCCAGTACTCAGAGGAGACAGCTTACATAGGAAAGGCTGAAGTAACTTCAAGCCAGCTCAATGAAATTGTAGCTGAGATGGTCTAAGGAAACACAAGGAACAGTGTAAAGCTTATTGCCATAAATTGACATTAACCTTCACTCTTTTAGCTTCCCTCCCATGGATTTGGAAAAACTAGCTTGATTGATATGCTTGTAATATTTATTTGTTTGGATTTCCACAAGACTAAAGTATCAAGTAACAATTATTATTAAATTACTGAGTCAAATTGATTATAACTTGTAATGCCGTATGACAACTTCTTGTCTGTTCTTGTCTTCTAGTAGCAGTGCAGAAAGATTATTATTGCCACAAAATTATCTCCCTGGAAGACACTTAGAGATTTCCCATTTCCTCCTAATCACTGTGGCAAAGCTTTGGACATCTTTAAAGATGGAGGACAACTTTCTGGTGAAAGCAGGCACTTCAGTGGTTGTCAGATTTAGGGCTGGGACCCAGTACTGGGTTGCAGACCCTCAAGCACTGGGTTGCAGCAACCCTTGCTGCCACTGCCAAAAGGCTGGAGTGCATTGCTCAAAGATGCAATTGCTGGGTCCTGGGTATAAATGATTTTTTTCAACTGGGTCCTGAGGAAAAAAGTTTGAAAACCACTGTACTAGACGACACAGTGATTAGTATCCTAACTTTCCACCCCCAGAGAGACAGGTTCAAAAAATAATAAGATCAGAAGTAGGGATGGATGGATGAGCCACACAGAGCAACAAAAAAAAAACAAAAAAAACAACTGTCCAAACTTTTGGATATTTATTGACCTTCCAAAAAGATCCCTGCTCTTTAGCATTTACTCATTCTCTCTTGCCCTCACTTGACTTCATTGGAGGTTATGTCTTACTAACTGTGGCTCTACATCAAGGATTAAGTTGGCCAAAATGACGGGATCCTCATATTGCATACATCAGTGTAGCTCCATTGATACAAGTGGAGCTATGCCAATTAAAACTGACTGAGGATCTGGTCCCAACATTTTATCTCTACAGAGGCTGGACATATGCTGCCTAATATGTTTTATGATCCTCTCCAAAAAGTGCTCAGAAATCCTGTCAACCTGGTCTATCAAGAGGCCCCAAGCTAAAGATGTTCCTAAGCTTCAAGCAAAGGAGATTCAGGGTTGTCCTTTCAAACAGAGCCTTTTATTTAACTGTGACTGCATAATTTAGATGAATGAGGGGAGTCACATAAAATTATACTCACAAAAATTTAAGCCAGCTCTTGTAGAGGTAGTTTTCCTACATTTTTCCATATTGTATAAAATAATAAATTATTTGAATAGTTCTATTATCTGTCCTTAACTGAAACGTACAGTGCCTGTCCTAGTTCTTCAAAAAGCTTGTTAATATGCAATCACCTAGTACAACTGCTAAGTTTTTAAAGGTCACCTATGTTTTATTCATAAAGGGTGGTTTTCTGGAGGAAAAAAGGTTACAGTGTCATGTAATACCATATTCTGATAGACGCACAGCTTCAAAATGTATTTCCTAATGGTTTGTAGTGGAGGAAAGGAAGGTTTATTCAGGGGCATTCCATGAAGGATTTTCAGGATAGTAGCAGCATGTAATTTTTAAGAAAATGTTAGATGATTTCAGATACAGGAAGAGTTTCTTCTTATTTTATGTCTGCCTTTTTTTCCAAAACAACAGGAGAAGACAAAATGCCTTGGTGTGTGGGGTTTTCTCTGCTTGGTTACCTTCAAAATATTGTTTTTTAAGGAGTCATCATGAGATAGTGGAAAGATTTTAGAACTGAAGTATCAGTGGAATGAGACACTGAGTCCTAATACTACAACTAATTTGCTGTATGGTCTTGTCTATATAACTTAACTGCTCAGTGACTCAATTTACCCATTTGTCAAATGCAAAGAGCAACAGAGATCTGGTCCAATGTTAGATCTGTTTTTTCATATACTGTATTTGAGGATGTCTGACTCTAGTGTTCTGGTTTGGTTCAGGCCTGTCCCTAGCAAAGAAAGGAATGAATCACTTACTTTTCTAAAATGCTTCTGGAACATCAGATTATCAAATAATAATTATTAATAATAATATTTAACTTTCATGTAATAATACTACTGAAGACTATAAACAGGAATAGTCAATAGGGGGATCACAGGCCACATGTGGATTTCCAGATGCTTTTGAACACACTGTGAAAACTTTTGTTATCATTGTTGTTATTGAAGTCTGAAAAATGTTTCTGTGGAGTTTGGGTCTTGACTATATTTTGAGCAAAAGATATGGATATTGACAAAAAATAATTGGCTGCCCCTGCAATAGATCATAGTTATATAACTCAGGCCATTAGTAATGGGAGATATGAACAGTCCATATTACTGGCAAGAAATATTTTTCACAACTATGAAGGATACCATTTTAAATGCAATATTGACCAAGAGTGGGCACACCACTTCTAATAACAACAATATTTGTAAATCCACAGTAACATTGCCATATTCTAAGGCCATGTCTGCACCGATGGCAGCAAATTTGCAAAGTTGGTTTGCTTGTTCCAGATCAATTGAGTGGATTGGAGAAGACCTGCTCAAATGATTGGAAAGTCAACCTGATAAGTCCAACTCCCTGAAAAAGAGTAGCACTGAGTCAAATGGGGTGAGGAAACCTGCTCTTCTTTAAGTATAGACCTGTTAAAGTCAAGGGGGGGGGCAGTTTGAGGGCCATCAAATGCACAAATTGGCCTCATGATTTCATGAAAATGAGGAGAGAATTTCAGAAATTGGTTCTGAGCCCTGAAAAACTAAATTGCAGTAATCACATGTGTATATCCAACCATAAAGACATTTTTAGAGGCCAACGTTTATGTTGGTTTATTTGTTTCTTTGGTGCTTTTTTTCATTAGTTAGTTAGTTTAGTTTAGTTAGTTTTATCTGCATGGCCCTCAATAGTGGGGAAGGGTGGTCACTGTCACCACATAACACCATAACCTTTTCCAGAAGGCTTTCTGTCACTGGGTCACCTCCTGTGGTTTACACCAGCAGAATCCAGCATAAATCATAGACAAATTTGGCCCTAAAGTGTATAGAATGGTAGATTCAAGTTCAGATTGGGAATGAATTCCCAGATGAATGATTCCTTCACCTTTCTTATAAGTCTTGATGTTTCATTGGCTTTCTCAAGCACAGTTGTTAGCAAATCATCCACAAAGTACTCAATGGGACATCAAGACTTCAAAGAGAAACATCTGAATTAGAACTGATATGGAGATTTGATTGTGTGAAAGCAGGATTAAATCATGACTATGGCTTCTTTTCCCATTAAAACAGGTGATTTGACTTCACCCTCCTCTATGTGCTGTTTTCAAGTGTTAAACTACTGCTCAGATTTGCTGTTACAGTATGACCTGATCCCAAGTCTTACACTCCCGTGCATTTATTTTGCTCCCATTCTATAAGTTCCCCCATCTTCAAAGCATCTGACAAAGTGGGATTTTCTCCCACAAAAGCTCATGGGATAAATGCATTTGTTTGTCTTTAAGTGCCACAGGACTCCTTGCTTCAATTTGGATAAGGTTACTTGTTGACAGTCCCAACAATCTTTCTCCTAGTACAGACATAGGAACTGTAATAATTCAGTTTCCAGGACCATATAGTCAGCACCTACTGAGATTCAAGCCTTCAATGTGCCCAGGGTCATAGATTCAATCCCAAAAGAACTGTACCAAAATTAGCCTGGTTGGCACTGCATTAGGCCAAAGCTTTTTTCATTACCTCAGTGAACTGGTATCTCATTAAGATGCGGACTGTCTGCGGATATGTTCTTTGTTTGCATATGTATACATTGCATGGCAGCTCAAATACCTGGGATATACTTTCCTAACCTGATTCCCAGAAAAATTCCCATTAAAACAAAATGAACCTATTTTCCTTTATGGATTATCCCTCCACCCTCTGCCCTGACATCCCGTCCAGCCCAATAAATGAGTAATATGGCTCTCAAGTAAAAAATCAAAAAAGGAATGTGACCTGACCAAATATGCTTGTTTGTTTCAATGAATAATGTCTGATCTGCAAGTTCCAGAAGTACTGGCATGGGTGCCAAATTCACTGATGTTATGAAAAGAAATGGGAACCATGCAGAACACTTGGAATTAAGGCAATTGATAGAATAAGACCATTTTGCCTAGGACAGAGGCAGACTGGCTGTTGCTATTCACTCTGACTCACACTGAACTCAGCGCTAAAAGCCACTTACTCGCTGATCTGTGGATCTGCTGTATTATTAGCATTTTATTCAATTTCGAGAAACATGACTTTGCATTCATAAGTGGACAGTGAGACTCTTTGCCTTTCACAAATGGATGAGGTCTTTGGAGTTATTAAATTATTGAGGAAACAGTTTGTCCCAATTTTCAGACCTAAGTTGGCTTACTAAACAAATTTCAATGTAAATAAGGTTCTAAATCTATGCATTCATTAGTACTGTTTAACAGCAATGACATTTCTTTGGCAAGAATACTTTCTCTGAGAGCCTATTTAACCTCAGGTCACCTCAGCTGAGGCCCAAATGGTGGAAGGGATAAAAAGTGCTATAGTCAATACAAGATTTTTTTTTTTTTAATGGTCCAGTTCAAAATTCTAGTTTGGCAACTCACAGAAAGAAAAAAAAAAGCCAGAGCAAAGAATGTATAAGGCAAAACTATACAGAATTTGGAAAGCAAATAAAGTTTTTCTGATGCTATGTTTTTATTTTCCATACCACATCATCATTTCAACCACAGGGAAATTATGTCTGTGTGAAGAGATGAGCCAAAAATTGGTAGCTTTTATCTGAATTAACCCACCACCTTGTTCCCTCCCTCCCACTCCACACACTTATGATTTCGGATAGGAGGAGTTGAATAAAATGAGACCTGGATTCTGGCCAGCCTTTAATTTGATATTTTCAAGAAATAGCCTAGACGTCAAGTCATCCCCAGTTTTTCCGATCTTACTATAATGACTAAGGCCAAAGACTACCTCCACCCCACAGAAAACCAGTATGATCTGTGCCCTGCTTGTGCTCCAGAGCTGTCTATGCTCAATAGGGGTTTCACAAAGAGTATTTTAGAAAAATTGGGTGAACAGGCCAAATTCAGAGCTGAGGTTGGTGGCTAGATCTACAACCACTATCTACCATGCAAAAATCCTCAGGTACAAAAAGTCTCTGAGTGCACATATTTTACATGTGGACTGTAGAGCAAAAGCTGCACAGATATTCACAGGTTTTGTTGTGGTCTAACAAAGGATTCTACTTTCCCCCTCCTCTCCTCCACTCATCCTCCTACTCACCAGGCACCTTGAAGACCTGCTCACACAAAGCTCAATGGCCCTAGGTTTGTGCAGATGTGGAGGATTTGGCCCTGAATGTTCCTCCCACTCCAAAATTGTATTATTGTGCATGGCTTAGTTGTGCTCATTAATACTATTACCATACAACTTGTGTCACGAGTTTTACAAAACCTCTCCCCTTCTGCTATTACAACTCAAGAACAGGAGAATCTGAAATCATGAACCTACCAGGAGACAAATTTGCTTCCCTTACCCTTTGCATAATTGATTTAGGGTACCCCAGGAAAATCAGCTGGTACATATTGCTTACTATAACATTGCACAAAAAATGAGCATTTGGATCAGGATGTTCTTTCCATCTAACCCCATTACTGTAACATCTGAGTAGCTTGCAGTCTTTATCCATACAGCACCCTGTGAGGTGGGAAAGTTCTATTATTCCTCTTTACAGAGGGAGAAACCAGGTGCAGATAGACTAGATGACTTCTCCATTGTCACACAGGTCAATTGAAGAGAAATGAACTGAACACGGAGCTACGGACTCTCAGTCAGTGCCCTAACTCCTAAACTGTCCCACCTCTCTGTTACAAACGGGCCTATTTGTGGTGCATGTTCCCAAGTTATGATGTTGAGAGGAGCTATTTGGTACAATTAGAGAGGTGGCTTCGGTCCAAAATCAAGATGTCTTTTTCTGCATCTCACGAAAGAAAAGCAGAAATATTTTAAGTGTGAGGCATTGTGTCTTCCCCACAGAGTGTTCCTTGTCCCTTTATTTTCTTGTTTGTCTCTTCCAGTTTAAGAAGCCAAGCACAAAGTATGCTGCCTGTGGTTGGCAAATGATGAAGGAAAATGAAAATGAAATGGAAAAATCTCTCCAAGAATGCTTACTTCAACCATATTTTCTTTCCTAAAACTAATTATTCTGGCTGGGGGGGGGGGGAAGTCTGGATCTCTGTTGGGTTCCAGTGTCTCCTTGGAGTCAAAACTTTAGGTATATCGAGAGGAATAAGGAACAGTCCTCTTGATCAGTTAGCCAAAACATCAACAGCGTACTTGCTGGTTATTCTCCAGTGTGATTATAAGATTGGCTTGCATGCTGATCATTCACATCCTGCTCTGCACAGAATATACTTTTGCTCTAAATAAGTCTATTTTACCCTGTTCCAGAAGTTTGGCTTCACTGGTAACTCAAAGACCATATAGTTTGTTTAAATTTTCTCCCCAGTACTAGCTATTCCTAGGTTTGTACATACATAATCTCCTTTTACCCAGGCAAAAGGCAGTGGATGAAATCCTGGCCCAGTTGAAATCAACAGGAGTTTTGTCATCGACTTCTAAAAATCAGAATTTCTTCCAAGCGATTCATGTAAAAAATATTTTGTTTTAGTCTTTAAGTGCCATAGCACTCCTTTTTTATTTGTTTTATTGAACTAGACTAACACGGCTAGCCCTTTGGATCCTCAGCAGTGTTACTCTCATTCCTTATTACACAGCTAACTTAAATTCTTAGTTAAGGACACCAAGAATTTGAAATGTGATGTGACTAGAACTGCAACTAGTCAAATAAGGCATATATCTTTAATTGTGCGAGTTATTAGTCACTGGAACAATTTACAAAAGGTTATGATGAATTCTCCATCAATGACAATTTTTAAATCAAGATTGTATTTTTTTTTTCCCCTAAATGATCTGTTCCAAGAATAATTTGGGGAAGTTCCATGGCCTTTCTTATGCAGGAGGTAAACTAGATGATCACTGTGGTCCCTTCTGGTTGTGGAATCTATGAATCTATGCAACTGAACTTAATATAAATGAATATACTAATCATGTTCCAACACAAAAAATTCATATGTCCTTATGCTTCCTGGGTTCAAAAGGAATTCAAAGCAATATAGAGCCAGTCAAAACCTTTTAAAATTTTTATATGAAAAATAGAAAAAATGATAGTTGAAAATTTCTTCAGAAAACAACAGAAAAAATATTGCCCAAAAATGTTTGTGATTTTATTGTCTCCCTCAGGGTCTAGTCATCACTACAGTAGAAATGCCTAAATGTCACAAAAAAGGCACTTATTATATTTCTGAAATAGTGCAAGCCAGCATCCACAATATTTGTTGTAATTCAGGCAACTACTAACTTATGAAATATCACTGAACCATTAAACCTCTTCAGTTTAAAAACTGAATATTTGCAGATAGACATCTGGTAATAAGGCTTAATCCTATTTTTTGAGATTAGATCCATTTTAAGAAATTCACATATGACTTTAGATAAAGCTGGAACCTTGCTAATTTGTCTGAATATCCTGTGGCTGCTGCTGCATTTACAGTGACTCTGAAGAGCTGTAGTGAGGGGTCATGTTTAAGTTCAGATTTCACAAGGTAATTTTCATATGTTTTAGCACTAGTGCTGTAATCAGGGAACAGGTAGCAAAGCGAAAAGGCAGGGGGAGCGAGCAATAATGGTTACCTATTAATGAAATTACCAGGAACAAAAAAGTAAGAAACAAAAATAAACTGGACATTAATGGAATGCTTATTTGAACAGCTTTGATAGAAAACTGCTGTTTGTGTTGAAACTAACTTGCAAATACCTGATTAAAAGCTGGCTGAAATAAATGATTTGTGGTATAAGCCTATGGTAAATGGCAAGTCCCTTTAGTGGTGTTTCTGGATTTTAAACAGCATTGCTTTATCTAAATATATTTCATGGAGTCACAAACCCTAAAAGGTATAAAATAAAGTAGATTGAGATGGATTGGGTTAATTAATGGGTATGAACTGGCCTTTCACCTTGACAATTGTAGACAAGTTCAACCTAAGAGCTTAAATCAGAGTTTGCTGTTCTAAGCGTTAGTGGACATTAATTCACATCATATAATTTGGCAGAGTTGGCCCAGAAATGAACTTGCCATGAATTTGACCCTCCAAGTCATAGATGGGGCAGCACAAGAGGGAAAAAAAAAGCAATGTATTTCACCTGCTCACTTGGTTTATGGATAAAATAAAGGGATTTTACAGGGTTTCACTGGCACAAATATCAAATTCCTTTGTTCCTGTGCATTTACGTGTGCATACATATATGAGAAAAAAAGACAGAGGATGACTTAGGGCCAGAAAGTACATATATCCTTTGAAATGCATAAGTATAATATAGGTTGCAGATATAATATAATATAATATAATATAATATAATATAATATAATATAATATAATATA
>ML682019.1:12846424-12876947 GCA_007922195.1 Podocnemis expansa
ACACACACACACACACACACACACACACACACACACACACACACACAGAAATAGCACATACTAGAACAAATATTCTGTGCTCATTTACGGTCTTGTCACTCTAGTGAAGTCAATCAGGTTTCTTGAGTATAAATGAGAACTAAATTAAGTGCACTTCTTTTAAAAAAAAACACATCATTCCTTTTGATTTTTTTTTTATGGTCTAAATGAAATTCAAGGCAAGAAACTTTCAAATCAGCCTTGATCATCATTATTCATCAATAACTGTGCAGGAAACAGCAAATTATTCAATGATTTTTTCCCTAATAAAGCAACAGAAGTGATGATAGGTATTTAATAGATGTTTCAGTTTTACATGAAATACATTTCATTTGAAAGCTCAATTCATTTCCTGGATGTTCTCTGTAGCTAGATGTAGCGTAGTCTTCTGATGTGGCACCGATTACCTGGAGAACATTTGGCATCTGTGCCTATGTGCAAAAGATTGTTTCTGCTACTGCATGTTGCCAACTATAGCCAGAGCAACACGAAGAAAATCAAATTAGCGACTGTCTGTCTGTCTTTCAATTCCCCTCTTGGTGCATGACTTGACGTTCTGTGATCAACATCAGCACAAGTGGTCTAACCCAAACTGTCTACGCAGTGACAGAAGGTCAGCATGTGAACCCATCTGCCTGTAAACAATGCAGAGTTTTCAGGAAATAGTCATTCAGCCAATCCAGACTGTGAGAGCGAAGTTCATATGAATCAGAAAGCTGTGAATGTCTGAGTGGTGGACAGATTGAAGAGAAGCCCTGTGTCAAAAACCAGGCCAGCCTAATAAGATGAAACACTCCTCCAGGCTTGTGAGAGTGAGGTGGTTATTAGCAAATATATGTATATTTGGCAAGGAGATTATTCTTTAGCACTAACTCAGGGAGGATTTCTCCCCCCCCCCCACCCACATGCTGTGTGGCTGCAATATACTTTGTGGTCTTTTCACAAAGGTCACAATAAAAAATAAAATTAAATAAGTAACTGGAAATGAAATGCAATATCCTAAATATAATATTTCTGTATGAAGAATTGTATGCAAGCTGCATCAGATCTACAGTCATTTCAGTGCATAGCATACCTGGAATTTTATATAAGATAGTCTTTCTGATACAGAAAAAAAAAAAAAAAAAAAAAAAAAGATGGGCCCAAACTTTGAAAGAAGCACCATAATGCTCTGGTGAAATTTGGATCTAAATACAAATTTTGCTGTGCAAATCCAGCTCCATGTATATTTCCTTGCAACTTGCCTGAAGAACTGCAAATGGAGGGTGCTCTAATCAGTGCAAAAATAATTATTAGGTCCATGCTATAGATGCAGAAACCAGGAACCTGGAGGATAAGTGATTTTCTCAGGGTTTGTATGAGGAATCTATGGCAGAGAGGATAATAAAATCTAAATGTCTTGGCTCTCCATTTTTTGTTCTAACTGTGGTTCAGGTAGGTCAGCTTAATAAGGTTGACTTAAATTTGACCTTATTAAGTCAACTTAGAGAGTCCCCATTTGTTTAAGCCAGCTTTATAAAGTCGACTTAAGCCAGGGGACCCATTTTAAGTTGACTTAATAATGTTGACTTGAAATGGGTCCCCTGGCTTAAGTCAACTTTATAGAGTCAACTTAAATGGCTCCAATGCACTAGCCAACTTTGTTAAGTCAACTTTAATAGGCACATAGTATTAAGTAGACTTAATAAAGTCTATTTAACCCTTAAAGTCAACTTTAAGGGTGAGAGTTATTTAGTCAGCTTAAGCAAGTGCTTAAGTCAACTTCATGAACTCCAAATGTGACCCTGGAGTTGCTTAAGTTGACTTAAGCCTGATTCGGTTGACTAAAGACTACAGTGTAGACATACCCCATGTACCTATACTGCAATATATTTATACAGAGAGTGATTACACCTGCATTGTATATATGTACACAATATAAATATAAAATTACATTAGAATCTGAAAATTTACAAGGAACTGTGCATGCCAGTGTTGGTATTAAATTTTAGAACTGGTTAAAAAATTTCCATTGAAATAAAATTTTGATAGGAAGCATACAAAAAAAATCGTAAACAGCTGCTTTCCAACCTCTATTTTCCATTCAGCTATGATAAACATGTCACACACACAAAGCTTCCATACCACTTATTCTAGGACCTTTAGTGCTCTTTACGGGCACTGCACCCCCCTCAAGGCTACACTTTCTGCTAAGTTATCTTGTACCACCTTCCTGAGTTTGTGTAATCTGAGTTTGAGTTTGGACAAAGACAGTTGTCAAAAAGCATCTCAAAGATCTTCTCTTGATACTTCTTTAGACATGTTATGGGAGGGGTTGCCTGCATTTGTATACTTTAACACCAGATGTGACTGTGCCTATTATTAATAATTTACTTTTTTACCACAGCATCTTTTCCATTTCTTTGGCTCTTACAATTAGGATCACCAACAGATGATAATCTTCCATTGTCCTGCAAGAAAACACATAGGAGGAGGACCTAGGACAAGGGTCTCTTTACAGTGTTTTCCCCAAATCATTTTATACATGGGGACAGAGTATGTGGGGTGTGGTGGTGGACATCAGTGCAGAGGTTTAAGCTTCAGTGTATTTGGAATAGCTATTTGCCAGGAGTGCGGATGATGTATTTTTCTACTACCACCTAATGCCATCCTTTCTCCTTGAAAGGTCTGAAACAGCTAGGGAGGCGTCCTCAGTACCTGAAACCCAATTCCCTCAAACGAGTTCAGCTCAGTCCTTTTCCTCTCCTATTTATTTATTTTGAAAGGTAAGTCCTTCATAAACTCATTCAGTATATTTGTTTGTCCAGTTCTAGCAGGTTTTGCAAAACACAATTTAAAATGATACTGTTAAGACTTCAGCAAAAGCAGGAGTCTAGTGGCAATTTTAAAGACTAAGGCATTTATTTATCGCATGAACTTTCATGGGAGAAAATTCCTCTTTGTCAGATGCTTGAAGATGGAGAAGTACAGACAAATCAGAGGAAAATGTATGTGGTGAAGTAAAAGTCACAGGATCAGATCAAACTGTTACAACAAATCAGTGAAGTTATAAATTCAAACAGTGGACAATAGCATATAGGAAGGTGGGGAGGGAAAAAGGAAAGCAAAATTACCTGTTGTAATGGGCAAAAAAGCTCGTAGTCTCTAACCCTAAATCAATGGTATCAAATCTGCATATGAGTTACAGTTCTGCAGTTTCTCTTTGAAGCTTTGAAGTTATTCATTTGCCTGAGTACAGCTATTTACAGATGATTTATGGAGTTATCACTCCAACTGTATATATACCTCCTAATTGTAGTTTCCACTTCATACATCTGACAAAGTGGGTAGCAGCCCATGAAAGCATACACCCAAAGACATTTGTTAGTCTTTAAGGTGCCATAAGAATTTCATTGTTTTTGCTATATACGGACAAACACAGCTACCCCTTTAGACTACCATGGCTACCCCTTTGGAATTTGGCAGGACCTTATGTTCTTTACTTCTGGGGCAAAAAGAAAAGAAAGACACAATGAATCGCTGTGACCAGTGTTCGGCTCAAGGGACTGCAGAAGTCCAGGTCTGATACTTGCCCTGCCCTACATGTTCATTGCAGATAGGCAATGAAATCCTGTCAGGTTATTTCACTTTGTATTCCAGCTGAGTGAAGAAATGATGGAAGCTACATAACAGCCTCAGCCTGGTGCCATTTGCTAGCTAAAACCATTCTCCTGCCAGAGGTAAATTCTATAAAGCTCAGTCCTGTTCTTTCGGAGGAGAAAAGCATCAGGACTGAACCCGAAGTGGAGGCTTATGACTATCTGGTAGACGCTTTAGGGTCCCTATCTCACTGCACGGTGTTTCCAAAGTTTCTTAAAGCTGCTCACTTGTGATCATTCTCAATTGCACGCGGAATTTACAATAACCTGTGCAATCAATCAATAACACCCACTAATAGTAGCCATGAACAAGAAGAACATTGGTTACTGATAGGGTTTGGAAGGCATACTAAATTGGTTCATTGACCTCTGACCCTCAATAGCCAGAGGGTAACTCTGGATTAGATCACAAGTGAAGTGATCACAGAGGTTTTCCTTCAAAAATTAACACTTGGTTTGATTCAGTTTGACAGAAGTAGCACAATGACGCCAAGGACCAAATTAAACAGAATTGGATTGTTTGGTTGTGCATCTGCTGATGGCAACATTGCACTCTTTTTGCTTGCCCTGAGCCAAAAAATACCTGCTTTTGGTCTGTGACATAAGAAATTATTTAAACAAACAGCTTTTTTTGGCAGCCTTTTTCAGCAAACAGGAGAAAAATAATAAATAGATCAGTATGCCATGGCATAAACACACCTTCCATATGTATTAAAACAAAACTCAATCCAGATTACAAAAATTTACAGATCTGCCAGGATGTATGTGTTTAAATTAATCTCTTCCTAGTCTCAGATTGCTCTTCTACATGTTAGGCATTATTGGGTAAAACTCAAAACGTTCAAAGGTACAACAAAGCAGCCAAACTTCTAATACTTTTCTAGACTTTAAATCAGACATTCTTTGGTTCACAAGTCAGGCTAGAATTATAATAAGAAACAGGGTCTCTTTTGATGTTTTCAATGCATCCTATTTTCAGTCACAGATCAATTATTTCCCAGATAAGAAACTTTTTGTGTAATGCTTCTGCTACCAATTCTGGATAAAGCAAAAAGTGCAAAAAAAAGTGTGCAAATAAACCGTGAAAAAAATCCAACACACCAACAAAGTGTTTTTGGTAATGATTTGACCCTTGATCCTGCAATGAACGCTTCAGGATATATCCCTTTGCTCACTCAGACTCACTGCCACCCAAGGATCACTGTGGGACTGGGGCCATCTGTTTAAGTGTTCAAGTCAGCTCCTTAGAATTAATTCACCCATTCCCTGGGGGAAAATAGTCTCACATTCTGGGCCTGATCCGGAATTCCTTATTCAAAGAAATGCATTGGGAAGTGCACAGTTGGAATTCTTACACAGTGATTATCAGCAGAAATATACAAAGAAAACTGATCTTGGCCTCTGTCTTGCTTTGAGAGGGCTTGAAGGCTTTCACTAGATTGGCGCTAAGTCTATGAGGAGCTGGGAAAGCTGATCCACATACTCCCAGCAAGAAGTCAATGTTTCATCCAAACAACAAACCCAAGTTTGGTGCTGTCATACTTTTATTTAAATTGCAAAATATTTTTCTTTATGCCAGAACTAATAAAACTTTTTTTTAAAAGTCATTTTAAGTCTTTTGAGAAGGAAGTGGTACTGTTTGTTTTTATTTTTTTTTTCTTATTCTGCTTGATCTTTATTATCATGGGAAGTTTAATATATTGCTTGCATCATTCTATCTAAGTAACTGAGCTTGCTTTTCAGAGATTCCCATTGTACAGGAAACCTGGGGCGCTGAAATTAGAACAAATAAGTTCTCCCATATATATGCCTAATTACAAATATAGTGTTGCTTTACAAGATGTACACTTACCATTTATATGATTTTACTTAAAGAGATATCTGTTTGCCCAAGTGGGTGATCCATCAGGCATTTTACATGTGTACTTCCAGAACTGACTCCTAAAAATGCTACTAACGTAAAGAACATTTTGCCTGATTATATGTTTTTCATTTGTTTGACTATGGTAGCATGTCCTTTATGTACTGAATCAGAACTGGTTAGAAAAAGAACACAAGAACATATTGATTAAGAGAGTATTGGTGCCCTCAGAGCTTTTCAGAATTAACCATGAGTCATAATGAAGAGGAAACCCACCAATTAATAAAGAAATAAGGCAGTTCCTTTCTCTTACAAATGTGTTTCTCTTAAAAAAAAAAAAAAAAGAAAGAAAGAAAAAGAAAAAGGTCAAGCATAGGGTGAACTCAATGTTTCGATAAATGAGGGCCATTTACCATGGAGAGGACCCAACCACAGAAGATAAAGATGGAAAACTGAATGGCCATGAGGCCAAAGGGCAGATTATCAACTTTCCTTTTCCGTGGTATGTAAGCTTCACCCCAGGTATCAGGATCTTTGGCCCTCAAGCAGTCAAGGAAGCAAGATGTGAATTGAGTCTGAAGAGTTTCTCTCTGTGGCACCATCACCCATCACTCCCCAGGGGATAAAGTGTAATTTGGTGAGTACCGAAACCCTCCTAATTGGGCAGACCTCCTTCCTGCATGTCTGGGCCCCTTCAAGCACCCCAGCTACTGCCACCAACATACATTCTCCTGTCCCTAAAATCCACACTAGCCCCCGATATCAACCTCCAATACCCACTTCCCCATCTCCAAAATCAACCCTCTGCCCTCAATACTCATCCCCAGCTCAGGTACTCCCAATGCTCCCTACCACACACAGCACGAGCTGGGCTGCCCCCATACTCACGGGCAGCACATTGGGCCGGGAAACTTTGGAGCCTGCAGATGTGGAGAGACGCCTGAACCTTCCCATGCCTGCCAGAATGCATGGCAGAATGCCATTCTGGGGCCTGCTGTTTTTAGGGGTCCAGCGTTTGGGCCCCTAAAAATAGAAAACGGACCCAGAATACTGCATTTTCCAATGGTGGGGCCTGGAGTGCAGCATTTTGGCACCATTTTCCATTTTTAGTGATCCCGGAACGCTGAGCCCTTAAAAATAGTGGGCCCTGGAACAGTATTCCTGGTTGTTCTGGCTTACTTTAACCTGTCTCTTCCCATAGACTCCTTCCAAAAGTTAATGCAGAAGAGGCTAGCATGAATATAGTGTCATGGGACCTTTCCTTCTAAGGAATGACCCTGCAAACAATTCCCTTGTAGCACAGATCCTATGAGATATGCATGTCAGGGAGCCAGAGGCAGAGGGAGCAAGGAGAGAATTCTAAGTATCCGATGCCTAACAGATGTTCCTAGCCTCTGGTAGCTCCCCAGAGATCCACTGGATTTAAGGACAAAACACCCTGTTCTCTCCCACATTCCAGAGGAAACAGTCAGGTGTAAACACTAGGAAAGTTAGTTCAAATTCGATAATTTGAACTAATAAATTTGATTTATGTTTCAACTAAACTCAAACTTATTAGTTTGAATTAATAAAGCGAACTAATTCAAATTAATATTAAGTTGAATTAGACCACTTTGTTAATTCGAACCAACTGCCCTTAATTCAAACTCATTAAGTTTTCAAACTAAAGGTTAATCCTAGTTTACACCATCCTTAGTTCAAAGTAAGGATCAAACTAAGGGTTTAGTTTGAACTAACCGGCAGGTCTTACTAATTCAAACTACACTTTCATTAGTTCAAATTAAGGAGTTCCTTAATTTGAACTAATGAAAGCACAGTATAGACTGATACAAAGTTAGTTAGAATTGAGCCTCCTTAATTCGAACTAACTTGCAAGTGTAGACATACCCCAAGAGAGGAAAGGTGTAGGGTTTCCTGTCTTCTGCAGGGATTTTATACCACACAGGGCAGTCTGCTCTGGAATCAGACACCCTAGCTGGCTTGTGCCAACTGACTCATGCTCACAGCTAAGTGGTTGTATTATTGCAGTGTAGACAGTTGGATTTGAACTTCAGCTTGAGGTCCAGCACCCTGTACAGCACAGGCGCCTTCCTGAGTAACAACATCTGTGCCACCCCTTAGCCTGATTCCGCTGCTGTGGGTCAGTTGTGGCTCTTTAATGGCAGTGTAGATATACCCACAAGGCAGAGTGTTGGTCCAACTCATCTAGGTTCATGTCCTGACTTTGTAAATGCTAAAGTCTGGTGCATCTTTAAGAACCATAGCTCCAATTCATCCTGCCACACAAGCAAGTCCCACTCTACAGTGTGGCAAAGCTCCTCTTAAGAAGTTTTGCCTGATTAAAGGATACAGGGTTTGAAATACCACAAACATGAATACTAATAACAGTCTAGTGAGCTCTTTTCAGCCATAGCACTAAAACTGCTTTACAAAAAGTATCATTATCCCGTTTTGCAGATGGCCAAACTGAGGCACCTGGAGGCAAAGTGACTGCTCAAGATCTCCTAACAGGCCCGCCGCAGAGCTGGGACTGGTACTCAGGCACCTAAAGTTCTGTTCCGGTACTCCATCCTCGAGGCCGGTGGTTTTCAAACCATACTCTGAATGACCTGATCCCATGTCTTACACTCCCCTGCATTTAGTTTCATCCAATTCTGTAAGTTCTCCCTCTTCAAAGTGTCTGACGAAGTGGGATATTCTCCCATGAAAGCTCATGCAATAAATAAATCTGTAGTTTTTAAGTGCCACAAGATTCCTTGCTTTTTTTATTAAATAGTATGATTTCAATAGGACTCCTCAAGGAGTAAGGTACTTCTCATTATGCACAGGAGCTATCACGAGTTGGTCCTGAGGCTCTAAAATGCATTTGATTGAGCTGTATTTCATCCATGTGAATTAAAACACCTCTCACAAAAACAAAAACAAACAAACAAAAATTTGTCTTGTAAAATCACTGATGGCAAATGAGGAAAAAGATGCCTTTCAATTTATCCTGGCATGCATGTGTGTATTTACTTTAAAAAGTTAAACATAAATGGACATGCTGAGTTCCAAGTACTTGGTGGATAAAGGAATTAATGATTTCATGTATCTCTCTATATAAATATACAAAGAAACTTTCCCTGGTGGGTCATGGAGGATTTCATGTGGATGTGAACTCTGTTTACTGTTAGTATTAGGGAAGTAGTGGCTTTTTAACAAGTTACTCATGCCTGGAAAAAATCCCAGTTTTGCAAGTTGTCCTAGATTCCCTGCCAATTGTCCGTGGGAATCATCAGGATGGGAAAAGTTCAGATGTGTTTTAAAGAGCTCCCTTAATGGAAAATAGGAAAAAAAACAAAATAACCCAGCACTCTGTCAATCTTCTGGGGAAGCAGAAGCAAAATGTGACCTGACTGCTCTTTTTTTTAAATGCTTTTGGATTTTATTCTCACCCATTTTAAATGTTTTGTTTAAGCCATTCTCATTCATACAAATGCACAGCGACTTTGTTTAACCTCTGACAATATGCTACAGAGCCATTTTCTCTATTACTATTATAATTTTTCATCATTGTCTCTATCGTAATTGTTATAATATTATTATGATTATTATTTTTTTTTAATTTATTGAAAGCCATTTTCTGCTTGGTGCTGTACAGAGTAATAAGAAGATCTGAACCCTGCATTCAAGGATTTTATATTCTAGAGCTTTAGCCTTCAAAACCATATCTCAGAAATCCAGTAAAGATACTATTCATCCCTGTGTTAGGACTATTGCCGGCACATGTATAACCCATACCTGTTTGGGGTGGCACTCTGAACCCCTCTAGTGGCAGCTAGACTAATTAGTGATTGATGAGTCAGACTTAGCTTGGAGAGAGATGTCTTTTAGCTCATGCAGGACAGGCTGAAGCTCCAGATATCTCCAAAATAAGGAGAATCCAGTGGTACCTTAAAGACTAACAAATTTCTTCAGGCATAAACTTTTGTGGGCTCCAACCCACTTCATCAGATGCAGTGCAGCAGCACCCATGAAAGCTTATGCCCGAAGAAATCTGTTAGTCTTTGAGGTGACACAGGACTCTCATTGGTTTTGCCGCACACAGACTAACACGGCTAACCCTCAAAAAATCCCAGATTTGATCCTGGCTGATGACACCCAGGCTCCATCGATGTTACACAAGTATGGAGTAATGGCAGTTACCATAACGTGAGCTCTCCATTCTTACAGCTCTTTTGGGAGTTCCAGCAGTGAGGAATTAACAGCCCCAGCCTCTCTCTGCTTCTAGCAAGCCTCTTGACTGCTCTAGCATACTTACTGCGCCATGTGCTAAAGCTGCCTTATGGGTGGCATCCCGCTTGTCATACAGTAACATGAATCAGCCCCATAGACCCCAAGGTCACTGTTTGGGAGAGCAAGAGCAAAGGCTTGCAGCGTCTGGCTCTCCACATTTTTCTTTCATGTAATTTCTCCTAACGATCACTTGTTCCTGTTATAACTGAGACTTTTGAAACTCACTGCATTGATTCTGTCACTTTAGAGACCACCAAGTGACTAACAGCATGGCAATTTGAATCCTTCATGGATGTCACATTTAGAGAAGCGTTAATCCAGTGATTTAGCTTTAAATAGCAATGGTGTTATAGAACATGCCACTAATTATTTGCTTCTCAGCAACAATGACTGCCTTCTGGTACATGCACACACAAAAAGATGAAGGTTAAGTAGGGGGCTTTCTTCAATTGGAAGTGGATGCATTGTATTACAGTGACACCTAATAAATCCATTACTGGGGAAAAAATAGTATTTCAGCTTGAGATGCGCTCCCATTAAAAATCCAGAGTCAAATTCCCTGAACTTGGAATTCTAGGTCCAAGTTTTGATCCCTATAGTCCAATAATCCTGCCAATTGTTTGGGATTCACAGTCCAGAACCCAGATCTGAATTCTGCATCTCAGGCCAATCTAAAAACCTGTTTCTGGGGGAGGGAGAGCAGCATTTAACATCATCTGGCAACAAACTGTCAGGCTGGGTACTTTTTTAAAATACAGAGTGAGGGGAATATGGATCCAGAGGGTCCCTGCCCCCCCAAAAAAGTCTAGCCAAAAATTAGCTTCATTTAAAATAAGATTAGGCCTTTATGGGAACTGCTTGTACAGTTTGGAATTTTGAAGGAGGGCCTGAAGGGAGAGAAGCTTTGTGGTATCTTAAATATTTATATTAGAATAAAAAGTTATTGAACATATGTAGCAGCTACAGATCTTGAGATCATCCTTTTTTCTCATGTGAAATTTTACTAAGCAATATCACTGCACGTTCACTTTCTCTCTCTATCCTCAGCTTGCCCCACCAATCAACAGTGCATTCTCTGCTTCTTGGGGTTTAATTGTCTCAGCTGTTTCAAATCACATTTTGGGCAAAAACTGTGCACACAGTGGGAGACCCTATAAGCTGTGATCTACCTATTTTCACACATATTAAACTATGCTGTACTCTTCTAGGCTACATTTGTGATTTATTTATTTCCTCTCCCCCTACACCACTCCAAATGATACTGTTAACCAAAAATGTGATCTGATCTCATCGGATTTTTTTGTTCTTTTTGGACAGGAAACTAATCCTGCATGTGAGACAAAGCCTGTTAGTATTTTCACACACACATAAAAACTGGATTGCTGATGTCATCAGAGCCTGTGACATTCTTATTGCACAGTGTTGTTTTCTTTTCTGGACCATGGTATGCATGACAGCCATGCAATGTTTCTTCTATGAAAACTCAAGTGCCATTGAAATTAATAAGATGCTGCTTACACTGGAGATTGCAAAGGGACTTTGATGAGAATAAATATCATTCAGCCTTGTTGTGCAACATGCCATTGAAAGGGCTGCAGTGCAAATACATCACTGCTGGTCATCACTGAAATAACAGGAACTCTCATGGGAAAGTGAAGGCTCTTTACTCTTGGTGCCAAGGACTTCTTCTGCTAGGCACAGACTGGACTGCCTTTATAGTTCCTGCACTTTCTGTTTGATGAGGAATGCTGAGTTGTTGTGTCCTGGGTTCAATTAGTCTAGCCTGAAGGACTTGGGTGGGCAATGGTCTGTAACTGCTGAGATCAGTCTTCCCAGAATCCCCCTACAGGTGAAGCAGAGATGAACATGTTGGGCAAGAAACCATTGAGCTGTGTGATTAGGATGACCAGATGCCCCACTTTTATAGGGACAGTCAAAGTATTTGGGGTTTTTGTCATCTATAGGCCTAATACCACCCCTCCACTCAGACCCCCAGCTTTCACAGTTGCTATGTAGGCACCCTAGGAGTTATATCCCTACGTACTGGTGCAAGGATGGGGATGGGATAAGTCAGCAGGTATATGTAATTTGGATGGCAGTTTTATCACACATTATTTCTGCTACTGAAACACCAGCTGAGAACAATGAAGCCCTGGGGGGGAATCATGTTGGGGTTGCATCTTATTCAGTCCTGGCATCCTTTTGTGAAGAGCTTGGAGAATAGGTCCCATTACATAGTGAATTGACTTGCCATCTCTCATTGAAATATTTATTATTACTGCTATTTCTTGAGCTTATTGTATGAGTATATCATTGTTATTTGTAATGCAGTGGCAACCAGTGAGAGACCTGCGAAGGAAACAGTTTCCCTATTTCATGAAGATTTTCCTTTCAGTTTAGCCCTGTTTTTTTAATTTACCATAATTAGCTTAAATTTCAAAATGAAATACTATTTTGAAATGAAAAAAGACTTTTTTTGCTTTGAAGAATGTCAAAACATTGTTTTTTCCCCCCAGAGGTTTTTCAAACAAAACATTTGTCAAATCTGTGAAAGGTTTTGATTTTAACAAATCCAATGAAAACTGTTTCATCAAAAAACTCCAAACCATCTCTTCCCAGTGGATCACACCAGGATCAGAGCCCCACTTAGAGGGAAGGTAGAATAAGACTATATGACAATGGTATGAGCTACACTATGTATCTGGATTGGTGTCAGTGTGTTGCTCAGGGGTGTGAAAAAATCACACCCCTGATAGATGTAGTTATGCAGACCTAACTCCCTATGTAAATGGTGCTGTGTCAGTGGGGGAGCTTCTCCCAGTCAACATAACTACAGCATCTCTGCAAGGTGGATTAATTATGCTGACAGGAGAACTCTCTCCCATTGGTGTAAAACATCTTCATAAAACCACTACATCAGTGCAGCTACATTGGCGCATTTGCCTCAATGCAAGATTTTAAGTGTAGACTTGCCCTGTGACAGGAGTTTAAAGTGTTGGTATTGATACGTATAATCCACGTTGAATATAGAATCATAGAATTATAGGGTTGGAAGGGACCTCATGAGGTCATCTAGTCCAAACCCCTGCCAAAAAAAGCAGGACGACTCCCACTAAATTATCCCAGCCAGAGTTTTGTCCAGCTAGGCTTTAAACATCTCTAAAGATGGAGATTCCACCACCTCCCTAGGTAGCCCATTCCAATGCTTTACCACTTGCCTAGTAAGGAAGTTTTTCCTAATATCCAGCCTTGATCTCCCCAGCTGCAGCTTGATACCATCGCTCCTTGTTCTGTCCTCTGTCACTACTGAGAACAATCGAGCTCCATCCTCCTTGGAGCATCCATTCAGGTAGTTGAAGGATGCTATCAAATCCCCCCTCAGTCTTCTCTTCTGCAGACTAAATAAGCCTAGTTCCTTCAGTCTTTCTTCATTGGTCTTGTGCTCTAGCCCCTTGATCATTTTTGTTGCCCACCACTGGACTCTTTCTAATTTGTCCACATCCTTTTCATAGTGGGGAGCCCAAAACTGGACAGTATTCCAGATGTGGCCTAACCAGTGCTGAATAGAGGGGAACGATCACATCCCTCAGTCTGCTGGCAACACTTCTTCTGATGCAGCCCAGTATGCCATTGGCCTATTTGGCAACAAGAGCACACTGCTGACTCATATTCAGCTTCCCATCCACCATGATCCCCAGGTCCTTTTCTACAGTGCTGCTACTTAGCCAATCGCTCCCCAGTCTGTAGTAGTGCATGGGGTTTTTCCGTCCCAAGTGCAAGACTTTGCACTTGTCCTTGTTGAACCTCATGAGATTTCTATTGGCCCATTGCTCTAGTTTGTCAAGGTCTCCCTGAATCCTGTCCCTGCCATCCAGCGTGTCTGCCATTCCCCTCAGCTTGGTGTCATCTGCAAACTTACTGAGTGTGCAATCTATCCCATCCAGATCATTCACGAAAATGTTGAACAGAACTGGCCCCAGGGCCGACCCCTGGGACACACCACTTGTTACTGGTTGCCAGCTGGACATGGAGCCATTGATTCCTACACGCTGAAACTGTTTATCTAGCCAGTTCTCTCTCCACCTTACAGTCCACACATCCATCCCATACTTCCTTAACTTGCCAACAAGAATGCTGTGGGAAACCGTATCAAAAGCCTTGCTAAAGTCGAGATATATCACATCAATGGCTTTTCCCACAACCACAAATCCAGTCATCTCATCATCCCTATCTGAAAGAGATCCCTATCTTAAAGGCTGCCTATCACTCCTCTGCCATACTGACCCAGGTGAGATCTACGGAGACCCCAGTTGAATTCCTATTTAACATAAATGAGATGGGGCTATTGGCAAAACCTTGATCCAAAATAGCTTGTATCTGATGCCTTCAAGAGCCATTGCTCTCAGCTGGATCTACTGAGTGATTTGTACTTCATTAAGGCACTAAATGAGATGTGAACTCTTCTAAAAAGATGTTCAATGTTCTTGACTACTACATGCAAGTTGGAAATCTCAATATCTGTACACAAACAATGACAAACTACTTTACTCTAAGTTTTTCTCTTTTGGGAACACCCCCCCCCCCAATGGACACAGCTATATGCCATGAATTCTAGTAAGTTATTAACTATTACTTCCTTTTGTGTTTTTTTCTTTTCAGGTTATGATATTATTTTAACTAAGCTTTGTTGCCTCTCAGTCTTTTGCTGGGACATTCATAAATTAGACTTTAAGTGTGGTCCAAATGAGATTATTTACATTTTTTTTGTACATGTTGGATAACACAATTTATGATGAGTGGATATTTGCCCTAAACTTTCTTCTACTTCTCTTTTTTATGACCCTGGACTCTGATTCTGTCATATCATGTCCAAGTCATCTTCCAGAACGTAATAGTTTATCTCACATAAAACTGAACTCCTGATCACTTGATGACCATTACAGATGTCCTGGTATTTTTTTTTTCTACCAGATTGGATTGGGAATGAACAATGACTTGGTTACATTCAGTAAGGGAAGAAGTGATCCCTATCTGAATATAGTCTGCAAAATCTTTTGAAATCTGACAGGATGAAAGACACAACATAAATATTTCACCTCTTTGGGACAAAGAGCAATGATATATTGAAGCCAGTGTGTGATCAGAGGCAGTGTAGGAAAAAAAAAAGTATAGGGCAAGTGGGTTGAGGTGTGCCACTCTATATTAGTGAGCATCCTGGTTTGTGTTTCTCTGTTTTTGATTTGTGTTATCACTCTGAATTCTAAGAATAAAAGTGGTATTATATTGCAAACTTCCAGCATGAGTAATTAATGTTTTTAGCTAACTTCTCTGTGGGCATGCTATGACTGTAACAGGACCATCTTTTTGTTATGTGTTTGTTCAAAGCTTAGTGCTACAAATAAACTAAATTATTAATTATTATTAATAGTGTAATTTCTTAAAATGCAACTACCATTTTTATTTACCCTGTGGTAAGTAATGTGATGCCCCTTTTTCTTAGTTGTAAGTGACAAGGAAGTCATTATGGCTATGTCTACACTACAAAATTAGCCTGGAATAAGTAAACTTAATCCAGACTAATTGAAAATCTGTCTCCACTAGGCTTTGCCTAGTTCAAACTAAAAAATTTTTTAGTTCGAACTAAGCAAAGCTTAGTTCAAATGAAGTGTTTATTGAAATTTAGTTTGAACTAGCACAATGTAATTATGCTAGTTTGAACAAAACAAATTTGAACTAATGGTTAGTTCGAACTAAGCACATTTTTTTAGTTCAAACTAGTTTGAACTAACCACACCTTTTTAGTTTAAACTAAAGAGTTAGTTTGAAATAAAGAAAGCGCTGTTACTTTGAACTAAAAATTAGTTCAAACTAAAAAACTGAGCTTAGTTCAAATGAAGTCTGAACTAAGATTTTAGATGTAGACATAGCATATAACATCACAACTGTGCACATCAGCAAGAAGGCTTTTAGGGGGGCAACTTAATTTTAATATATTTCCTATAATGAATAAAACTTTCCTTCCTAATTGAAGGGGTCCAGTCCTACAAACAAATCACTTGACTTCAATTGGAGTTCCATATGTCAAAGGTTTGTGAGATTGGCCACAACATCAGAAATATTCAGTCATTTCTATGTCGTTGCTTTTGAGAAAATTATTATAGAAGATCATTATATTAGATGGTTATTGCTTTGGCTTCACAGGGATCACTTGCCATTTTGCTTTCTAAAAGGGGCCCTCAGCCTTTTTATTATTTGGTTTCACTTTGGGACACTCAGCTTTTCCTGATGAGTATAAACTTTCCCAGAAATTCCTTCATCATGTCTTTAATTTACAGCAAATCACCACTACCTGAGCTCCTGTGAATGCTGCACTAGCCAGAGGTCATGAACAGGAGCTCCTCTAGGAGGAATTCCTGATTTGGAACTTGGGTCTTTAATTCTTTAAATAAACTTAGATTTTCCGTGAGGAAAGACTGGAATCCTCCTCCACTAAAATGCCTTACAAGACGAACCACTTCGGAGAGCTCAAATGGCTTAAACAAGAAACCAAAAGTATATTTTCACTTTGTGGATGACATGGGTGTTCTCACCATAAAATGACTAATAAAAGCCCCCTAGAAATGCATTTGCAAGACTCTAAGATTAATATTGATATAATGTCTCTATATTTCTACTTGGCACTTGTAGAATTGTTGTACTTGCCCATTAGCACTCCATTTAACATCAGAAGCCAGTTAATAAATTCTTCCTTCCTGCATAGGAAATTGACTAAAAGACACAAAATTAGCTTTTAAATTTTAAAGAATTAAGATCTCTACAACTCACTTTTTTTCTTTTTTTTATATATTACCTTGAAAATGAGTGTCAAGCTGCAGTCTCTGCAGTGGTATAAACTGGTATGATCCTTTGCTTTTCATCCTTAGCCTTTAATGGATAGTGTGGGGGAACAATGAACATCTTTTCTCAGCCTTTGCCCAAAGGCAGTTCTCAGAAAAAAAAAAAAAACAGGCTTGGACAATTGTCTAGGCCTAAGGCCTGGGAGGTCAAAAAGTTCAGGCTTTTGTACTGTGGCGCTTCTTGGATTTCTTTACACTCTTTGTCCAGTAACAGATAAATAACTAGATCCTTTATCCTTCTTCTGTTGAACACAAAGAAGCACCATCCTGAAAAGGAAATGGACTAAAGAGAGAGATACCTTCCTCCATGGAGGTTTTATGCTATCATTTTGACTTTCAAGTCCAAAAGGACAAATTGTCCAGTATCATCAATGTGGTTTTGATATCTTTGCAATGAACCTAGGATACTGAAATGCAGGTATAACATTGTTAGCCACTGAATTACACATTTTCATACAAAAAATGGGACTTATCTTTTTGAGAGTGAAGAGAACCAAGATTCAAGCCTCCCCTACTATCAGAACATTCAGATTTGGATCTGAGTCTAAGCCTCAGCATCATATCTAGGCAATTAATGACCCAATCTGAACACCCCAAACCGCAGGATATTTGGGTTTGGAGACAATATTTCCCACCTTCTGTATACTTACAGATCCATTACACTGATTGTTTCAATAGCATTTTTAATAACTGTGACTCTGTACCTATAACATGTTGTTGTGGTTTGAAACTAAGGGCTTAAAATTATGATATTCATAGTAAATGGGCATTAGAGAATAGGAGTGAACAAGGGTTGAGTGATGGAAAAAGGCCTGGTGATGGGGATCAATGTAGTAACTGCTTAATATAATGTTTAGCATTTGGAGATGCCAAGATTTTTTTCTCTTCTGTAATCACACTTTGTCTTTCACTGTATTATTATAAATTTAGCTTGTTTGGGGTTGTTTTCTTTATGGTGTTTTCTATGCAGACAAGAGGTGAATTCTGATTATCTCACTCATGGGAGTAATCCCATTTATGTTACTGACTAAATCCCAGACACACTTACCTCACACTTCCTTTTAGCCCCGCTGGAGGTTTGGGTTAAAGGAGGATGGCTTTCAAACCCTCATAGCTTCATTGCCATGTTGTTGAAATCATGGACATGCAGAACCAGGGCGAGGAAAGCTGTATTGTATAAACATCATAATGCATGACACATGACTAAATGATATATCCTGACACGTTTACAAAACAGAAAGAAAATGCTCATTTGTCTTAAGCAAAGGGAAGTGCTCCCACGCGTTTAGACATCTGCACACTCAACATGTGGCAATTATTGCTCTGAGGAATTGGAGCACTTAACCGCTGTGGCAAATTAAAACTCTAGTGATCAGTACCTTCCCTCAGCTGCAAACAAAGCAAGCCATGGTCTAAGGGCCACTGAAGGGGAGGGTTGCCTCTGAACCGCTTAATCCCATCAAAATAGATTTACCTTCAGCCAGAGCTGTATCTGTTGTTTCCGCTTCTCTTCCTTTTCATTCAACTGTGCAGTGCCATCCTATCCTAAAGTGCTCCTTAAGCCCTGTTATTGTGTGTTTGCTTAGGTACTGAAATTAAATACACACAATAAAGCCATCTGCAATGAACAGAATTATTAACTGGCGTACCATATTGATATGAGAATGTTGACTATACAAACACACAGTACACACACCGATCTCCAAAGAACTTGGCATTTCTCAAACTTTACAGTGTGCTTTTGAATGTTTCCCAAGTTATTTGTTCCCACGGGATTCTTATTTACTGGTGCTTATACTGGAAACCTTGCTAACAACTTTGCCTCATAAACATCTTTCAGTCTTCCTGTGAAAAGGTCTATTTAAAAAGTGTAATGCAATATACTCATTAAGAAAGTTGTTTGGGACAGTGGTGTAATGGGGACTGTAAAATTACTACAAAGATGATTCCTCTTGGATATTCAGTCATTTCACTTCCATGTTCACTCTTGCTTGCTCTATATTTGCATTGTTGTCAAAGTGTGTGTGGGTACGGGATGCTCCAGTAAAAGACTGTGATGACCTCATACAATTTCTCAGAATTTCCCATGAAAGCAAAGAAGACAAGCAAAGAGGCAATCAACACTGGATTGTACCGGACTTCTATACAAACATGTAAGGATTGAATTATTATGCCTTCTCAGGCCAACCTATGTTTGTCTTTATTTCACAAGCAATTTTCATATCAGGCTGGAAATCGGAAGAAAAGGCCCCACTGAGCCAAGGTTAAAATGAATTTAGCCTTTGAACTTTTAACAAGGAGTTAAATTAAAGTTTAAACTCACTTTTATGTAATGATCTCTTTTGACAAATTAAGGCATGCATGCAGACTTACACACAAACAGAACTACAGATCATACCCACTGGGGAAAAAATGTGAAAAAGATTGCCATGAAATGCACGTTCTACCTTTAATTTATAAAAATATCATCACATAGTTGCAATTTCTTCGGTAGCACATAACTGAAGAATGCACTCAATTTAGTGTGACAAATTTCTGCTTTGAAATTGAGGTTATTTCTATGGATTTAGATTGGTCTAACTGTGAGGAAAACTGAGGCTGTAATTTGTATTATTTATTTATTTTATCCTGCTTATTTCAGTAGTACCTAAGGGTAAACAGAGGACAAGGCCCTATTCTGGTGGGCACCATAGAAACTTAGAATAAGAGATAGTGTCTGACCCGATAAGCTGGCAAATTGAAGAGACAGGACAAAAGGTAGGGGAAAGGACTAAAATAAACGAGCAAAGAGTACAGTGAGATAGCAGCAAATGTTAATTCAACAAGTTGTTTGCTGTTTAAATCATCTTTAATTTACTGCTTTTGATAAACAATTTTGGTAATAACAAACAAGCAACCAATGGTAAATACCACCAAAAGTGTCTTGGAAAATGGACAATGGGGCCATTTTAATTCCTGTTTTCTCTGTTTTTGACTAAATCATTTTCCTGCTTTTTGACCATCACTGATAGTATTTTCTTAGTTCTAGCGGTAAAACAGATGGTGACTGAGTATATAAGTTTCACAGTTCCTCGTTCCTCTGTGCAGCTGCCTGAAAAGTTCCTGGAAAGGTACCCTAGCAGAGCAGCTAACTATTCGAATGGCATAGGGGAACTACACTTGTTAACTCTTTTGTTCAATGTAAATTGTTCTTACAGCTCTAATTACAAATCTTCCTTTTGAGCATTAGGTCCAAGATTCAAAAAGCTCAAGTTCTCTCTCTTTTTACTCTTTGCTCCCATTCTTTGGTCTCCTTACTTATTAGGGAAGTTTCAGCAGTAGTTTTAAACATACAAAAACTTCCTTTTTATTCAGCCTTACACTGTACACTGTGCATTTCCTTTCTTGTGCTTAATCTTAAACCCTGTCCGGCTTACTGTTTATGAGGTATAGCAGAGTTATCCTTTTGTGGGATGGGCAGGAACAACAGATTTCATTGAATATGTCACCAGGAGCACATCTTTAGCTGACTAATAGACGGTGATAGTGAGCAAGGCCTTCCCCACATACCTGTGACACAACCAGTCTCTTCTAACCAGACAATTTGTTTTCTTGAGTATGGACAATACGAGCGCCTTGACTTGGAGGAGGGACATATCACCCACTGACTACAGCTCTCTTACAAGATCCTGCAAGCCAGCCTGACCCTTTACGTCACTGGCAGGTGGTGTTGTTTTTGTTTCTCATAACATTTCAGCCCAACTCATTTTTTGTTCAGTTTTGATTTTGCTGAGAGGCAGAGGGAGGGGGTTAGCGTAATGCTTTGGGACTGCCACTGGCTGCAGAGAAGTAAATCTCTTCTTGTAAATCTCCTTAAGCTGTTGGCTGGGGAACTCTTATCTTTTTGTTAACGTTAATGATATTCACAGGCCTCTTTGGACCTGCTAGATTATTTGTAGTAGCAGTAATTTGACAGCACAGGGTTCTGCAGCAGCATGGATTCAAACATTTTCTAACAGGCATTGACCCATAAACCAGAACAACTTGCTCTACAGGAGTGGTTTTCAACCACTGTGCCATGGGAACCATCCAAGTATGTCATAAAATATTGTACAAAGGTAATGAAAGTCAATGTAAAAGAAACTTTTTCATTTTAAACAATATTCTATCCAATCAAAATTACAATTTGTAAAACCTGTGAAAATTAATCATCAAATTAAAATTGAGGTGTTGGGTTTTCAATACTAAACACAGGTGACCAAAAGGCAAAATTGAGATGATGTATATTTTTTCCAGTGGAATTGAAACATTAATGCATTTGATTTTTCTTTAGCTTGTTGTATGCACTATGTTGCAAACCTCTCCAGTAAGACCAATACCGTAGTAAATGTGATGTTTATGAGCAATCAATTCAGTTGAAAAAGTTGGTGTACCATGGAATTGTTTGTCTTTTTGAAGTATGCCATGTTACTGAAAAGTTTGGGAACCATGGCTCTGAAAGAGACGCTGTGAAGGAACGGGTACGTATGATCCATTGACTGGCTAACTTAGTATGGGGGGTTTGGAAAGTACCCTTCACTCCTTTTTCCCCAGATGCAATTGGAGTGCTAGTGTGTTCTTCAAAATTTGTATTTTATTGTAAACACAACAGGTAAATACTCTTTTTAAATGAAAGGAAAACAAAACGAACAAAACAAAAATGAAGGAAATGAAATTCAGTTCCTTAAATCCTTCTGTTGTACCTGGGATATTTTTAAGATTTTGAAATAGTGGGCTATTTTCAGAGCTGTCCTTTGGTTGAAGGGGGCAAGTAGCACAACTGCCTCCAAGCCTCAGGCCTGTGCAAGACCTGCATCTCTGCCACCCCCTACTGCCGCTTTGCCTGCTCCCTCCCCCTGCTGCCTTCAGTGGCAAACTGAAGACAAGGGACAGGGCAGGAGCATGGAACCCATCACTGGTCAGTTCACACTGCCCCCAGGGTGGAGCAGCCAGCCCAGAGGCAGGGCAGGAGCAGGATGGCCAGCCCCCTCCAGCATGAGGAGGGGCAGGGGCCCCATAGGCCACATGGCCCTGTCTGCACCCCCGACTATTTTATGGAACGTGTGTCCTGAAATTAGGAATGAGGCAAATGGATTGACATAGAAATGGAATACGCAAAAGACCTTCACTTAATCGAGGGTATGGGAAAGTCAGTTTTACAGAACAACATCAAACCCTGAGAGTCATAATTCTGCTTACTCCCCAATTCTCTCCTTTCAATTTGATTTCCATTAAATGTTGTTGTTGTTCTGCAATCTAATGAAAGAGTAAGATATTTGGCCTTCCCCCAATATTCAGAGCAGTTGCTCCGGCTCTTGCTCCTCTGCCAAAGCTTACTTGTAACATGAGTGATATGTGTAGTGTGTACCACATGTACCCACTTTGCCAAAAATTGAGTCACAATGTCCATTTTAATTGCTTCTTTTTATGTGCACATTTGATTGCATCTGCACAGCTGAGTACCATTTTTGTTTACAAGCAGATTGAGGGTGTCATGCTGGTCTGGAAAAGGCTGAGCAGCTTTGGAAATACATGGCCCAAATCTGACTTATAAAGATATATTATAGGAAAACACAATGGTAGTGAGGGTCATTCCTTACAAGCAGACTAGAGCTATGATTTACAAGTACATTGGTAGTTATTTGATGATGTTTGCGTCTATCGTGTAAGAGGTTAGCAATGTAAATAACCTGCTTTCCTGTCTGTTGTTATTCTATTAATTAGAGTTCAAGGGGACCATATGAGCAGTTAGATGGATCTTGGCTGTTAGGATACTATTATTGTTTTTATTTCTTTTTCAAGTTTAACTAGTAAACACCTATGAATGGTTATGAAAGATCAGTTACCTGGGTGCTAAAGTAACTAGTTATGAGAGTGCTCAACATATGGTAGATACTTCAGAGCCAAGTGTCTCAGGGAAATTTTGCATCACAATATATTGAGATTTCAGCACCAGCCTAGAATAATCTCATGGAAAAATTAGAACCAGCTCTGTACATGGACTACTTACATCAGAACCAACATTAGAACATTTGAAACTCTGTATGTGGACTTAGTCTTCATTTCTCTGAACCGGGTTTCTAACCAATGCAATGAAACTGTGAAACAAAGGACTAAGATCCATCCAGGTACCAGACGTACATCAGTGGGACTACACAAGCCAATATTCTACCAGAAACCTGATATATATGGCTCTTTAAATGATTTGTATGCATTCAATTGTTTTAATCCTTTAACAGTTCTCCTACAGTTTATTTCTTCTCTCTTATAATAAACCTTTAGTTTTAGTTACTGAAGGATTGGCTGGCAGAGTGATATTTTGCGTAACATCCAAACTTATATTGATCTGATAATATGGCTGATCTTCTGGAGTTAGGAGAACCTTTTTAGCAAAGAGCATGGAGTTTTAAGTAACTTATCTTTTTATTAGACCCAGTGGATGTTTGGAGGCCGGAAACTGAAATGCAGTAAAAGAGGTTGAGGGTTTTGTTTGTTTGTTTGTTTTATTTTGTTTTGCTTCCTGATAACCTGTGTACAGGTTCAGAAGCATTGTTTGGGGCTACTTGGGAGGTCTGACTTCAGTAGCACACATCAGTGATGGCAGAATTTGCTGTCCTTTTGCAGCCTGCCTTGACCTTGGCATTTTCAGGTGGCTACACCAGGCACGGATGGGTCACAGAGAGGATGAGCAATCAACTTGATCACTGCTATGTGCATGCAACTGATCACCGATTTGTGAAACAATCACTGATTTGTGCATGTAAATGTGAGTTTTGTATGTACAAACTGCAAGAACAGTTGTATATGCTAGCATCGCAATAACTGTGGAAATGAAACACTGTAACATAATTGTGGTTACCTCTGAGGTATTAAGCTCCATGCAAACGAGATAGTTCCATAAACTTGAGCAGACTCAGGCTGAACGATGGGCTCATGCATCTAAGAAATCCATTGAGCATCCCCTCTAACCAATGGCTGACTCAGTGCAAAAGTTGTCTTGATTTGGATTTACATATTAAAGCAAATTCTTAGGTATTTTGATTCACTTTAGCATATCTGAGTTATGTAGTATGATCCAATGAATAAAATTAAGATCTGGGATCAGAATTCCTGAGGCCTATTTTGAGCATACTGACTCACTGCTCCTGGAAAAATTAGGTGAGTATTAACTTGTATTGGATCACATGCTGTGGGTAAGAGAGACAAGCTCTTGAACTTACACAGAGCTCTTCTTCAGCTCACTGATCTTGGCCAAATCGCTCAAGCCATCATGTTGCCAACATCTGGGGATTCTGAGATACTTAATGCATGTTTGTTAAATGCATTTGGCTTAAAACCACTATAAACATGAACAATCTAAATATTACCAAGCATAACTTAAAACTAATTAATTGAGTTACTCCTGCTGTATCCTGGTATAAGTGAAAGGACCATTCAGCCCATCTTTTTCCAAAAGTAAATTGAGTGGTACTAATATAAAACCCATGTGAGATGAATCAGGACCACCAGGTTTTTAATTTGCTATCTAAAATGCTTACTTCCACTTCCTCAATAAATACAATCTATATTAACACAGGGATTAACCTTTTTAACAAAGTACGCTTCCTTTTGGCTGATGTGGGGGCAGAGTATTGATTTGTGTGGGTAAAGATTATGTATATGATTCTATGGGATGGTAGCTGAGCGGAGTGTGGAGGGGTTGCTGGATGCATATGACAAGAATTTTTACAACCACTCTTGACTGACTTGAGGAAACTATTTAAAGCTGACCAGAGGCAGCTATAAATGTTCCATCCTCTCATTTTAATACATTAATGTGGGTTTTTTTCAGTAGTACTTTTTCTTCCCCAATGGTAACATGTATATCTACATATTTTTCTCATGCATATGTGATGACTACCAACCTGGCTGACATGCTGCAAATTGAAATGGATATCTCCAGACTGAGCCAAAACCCCACAACATAAAAGTCATTTCTGCAACCTGGGCTCAGAATATCCTCCAGAATGGTGTAAACTACATATAACCAGTGGTGTGGGCAAAACAAGCCATCTAAAACTTGACTGGTTTCAGTTTTCAGTGAAAGAAAAAGATGAGTGTGACAATGGGTTCAAGCTTAGAAGAATTCTTATGGTATTCATTTTTTTCAATCTGAAATGCATTATCTGTGTCTAAACAGACTGTTAAGTTTCTTGGGGAAGGCCTTGAAGGCCAGAAACTGATCTCAGTACACTAGTGTAAATGTGAAGGTCACCCTGTGGTACTCTCCCATGTAGAAGAAAGAGACATAATATTTATTTAATTAATTCAGATGGTCAAAACCAAAATCGCAGATGCAAACATCCCTAAAGCTTAGTGACGTTTGAACTGGGAGCCAAACTTTACAATTTTATTTCCATAATAACTTGAATCAAAAGTGCTGATCTGAACATACCAAAAGCTGGTGACGGTTGGACTCAGACATAGATATGGACATTGAGAACTGGGTCCATCTTCAACAATTATAATAATGTGAAAAACCAGGTTCAAAGATTCCTCTAAATCTTCCAAAACAAAACACTCCACTAAATACACTTCTCTTTTGAGAATAAAGATGAGAGAACAAATACATAGTAGATATTAGTTATGTTGCTTACAACACTGTTGGGAGAAGCTCTAATCCGATGGTGTAGAGCACTATATAAAATCTTGAATTGACTAGACTAGAATGCAAGGCATGGTGAAGTTTCTAAACTTTCTGCATAGCATATACTACAAGATGTGCTGAGGTTGCTAGGCCTTTTGATAAAGCAGAGCCAAATTTCAAGAGAACTTGGGTAGAATATATGAGGACCAGAAAGGAATTCCTTATTTTGGTTGGAAACCATAAGAAACAGAGAAGGTGTGGGGGTTTGGTTTTGTTGTTGTTGTTGTTGTTGTTGTTGTTTTGTTTGTTTGTTTGTTTGTTTTTGTCTATGCTAAATTTTGCTTTGGGATTTTGAGCTCACTAAAACTCCAAACAAAGCTAAACTATACAGGTGCAAGACCATACAAAAGGAATCAACACATGAAAGACTGTACTCAAAGTGTAGTTATCAAAAGTTCAGTCAAACTGGGAAGACATATCCAGTGGGGTCCTGCAGGGGTCAGCCTTGGATCTGGTACTATTCATATTTTCTTTAATGGCTTGGACAACAGAATGGAAAGTATGCTTATAAAATCTACAAAGGACAATAAACTGAGAGGGGCTGTCACTGGAGGACAGAATTAGAATTCAAAATGGGTTGGAAAAACTAGAGAACTGGTCTGAAAAGACAATGGAAACTGCTACATTTAGTAAGGAGGAGAAAATAAAATCAAATGCCCAGTTACAAAACAGGGAATAACTGGTAAGCTAGCCAAAAAGGATCTGAGGGTTATCATTGATCACAGACTGACTATGAGTCAACAATGCAATACAGTTGGAGGAAATGGCTAATATCATTATGGGGAAAGCTAACAGAGTTCATGTATGACATAGGAGGTAAATATTCAGTCCTGGTGAGGCCTCTGCTGGAGTATTGTAATCCAGCTCTGTGTGCCACACTTTAGAAAATTATGGCCAACCTGAAAAGAGTCCAGAGGAAAGCAACAATAGGGGAAAAAAAGAGTTTAGAAAAATTTACCTTATGAGAAAGATTAAAAAGTGGACATATTGAGTGCTGAGAAAAATCTGAGGGGGATCTGATAGTCTTCATATATGTTAAGTGTTCATATAAAGAGGATGATAAATTGTTCATATCCACTGATGATACAACAAGAGGTAATGGCCTTAATTTGAAGCCAGGACCATTATTTTGACTTAATACGGTTTGCTCTTCTCCTTCCCAGAGTGCCTTTTTCTTTCTATATATTGGGTGGGGGCATGGCCCTTCTCAGGGGCCATCTTGCCACATCTTCCGTGCCACCCCTTCCCTAAATCGAACTAGCAAATCCTGACCATGGATATGCTAGTGCAATTTGGGTTTCTAGTGTGGCCATCTTAAATCAATTTAACTTATTTCAATTTAATGATTTTTACTTGTAATTTAATTAGATCAATTTAAGTTAAATCGATTTAACAAACTAAGTGTAGACATAGCCTTTATGTAAAATATTAAGAAAAAAAAATCTTTTAACTTAAAGGGTAGTTAAATTCTCAAATAGACTTCCAAGGGAGGTTGTAGAATCTCCATCACAAAAAGTTTTTAATAACAGGCTGGCAAACTACCACCAGATTTGTTTGTCTAGGTTTGTTTGGTCCTGTCTCAGTGTGTGGGGGTGGGAGGCGGGGTAGGGCTGGACTTGATGATCTCTCAAGGTCTGTTCTAGCTCTCAATTTCTATGAAACCAAAAGAGTTTTCAGGACCACCCACTCCTCTAAAGTAAATGAATGAGTTTAACCCAGTTCTCCTCTGGGACTTCTTAAGGACTGTCTTCATTGTGTGGTTTCAATAGTGTCATGTTACTATACTTTCTTGTTCAAAATACACTGTAAGATACTGTGTGCTGCAAGGGAAACATTAGAACAAAGTAGTAAGCCCTGGTTTTAATTTTTGATCAGATTAAAAGAAAAGTACTTTAATTTGCGGTATAAACACACAAATGAATTTTCCTCCTTTTAAGACTGTAGTAAACTCTGACAGTTGAATATCAGAGGGGATTTGTGATGAGATATTAAGGTTAGAGCTATCACTTCTTGGCCACAGGTTGACTATCATGTAGGTGATTAATAACTGAATCGTTTTGCTCTGTGATGGCTTATGTAAAATGGCTTTGGTTAGTCCAGTTCCCAATGGACTACTGATATCACAAAGTATGTATAATCTGCTGGGAGTGTGTGTTACAGACTTCCTGCTGGGTTGATTCACATAGGATAAGGTGGTTATAGCTCCTAGCTACAGAGTCTTGACTCTTTAGTTCAAGTTGTAGCAGCTCATGAGTTTAGCCCTGCAGTTTCCCATTTCAATCCCCAGCATGTCGGGGGGACGGCAATCGTCGTATTTGCAAGTACTCCTGACAGCAAGAATTTTGCTGGTATGGAGAATGAGGGAAAGTGGTCCCTCTAAGCTAGATTTGAGGTGAATCACCTTGCTGTGCAAGCCAATAAGGAGTCTGGCGGCACTTTTAAAGACAAATTTATTTATCAATGAGATTCCAGAGAAGAAAATCTTACTTCGTCAGATACTTGAAGACAGGGAAGTGAGTATTTTATTTGGAAATTTATTTAATGCATGAGACTAACAAATTTATTTAATGCATGTTAGTCTTTAAAAGTGCCACAGGACTCCATTTTTGTTTTGCTGAACAATACTACTACCCCTCTAGAACTTGATTCAACTGAAAGATTCCTGTAGATTTCAATAGGTTTTGGCGGATAAACAAAGAACTCGAGCCAGAGTTTATACATATTAAAACTGAATATTTTTAAATTAACATTAAATCAACTTCTGGAGAAAAAATGTGGCTTTTGTAATTATATAAATCAAGGCAAAAGATAATTTGCTTATTTATTTATTTTTTCTATAATTCCTGAAGGCTCATTACATTTGTATTTGATGGCATGGAGAAACATTTTAGTCATTGCAATGGGGGGGGGGATCTCCATCAGTTCAGGTAATATGCAAAAATAAAATAAAATAAAATATAATAAAAGAAAATAAAAGAAAGCCCTCTTAAGTATTATCAAGCACTCATCGTCTACCTAAGGATTAAGCTATGTGAATGGGCAACAGGAAAAACCCAGGAGTATCGGATTGCAGGAAAGAGCTGCTATTTATTTATTTATATAATAAAAAGCTTGTAACCAATTCCAAAAAGCAGCCTCTGCTCAGGAGTCTGAACACAGGAGTAACAAGATAAAGTCCTCAAAATTCTAATTGGAGAACAGTTGACTTAATTGGTGCCCATTTGGCAGACAATGGGAAAAGAACACTGGTTGGGTCTGATGGCCCCCTAGGGGGATATAAGCTTGCAACAGGCCAGAAAGCTCTCAGGGACATATTGTTTCCTGAGAAGAAACCATGAGACCAAGGGCTAGATTAACCCTCCAACTGTCAAGCTTTATTAGTAGTAATCAGGCTAGATATATCAAGGGTTAAATACAGGACACTGAACTGACAAGGGAGACATATGTCTCTTTAAAAAAACGAAAGAGAGGGAGAAAGAGAAGGAGCTGGGAGAGGTGGGAGGAAGTGTATACAGGAAAATGAACACAAATAGTATTCAGGTTCAAATGAAGCATCCACATTGGTCACAGATCTTCATCTCTCAGCGGTGTTAAATGTCACATCTTCATGGTTTCTAAGAATTTATCATGTTTACAGGTCACATTTTCCCACTTCCTCACTCTTTCCTGGTTACAAATCTAAGTGACTGTTGGGAATAAAGTGCTGCTCTCCTCTTACTTAGCGTCAGATGGCTTGCCAAGGTTAGGTTCTGTACCATGCTGAGTGCTCACTGCTTGGACAGGACATAGTTTCAGATTTTTAAAGATCCCTAAAGATAAAAGTAGGAGTTTAAAGAATCCTGCTCGGCTTGTAGGGGACTATCTCCCTAGGCACCTCGGCACATCTGAAAAATCTCACTTACTGATCTGCCTTTTTGGGCACCCAAATAAGTTTAAAAATCTGCCACCTGAAGCTATAAACATTATGTGCCAAGTTCTCAAAACAGAATTCAGCCACTGCCATTCAGGATTCAGCACACTTCTGGAAACCTGTCTACTTCATTTCACTGTTTGAGCTCTTTGGAAATGTGTTTTTGCCATCCACAGCAATCTGCAGCTCTCCCCCTCTCTCTCTTTATATACTTCATGATTTAAAATAGAAACAATTAACCCTGAGGTCAGGCATTCCCAGGCAGTTAATGCCCACCTGGATTAAAAGCCCTCAGCTCTGCCTCAGGTCCTCAACTCCTGCAGCCAGCTATTAATGTCTGGAGATTCCCCACCGGCCTGGAATCATTATTCAGTTATAAAGATGGGACTGAACTAACACTCTGTCTTGGCCGTTCTTTATCCCTGAATTTTGGGAAAAGTCACAAATTTGAATTCAGACCCAAACTTTGCAGTTCAGAAGCATCTCTGCTTAATTATAAAGCTAATGGGGAAACTTACTGACCATTAAATCTTTTCCTATTGCATTGGTTGTTAGCTACTAGAAAGTGACCTGGATGTTGGTCAGAGGTGTATCCATGGCAACATACAGGTCAACACCAGGAGAAGGTAATTATTCTAGTTATTTCTCCAGGTTCCTCAGCATATTTGCTACCAAATCCTTGCTTAAATAAGTGACAGCTTAGGCATTTCCTGTCTGCTCATGGCCCTGAGTTAAAGGCCTGGAGTTTCCCCTCAGGCCTTCCACTTCTCCAGCTGGTCATTACTACCAGAGCACTCATCAACCACTATTGCTTAAAACAGAAGCAGATGGTGCTCAGGGAACAGGTCACTGATGATCCACTCCACAGCAGGCCTTTTCTGCCTTGAATTAAGGAATGTTCCCACCAAATGGAAGCCTCTAGCAAAGAGAAAAGAATAATTAATATTTTCTTCATTAAACACCTCACATAGGAAGGGAATGTGGGGCATGTGAGGGGGCATTTCCCCAGTGTTTGAAACCAAGCTAGGAACCGTAGACTGAAACCCTGCAGTAGAATGTGTAACAACCTTGACTCCTTGCTGAAATACCATTTTGATCTGTCTGCCTCGGCCCATTTCCCTAAAGCAGGGGTACTCAAACTTTTTGCGAGCCGGTCCACATTCAGCCTTCCACCATTGACCAGGGTCCACAAACAACTAG